>JACSYO010002157.1:125000-177500 GCA_016806645.1 Ophiodon elongatus
TCAGGTGGGTAAAAGTGGTGAAAAACTGTATAAAAGTAGCGACACAGATGTATCATAACTTTAAGAGTAACAGACTATCAGGAATGCAAATATGAGTGTATATTGGAGTTCTGTGAGTTGAATGTAAAGACATAGTGCATCACAGTGAGAAAGCCATTATGGTAACCACCTTTGTCCTACTTTGGGTTTGACAAACACGTTGGTCAACTACAAATGGACTCTTGCCTTTATTGATTGATTTCTTCTTCCAAGATAAAATAATCTCTCTTTCACATTCAAACATGTTTCTTTTTATTTAGGTATTTAGGGTGGTATCTTCAAATCTATCAAGACATCTCTGATATACACAAGTGGTAGTGGGAGTTTACACTCATCTCATACAGCATACTTGGATACAATTTGGCTCATAGAGTAACTTCAGGTCTCTATTGTTCTTCCTCCTTTACATCTGTGGCAGCCGCCTCCTCATAAGGACACAGGTCTGAAACAGAAGGACGGCATCAAGTTGAAAAGTGCCTCAATAAATTACATATACAGTACTCTTTAGTGTTGTCTGTGTAGTGGTGAATCAGCATCTTACCTGTGGTTTCTCCAAAGTGGAATTCTGGTGGGAAATCGAGGCACTCAGCCTGTTTCTTGAAAACTTCCAGTTCAGGGTCCCCCAATTTCCCAGTCTTTGCTTCAGGGTTAATGTTAATGTTAATGTTAACAAATTAGAACATTCTGAGTTTGTGACTTTAACACATTACAGACAAGTTGACAGTTACAGACAGCCGTGAACTCACTGAAGAGGTAGAGGTTTCTGCCATTTCTGGCTTCCACTTTACCCACTGTGGTGTCGGACCAGAGGATGCAGTCAGGGCAGGTCACCAGGTGAGCCCCAACATGTGCATGATCAGAGGTGTTAAAGTAAACTGTTAGATATAAACACAAAATTAAAATATTGTTAAGCATTTCTAGTAACTGTGGATTAAAGCATGTATGATAATATGTTACTTATGTATTATAATCATACGTATATGATACTTTACTTACACGTCATCCTAGTGGAGTTTGTAGTGAAGGTGAAATTAATGGCTCCATTATGACATTTTCCATCTCTTGAAAGGAAAGGTAAATGTAATACATATTTAGAGTAAGTCTCACCAGCTACCATCTGCATTAATTGCCTTAAAAGTATTAACATTCATTTCCAAAAGATGATCAACAGTTACAATTTGTCTCCCCAGCGAAGGATCATGTCATCACTATCAGATTTGGGTGAGAGTTCGATCCAGGAGCTGTTTAGAGTTCTAAGCTCCTTCATGAGCTCTTCATTGTCTGATATCCCAGCATAGTATATCCATTTTCCAGAAGCCTAGACACAGATGCGCAAAAAATTATTTGTACCCAAAGACAAACTCTTAACAAGCTCTCAAACCCATGAAGTTTAAGCTTCATGAACACGTCCTCGAAAAAAGGAAATAACAATAATAATGTAACTTATAATTAGGTGAGGTTAAATCATGCAAAACCACCAGTGTGGCCTTTTACAGCAAAGAAAACGTGATTCTGCCGGATGTAAACGCTGAGGCCAACGTACCCTGCTTTGATTCTCCGGAGGTTTAAGCAGCTCTTCGCAGCCTAGATCCGATGCAGCGGTCAGACAGGAGAGAGCCAGCAGAGCTAAACAAAACTGAACAGACATGATTAGACGTTCAAATCACAACCAACTGGACTCCACAGAAAAGAAAGAACAACTGTTTTCCTGCAGGAAGGCCACTCTACATAAACACTGGGGTGTGCGTGGGAGGAGACATTTTTGGTGAGTGAACTATTTTGTAATAAATAGTTCAAATGACCAAAGAGTAAATGCAATATTTGAATTGCTCAGACTCCTTGGGTGCACGCCATCACAGTACTATTCAAGTACAAAAAATTATAATCTATACACTATTTATTACACTTACAATATTGTGTTTCTTATGTTCATATATATATATATATACGTGTGTATTTTCATTTACATTTATATTTGTACACAGTAGCTAAATATTTATGCTTACCTTTGTTCTACTTTGTTGTCCTTGTTTTGTTTGTTTGTTTGTTTGTCTATTTCTGTGTATGTACGTTGAGAGCAACGGAAAATCCAGAGTCAAATTCCTTGTATGCGTTTGCATACATGGCCAATAAAGCTGATTCTGATTCTGACTTCAGATGCTGCCCAAACAGCACAGATCTACATAATCTAAAAATGGGGTAAATGCATAAGTATATGTTATATTATTGTTGGTCTCTGAGATCAGCACTTTAACGCCCACATGCCTCGTCGGCAACACAGCGTCTGATTCGTCGACAGACTCCACCCAATGCATCACGGGATACATCTTGCCCTCAGAAGGTTTCGGTTCACGTCTAACGACAACAACTCCTTTCAACACTGATAAATTGATAACTAGTCACAGAAGACATTAATTGTTAGATTTAATAGTTTTATAAAAGCCCTAAAAAAACACTATTGTTCCAAGCTGGATAACAAAGCTTCTGAAAGGGACACATTCACACTGAAGTCCTCATTGGAAACAGTGACATGCAATACTGTAAAAATACCAATTGGAGTACTTTAATGTGGAAGCCCATTTATTCTGAGATATCTTAGGCATCTTAGATCTTAGGTTAGATTGTTTTTTCTTCATCACAGCAGTGAAAGAATCTTCAGGTTTGTCCAAAACCTATCCTTTGTAATTTTATGAATGAACATTTTGCAATTCTCCAGTTTCTTGTGTCAATATAACTATATATTCTAATAAAATGTATTATATGTTGTGAGGTTTTTAATTTAACTATAAACCGCATTTAATTTTGTATTTGTCACATGCTTGTTGATTTGCAACCACAATGGATGGCATCTGTGAAGAAGAGGAACATTATATAGATCAACTGAGAGAACATCTGCTCTTTGCCGAAGCTCTGAGGTAGGAATTATTTTTCTTCTCATTACCAGCCGCGTTGTGTTTAATATTAAAAATATTTTTAATTCAGGAGCCTCAGCTTTGTTATGAACCTCTTGAAAATTGAAATTATCGGATATGATCTGTAATAGACATGGACATTCAGACATCATCAGACAAGCAGAGGATGCTGGACGAACTAAAAAAGCTAAATATTGTCTTTATACTTTTACACTTTATACTATTTTTTTCATTAAGTATAGAAAGCCATATAAATGTAATGATAAAGTATGTCATAAAAATATAAAAGGAATGTTATAAAAATGTCATGCTATAGTATGCCATAAACATTTTATAAAAATATATTATAGTATAGTATGCCATGAAAAAATCATAGTATATAGTATGCCATATAAGAGAAAAAGGACCCAATATAGTATGCCATAAAAATGCCATCGAAATGTCATTGTATAGTACGTCAGAAAATGTCTTTAAAATATTATTGTATAGAATGTGTCAATGCGAGAAAATGTGTCATTAAAAATGTCATTATATATCATTAAAAGTTATTACAAAGGTCAAAGTATAGTTTGTCATAAAAGTGTCAAAAAAATAAAATATTATAGTACATTAAAAGAAGTATGGCATAAAAGAATCACAAAAATACCATAAAACTGCAGCTCGGAAAAGATAGCCGCGTCAGACGTGAACATGCTTTCATATGCGTGTGCACAAAATGAAAGTCCAGCAGCAGCCTCTGTAGGGACCAGTCCAGAACATATATGGGTGTGATGGCACTCCTCATAATTTTAAAACAAGACAGTGACTATTATTATGTAGTTCCAGTCCAGGTATAGTTGGACTAATGCAAGATGGAAAGCAATGGATTGACAGTTCAAATGTTGATTAGCTGAGCATACTGCACAGTGATATGGATACATGCACATCTCTCATTAAAAATGAACCATCAAGTAACCTATTAAGCCAAAAGTATAAAATGTATAACATATATAAAGAAATATGGGGGAGAAAGTTTGAATGGGGGTAAAGATAAAAATAATTGTTAATATTATTTACAGGTTCTATGCTTAAGTTTGTCAGCAGAGGAGTACAACCACGGACTGAGTTGATCGGTTGATCCACATCCAACAGAGCCAACGCTAAGTGTTACATTTAATTATTTTCTACATTTTACATTTTCAACAATTTCTCATAATTGCTAATATTCACTCACTTTAAATGTTTTTTATACCTCACTCTGTTCTGTATAGGTCTACAGCTTTTTAGACCAACAGATGGAGCAAACTGTTACAATGGGGGGAGGATTGTAGTGGTGTGTGACGCTGTGGTGTCAGGTGCAACTGTGTGGCGTCGGCAAATGGTTTCCATGGCTCGCAGGTCAGGTAGGAGGGCCCCGTGGCAGAATTTAGCTTCGGGCCCCAGGGAGGTCGGGGCCTGCTCTGGATGTTTACAGAGTCATATCCATTTTCCAACATGATTTTATTATGAATATTCGTAAAGTTACGTTAGCGAACTTCATATAGACGCGTCTTTTGTCCTCATTCTTCCTGTAGTTTGTGGGGGCTTCGGACATTGCTAACGTAATGTTTCAGCTGAGCTGCTGGTTGGCTCTTTGAATTGGTTTGAATGACTGCATGAAAGAAGAGGGGGAGTTGGAAGGGGACTGGGCTCTGTTTCCGTGCAGTCCCCACAATACAGACTGCAGCTTGAACAGTCCTCACAAATGAAATGAGCTGACACTTTGACGAAGGGAAGAGAAGCTTTATACTAGCATATTCAAAACCCATGAAATACTTCTCTGTGTATTTACAAAAACATAATACAAGAATAAAAAAGAGAAAATTAACATCACAAATGGAGTCCCACATACTGCCACAAAACAGAAAACATGATCCAATTTACAAATGCATCTTCTTGTACTCTCAATTATGGCTTCAATCTAACACAAAAACTAAATAAAATATCTCTGTTCAGTTGTGATGGCGCATCATCAGTCCATCCCTCCCTTTGCAATAATTCTCTCCAGATTTTTCTTTAAATAATAATAATAATATCAAATACACGTACAAGACAGAGGAGCTACATTTGTGAGCTGTACACTTTGCAGTTAGGAAGGGGAGAGGAGAATGTTCACAGGCATATCAACCTTTTCTACATGATGACAATATATCTTGGGCAGTGGAAAAAGAAAAGAAAAAATAATTAATTAAAAACAAGTTTCATTTTGCTTTCTGTACCAACCGACCTTTCACATCACATTGAGATTACACAGTTTATCCGGATGTCAATTAAGTATGAGTGACCAAAGTTATTTCATAAGCTTGTGTCTTACAGTTTCCACTCGTACTGTTCACCGGTCTTCGTTTTCTCTCTCTCTTGAACATGTTATGTCCAGAGAATGTGGGCCGTTGTATCAATTTTGCAACTGTGACTCCAATATGTAAAATGCTAAATCTTGGATAAAGGTTTAAATAACTTGAGATGAGAGAGGCTTCAGCAACAAACAAAAACAACATAACAAATAATATGACAACAAGCACAGGTTCAGTGTTCCCTCTTGTTTGATAACATCGTCACACTGTTCTTTGGGACCTTTGTGTGGATCCTCTTTCCTTATCCTTACTGCGCTCTCAGCAGTCAGCAAGGGACTGATTTAAAGCAAGACTATGCAACTTTTTAAAGTTCAAACACATTCTTCCTCTTCAAAACAGAAAGTGAAATTCATAAGTAGTAAAACTCACACTTGGTCAATTCAGCACACATTTTTGTTTCTATGGCCTTAGTACGGCCAACAAAAGTTGCATAGTTTCGCTTTAAGCATTAAACAAACCTCTTTTTTTTTCTACCTTTCAATGTGACTTCATATTTAAAATAGAGACAATATTTCAGGTTGTGTGGAGGCCTTTCTGCAAATCATGATTAAACAGCCGACTTTGATGAGATCTCATTTTCCACAATTGTGGCTGAGTTTGGGAATAAAAAAAAAAAAAAATACCCATTGTATAAAACAAAAAACACAATGTTAGCGGTTTGAAAGATTTAGAGGACACAAACGTTGAAAATAAGTAAACCTCCTGGTATTATGATTGTGATGTCTCTCCAGTTCTCTTTTCTATTCTCAAGAAAAGACAAAAGATATTACATGTGACAACCAGTTAGATGTATATATATATATATATATATATGCAAAAGGCAGACACACTGTCTGTGACTGGAGTGGGTGCACAGTCTCATACACACTGTTTGCAAATATACAAGGAGTTCTCCTCCAGGTTGTTTCAATTTGGTTGCTTTTTACAGTCTCATAGTTGCAGAGGAAGAACTGATGAATGTAGCAGAGTCACCACTTTGAACGGGAGAAGAAATAGGAGAGAAGAGACGTGGGCAGAAACAATGGAGGGGTGGGGTTGGGGAATAGTAGGAGGACAGGGCCTAGGGCAAATGTCCTAACTAGGCAGGTGGTGGTGGTGGAGGAAGAGTCACTGGCCTAGATGACATCACATCCCATCTCTCGGCTTTTTACTGATCCAGGTCACTGGGCAACTGAACCAAACCTGCTTCCAGAGCCTTCACACGCTCATTGTCATGTTTGGAGAATACTGCAGAGGTAAGATGGGGAGAAATAAGTACGTTTGAGTTTGTGTATATGAGCATTTTTCACAGTTTCACAGTACTCTTAATTAAAAATCCCTCCAACAATGTTAATGATTAAGTCAAATTATTTCCATGGACAATTAACTTTGAATAATGAAAGTGAATAATGCCTTTTTGATTTCTTCCCAGAGTTATGGTAGAATGAAGCAACACGTAGCAGCCGATTAGCTTAGCTCCCAATCTTTCTGCAAAGCGTATAATAAGTTTATTGGCATAAATATAAAACTGCTCCTTTAAAAGCATTAACATTTTGTGAACCCACTTTTAACTTTACTTTAGGGTTGACTTAAAAGTCATGGTATTGAGTTTTGAGATCCCTCTAATCTTCACATATGATAGATGACAATTGACTTACACTTTCATTCTGAAAAGGGTTAAGGAAGTTTCCTCCCATCTCTCCATCCTCCCTGGGGGTCCCGGGCTGGTTACTCATACTTAGGTTACCAGGAGAGTTCTTTTAAAAAGTATGTAAAACAACATTAGTCAATGTATGCTATTAAAGCTACAAAAACCAGACATGTAGTGCAGTTGCAAACTGGAGTTTTAAAGTAGATAAATATATTCTTTTACCTTCGGGAGACTGTCCATATCACCTGACCCTGAGAGAGAGGTAACACAAGTATGAAAACCAGTATCAAAAGAATGCTTGTTTTGCCTAACATTATCTGACAAATAAGGTAAAACTATAACCAGAGATTCAGTGTCAATGTAGCACATAGTGCACAAGCTACTTGCTCCTGTACCTAATGATCCATTCATGTGATGGGGCTCCATTCCAGCCATTCCCCCTAGTGGACCGTCACCACCTGAACCCATAGGGAACTGAGGAGAACATACACAGCAGACAATGATATACCTGTAACATAACTGAAGCAATGTTTTGATATCAAATAACTATTACATCCACACATAAATTCTACAACCATGTGCATTTAAAGACACTCAGACACAATGACATACATAGTGAGAGAAGTGACTCACATTTGGTCGGCTTCCACCTGGAGGGACTGTGTTTATCATAGTGTACATGTTGTCGCCAGAGTTGGTTGAATCTGACATAATAAACAGAGAAACAATTAGGTGACAAAAGAGCAAAAACATATGTATAAACACAAACAGACACACATGGAAGACATAGCATACCCGCTGGACTTGGCATAATTGGGGTCCCGGGTGGCCCCCCTCCTCCTGGAGGTCCCTGAAATCACAGTTTTGGTTTCCATAAGATTCATTCACGAACTTGTGAATTTCAGTCTACACAGATAGTGAGCAGCAGCAGCAGCTTAAACCCAAGCATACATACCACATAACTTCCTGGCGATGCAGAAGAGTAAGGGGTCTGCAAAAATACAGAAGGAAATCATGAAAGTAATGAAATAACTTTCTGTTGGGTGTCTTTGTTAGAGCACTTACCGAATTGGAGTTGGGAGGATTTGGCCAGGGTCTACCCCCACCAGGTCCCCTGGAACACACACACAGTTATACACTTTAGTTTTCTGCTTTTGCCAGCTTCTTTGTTTCTAATTCATTTGGACAGAGTTGGCAACAACAAGCTCTTCTGTTGCCAGAGAGAGGTAATGGGAACAACAAGTAATAAAGAAAAGGATAAAAGAAGACAAACTAGAGGAAAGCTGGCTCCTTGCTCCACTTCCAGACCCAAGAACATACAGTAAAGTTGTAATTAAAACCACAGAAAGGAAACAGCTGACTGCCTCTATTGTAGTGAAAAATTAAGGTTGTTTGCATTTAATGTTGTCGCTCTGAGTAAGATAAATGTGGGGAGGTCATTTACACTATGTGCGTTTCGATTGTATTATGTTGATACCACTCACATGTTCATACCAGGCATCCCGGGACCAACCAGGGCATTCAGTGGTGGTCTCATTCCACCGCCATAACCCTGAAAAAAGAAGACACCAAATGTCCTCAGTTACGTCTCCAAAAGAGTAAGTATCCAAAGCTTTGTAAATATTCCCACAAATCATCTGGTCCCATACCTGGGGCCCTAGCGGTACCATGCCTCTGGGTGGAGTCATCCGCTGCATTGGTCCTCCCATATTTGGATGTCCTGAAACAAAGAAAAACAGTCAAACTACAGCCGGTCATCAGTTTTTTCCAGAACAGTGTATTCAGGTCAGACTGGGGTCAGTTTTGGTTATGTTTACCCCTATCATCCTGCTTAAACCGGAAGATATGGAACGGTTATTTGATCACATTACATATTGTGAACAACTCTTGTCATTGTCTTCTGAACTCTCTCTTCAAACAAGCATGTTCCCTCGGTGTACTTTTGTATTTTATTCTTTTGTCTGGACACTGTAGTGATGCAAAAACCTCAAGAGGACATCACTTTGATGTGCGTCTGGAGAAAAGCACCATGTAACATTCACAGTTTCAGCTTCAATTACACTTTCTTCTCATTCTAATGTTGAGTTTAACAGTAAGAACATTGTGACTCTCTTTGCCTATGCAGAATGTATGTCTGAAGGAGTGTGAATGGGGGTGTACTACAAGGATAAGAGATGGTTGTATTACTATTACAATTCCCATGAAAAGGCTTAACTACCAATTAACTCCTCCTTCTAACAATTGTCATTGTAGCCACAGACTGACACAGCTTATCCCTCCATGCCGTAGACCTTCATTGTCGTCGAAAAACTTTTAAGAACACATTAAGATGCCATACTGTTGCATTAAGTGATATATTCCTTCATTCTGATGAACAAGTCAAGTATATTTTATCCCTTAAATATTATCAAACAGCAACAGCAAACATATATAAAACATTCTCCAAGACCATACTGTGACTCTCCAGAGATAAAAAAATGCAGTAATTAAAAAAATGAACTACAGCAACTAATAATGAATAATAACTATCATAATGAATAAATGTGTCAGCCAGTACAACAATGTGGCTCTTTAACTTGTTTTTTATTTTGTCACTAGCGGTGTAGCTCTACAAATGTCAATGGCACAAGTTAGGATGAATCCTAAAGACTTGGTGACCCCCCAATTTTCCTACTTGATGGTACAAATTTAACAAATACATTGGTACAAATCATCTAGCGCCATTTTTTTTTATTATTTGGTTTTGAGCAAATACCTTTCCAAAACAAAAGACTTTCACATTATCCTCAGCTGTACTGTTTAGTGCTGTTTAGTGCTTATGAACAAATGTTGGCAAGTTGGCATTGTGAGCATGTTAGCCAAAACTAGCATTTAGGTTAAAGGCACCACTGTGCCTAAGTGCAGCTTTACTAAATCATGCCTGTAAACTCTTTCTCCTGTTAATGGTTTTGGGATGTCAGTTCTATGGCAAAATCTCTTTCAGGCTGTGCGTCCACAAAAAATACTTTCAAATCAAAAGCGAAAACAATGTTATCCTTTCACAAACCAGGTGCTAACTGTGCATATGTGCCACAATATATTTTGTATGGGTTTGTGTTTGTGTTTGTGCATAGCAGTGTGTGTACGCGTACCTTGCTGTCTCGTGGGGTCCATGCCACTGGGTAACATAGGCTGGCTACCTGGGACTCCAAGTCCCTACAGAGGAAGGAGGACACATCACTAGTATTATCATCACTGTCTCACAGATGCTGTCCATTTCTACTACTCACAGTACTGTCTGCTGCCTGCAGGTGTCAGTGTGGCTCTTACCTGGTTGGGTAATCTGAGAGGTGGTCTGGGTCCTCCAGGGTATCGAGGTGACATAAACGGCTGAAAGAAAATCAGCATGAATTCAAGTTGAATCACTCTGGGTTATAAATACTGTGCACACAAACTCTCACATGCATGACAAACACTCAGAGCTGCTGTATCATGAGACTGTAGTGAAGTCTTAAAAAAAACGGCCCATGGCAAGACGAAGAAAACACTACTTTTTAAAGATAAATGTATCCAGTATCTAGATACTTTTATTAATTTAGTAATTTGAAAGACATACTGCTATACAAAATATACTGTCCTGGGTTGCCAAATCAGATGACAAATTATAGTCCTTTTTTATAACCACTTTCATAGAAACACAAGTGATGTACAAACTGTGTGGCACAACACTATGGGAAGTTTTTCACCACCAAACCAACCACAGCTACGCATACAGTATATCTTCTGTTGAGTGTTGGGCTGGTTTGCCTTTACAACAGCTAGTCTATGACAGCAGACTCAGGAGGCCGACCGCATTTTCATTCAAAAATGATGAAAGAAGAAAAGGTGAGGTTGTTTAATAATGATGTCAGTGTGCAGTTTGGCAGCATGTGCGAGAAGCACTTTTGCAGCTGTGAGTGGTTTATTTTGTACATGTCCTCACACAGGCAGCAGCAATGCTGTTGCTATGTCTGCTGAACTGATGCCACTGTGGACAGAACACTCAGTCTGCAGTGTTACAGAAGTAATACAATAACTTGCCACCAGAGAGCAATGGTCCACCTGTTTTGATCAGGGTCTTTTCTTTGATTACTCCGATTCTCATTTTCCAGCTGTGCTGAAGGTTTATCACAGAAAAACAGAGCTACACTATTTTAAGTCTTTTGAAGCACTATAATAATTTACAATCTCATTTTCATACATACATATAAATGCAAATAATTGAAAACAGATGGTTACTAAATTTATAAACTGAATGAATGAATAAATAAATGACGATGAAAGCTTGATAAGCCGATACGTCTTTGCAGGCATGGCTGTGCATTGTTTGTGATCTGCATTTATTTTGCCAATAAAATATCAGTTCACAAAATTTGTCTTTGCATGCTGTGACATTAACTGATTTAGTCCATATGTAAATAATGTTATGGAACCAAAATGAAGAAGTGGCAATCTGGTAGTTGTTGCGATTCTTTAACCAATAGGTCTTGAAAAGAACTCGTCTTCAAAGAGCAATTGATCTTCAGAAGGAGATGGAAAAAGATGTTTGGAGTATTTTGAAAGTGGAGATGAGAAATGCCCATGAAGGATATTGATCTGTGTGTCAGATGCGAGCGCCTAAGTTTGACTGATAAAGACGGTTAATCAATGTACAACTGGCAGAGTCCTTCTGATGGAGAGCAGCGATGATCTGGGGTGAAGCTGCACATTACTTTTTATTTGCGAGACGTTTATTTCTGCTGTCAAACAGTGATACCCCCACATACAGATTAATGCAGATTATACACTGTACATGAACACATACAGTTACAAATCAGTAAATTTGAGGAACAACTTCATAATTTAAATCCTCACATACAGAAAAATAATGTGATACTATTATTCAATACTGTACCTAAAAGTGGTCTAAAGACCCATAGAATTATCTTTCCTCTCTCACACTTTCTGTGTGTGTGTGTGTGTGTGTGTGTGTGTGTGTGTGTGTGTGTGTGTGTAAGCATCCTATACCTGAAAGAATCCTGGAGGGACTGGCCCCACTGGCATGCCCTCTCCTGGGGGAAGGTTCCCGAGCACGGGGCTGGGAGCTGCTGCAGCACTCTGAAAGATGAAAACACACAAAGGAACAGAGTAAAACTCTCAAACCAGTCTGCAGAAACTCAGCACCTCTTTGTTCAGCAGTGTTGGGAAGTAACTAACTACATTTAGTCAAGTATCGAAGTACAGATTTTCCATTTCATGCTACTTTAGAAGTATATATTATACATTTTACTTCCCTACATTTACTTGACAGTTTTGTTTCATTGCAGATTAAGATGATATATGATGCCTTTATAAAATATGATGCACAGTTGTGGATTAAAGTTAAAAGTTAAAAGTTAAAAATCAGCAGCAACAGTATAATGCTGCTTACACATCAATGCATCAGTAAAATATATTGCATAATTAACTGTATAATAGACACTCACAGGGGAATTTTTCAGCATTATGAGTACTGTACTTTTACTTTTGATACCTAAAGTGCATTTTCCTTAACTGCCCTTACTAAGTTAAAGTTAAAATTGTTATGTGTAATCAAGTAAAGGATCTGAATACATTATAAACTACTGTTGCTCAGTTAGTTGATAAGTTAAGTTAATAATAAGTTAATACAGCACCTCTCCTAAACATGCCACCAATGAAACAACACAAGGATCAATCAAATCAAAGGGTCTTCCCCCATGTCTCACTTGCAGTCTCTCCCTCAGTGGGATATTTCCTGTTTCTGCAGATACCCTGCCATGCCGGCTCAGGTTTATTTTTATACCTTATGTTTTTTGTTGTGCTTGTCCCAGACGGGTGGCGCTGGCACATTTCAGCACAGCCTCCGTCTGCTTCCTGTAGCATTGTACTACTAACTAAGAGTTACCACCCAGCACTGGCCTCTTCCTCAATCTCATCAAGTCTACAGACCAGACAGCATGCAGTGTGGAAGAGCCATATAATAATATGTGAACAGTGAGCACATGAAGTCAGCATGCCTGTGTCTATGTGTATTTTTTATTTCAGTTTCTGCCCACTCACTGTCCTATTTCTCTGATCCTCTCTCCCTTTCTCTCCCTCTCTGAAGGCATTGGCTGGGTATAAAGAGCTCCAGTGAAATTCACCCACAGTCTCTGAAGTTTCCGCCAGCTGACTTTTTAGGTCAGACAGGAACAAGGTTTAATCAGAGCTGAGATAAAAGCGGACTGACGACACTCGTGTATCCTCCGCTGCTCCACTCCACAACCCTCGCTATTCTCTCGTCCTCCTTCATATCTCCCAATTGTTAATGTTCGGTAACAGGGAACAGGATAAAATGCAGCTTTTTGGTTCCATATTCTGCTGCGAACAGAGCTTGTATTTGTCTCAGCAGATTAATGTACAGATGGACACAGATAGATATTGTATCCTCTATGCTTCAGCGGTGGGAGACTGGGTTTTGTTTGTTTGTTTGTATGAGTGTACAACATCGTGCACAGAATCAAAGGTGAGTTGTGATTTTGTGAGGTTTTTTTCCGCCCTTTCTTTCCTTCTTCCTTCTCGCACCCTGGATTACCCAGAATGCCTTTACTCCCTAGCAGCCTGGAGGTCTGCTGAGTTAGCCTTCATGCACACAGAGAGAGAGAGGGAGTGAAAGAGGAGAAAAGAGGACAAAGCAGAGATTATGAGTGTGTGTGTGTGTGTGTGTGTGTGTGTGTGTGTGTGTGTGTGTGTGTGTGTGTGTGTGTGTGTGTGTGTGTGTGTGTGTGTGTGCGTGCGTGCGTGTGCATGCGTGTCTGTGGCAGTGAATGTGTGAGTGCACTTAATGTTTGTTTGTGTGGGAAAAGGAGAACTGGGGAGGGAGAAAAAAAAATCTACCTGAATTGCTGACAAAGCAGCATTTTCCAAATACAGCAACAACAAAAAAGAAAAAAAAACACAGCAGTATATATCTGCCCCAAAACCAGCACCACCCTTCATCTTAGGAAAGTAAAAACAACACTGGCAACAACACTAACCCCGCTGGTACCAACAGTCTCTCTTATGACAAATCAGATTGACTCAAATGACATTGAGGTGTAAGAATGACACGTTATGCGGTAACAGAGTTTATTTACCAGACTATTTCTTGGCCGGGCAAAGTTACTTCTTAGAGTCTCAAGTCAGAGCTACAGTGTATGAGCTGCTTCAATGTTCTCATCTAACTCTTGGCAAGAAATAGAATAAGCATATTTTCCAAAATGTCAAACTATTCCTTTAGGTCTGCACTGTTTCGGTAAGATTTTAACATTAACATTATTAGTAGCTATTTGCATATACAAGTAGCCTACTAATGCTAATAAAACGTGCTATATATCTTTGAGGATGCCGAGAAAAAAATAAATAAAACATTATTAGTTATAGTTTGTACGGTGAGTAGACATCAAGGTTTGTTTCCATAAAGAACTAATTTCAGGGATGCTGAATAATGTTTGTCCATGTTTTACGATTATGTAAACATTATAATTTTTTAAAGAAATGCATTAACTGTTATAGATATAATAAAAATCCCTGTACAAGTGGAACCACACACTACCACATGGGGCCTGAACGCACCGAGGAAATAATCTATGAAGTCGGTTCAATTGGACTGATGGGCATGAAAACAATATGAGCCACATTCAAAGCGTTGTTGGCAAACAGTCCATAAAGCTTAAGACTCATAAAAACTGGTATCTTTTCAGACGAGGAACAGTTGGCGTTTATTTCTATATTCAATAAAAAATGCTTACGACTCTCTCAGTTTCAGTAATTACCTTTATCTGCTGACTTGGGGATAGTGATGGATAATTATTTAAGCAACATTTAATGTATATTCTATTGGTAACGGCTTAGTGTTACAGTCGATAACAGTTAGATTAAACAAGCTGATGTGCTAAGACCTTCACTGTACCTCCCCCATTTCAACACAAAGGCGCTCATGGCTGTTGATAATTGTGTAAGATTGCAGGGCTTTCCCTGATGTATTGTGAGAGTGGTTAAATTAGCTGGACTTAGCTACAACAGCTTAGTGACCAGTAAATTTATATTTACTGTCAGCTGTCATTATTACACTACTGTCAATTACTCTGAATTAGACTCAATGCATTCCTGTTCGCCAGTTATATATAAATACTGATTCACAGCCAAACTCAACATATTCAAGCACTTAACCTTCGTACACATCCAATGCACACACACACACACACACACACACACACACACACACACACACACACACACACACACACACACACACACACACACACTGTTAATGAGTCCATCATTTACACTTCTCACACATCAGTGTTTACACTTTTCTGACAAGGCCGAGTGAGAGGGACAATGAGATATTGAGCTGATGGCTTTACACATTAACGCATCGTATCATAGTTCACATTATTGTGTAAGTGGAACTGTCAACAATGTTTTGTGTAGTGAGTCTTTGTACATTTTTGACAGAGCCTATACACAGTCCCGCTGATAATATTGATTGCACTTGACCTAATGGAGTTGATTGCTGATTCAATTTTAGAACAAATTGTAAGACCCAGAATAAGATCAAGATTATCTCACAGATTAACACATTTGTAACTGGTAAAATAACTTGTTGTGGTACCGTATTACCTTTGATGAAAATATATTATTTAAAAACATGTTAATGACCATCTCATCCAAACCACTCAAAATTGTTTATTTATGTCTTCATATCAGCTCAACTCTCTTCTGCTTGTCGGTTTCAGTGTTTAGCTTAACTTCAGTCTTAAGAATCTGAAAACAAGATAATGTCCATTTATTAAATTGTTCGATGATCTGCTCTTTACGGCTTGTCGTGTACTATGATCCCTACATTCATAGTCACAGGTGTTGTAAGCAAAAGGCGTTTGTAATGAAACCTGAGGCTGTGGAACAACCCCCCCCCCACCCCCCACATGCCCTCAGATGAACACCTGCATCTCCTAGCAAACTCATTTGTCACATAAATTATTTAAACCACCCCCCTCCAGGAGAACGCCACAGTATACCAGACATACACAACAAGACATCCAGTACAGCGGACTGCAACATCACTGGATGTGCACTGCTCTCGGAAGACGAAATGTCGAAAAAGAAAGTATATTAAAATAAAAATATAGTCTGATGTCAAGGTTAAAAACCTTTTCCTCAGGTAGCAAAGAATCACCAAGATAAATTATAGAACCAATACAATACCTTGACATTACCCATTGGTTTGAAGCCTTGAGTTCAGCGTTTTAACCATCGGCATAAACATACAAACATACAAAGAAAAAAAAAGAAAAAAACATACAAAGAAAGAAGAAATTTGCGATACATGTTTGACATGTCAATATCAAAAGAACTATGCGTGAGGTTTAGGTCGAGTTGTCCAAGCACAGATTCAGATGTGTGAGGACAGAAACAAAGAGCCTTAACAGTGCCACTGACATTGTGTGCAATGTGTACAATTTCTCCATCCGAAGTGACGCACTTTACTGATACCACATCGCTTTTATCTTATCAAGCATCCTTTGCATTATAGGACTTTGGAATAAGTGCTGAAATGAGAGTTGACTCTCTTGTTTGACAAAACAAAGAAAACACATACAGTAGATTGGATAGAAATCATTTCATGTAAAGTGATAAAAATTGTGCTTTCCTGTAGAAAATACAAAAACTGTTGAACAAACTGCAGACATTGAAATGTAGTGCAATTACACTACACTTTGCTACTTTACAACCTAATCAGACTTTTCTTAATCCCATCAGACTAAAGGGCTCAGTAATACTTAATGAGGTAACTTGCAAACTCTTTCATCCTTATATGTTTACTGATTGTGTTTCTCATTAATGTCTGCACGTAATGCATGTGCGCGTGTGTGTGTGTGTGTGTGTGTGTGTGTGAAGGTGGGGAGTCATTTTCATTCAATACTTCAGAGACCGAGAGACACTCAGAGATGCGTGAGTGGAATCTCAAAAGGCTGTCTGTGTCTATCTTCTCTCTCTCTCTGTCTGTTTATATCTCTCTCTCCCTCTCTACCCCCCCCCTCTCTCTCTCTCTCTCGCTCGCTCTCTCTCTTTCCCCCCCACTAGGGGCACTGCAGTTTATTTTGAATCAATCCCACATACACTGTCCTGCTGCGGTAAATACTCACAACCAAACTTGTATTTATATCAATAGATATAGATATTATCATGGTTTGTATAATAGTCCCCAACATATTCACTCATGTTTGAGTAGGACACAGCTGTTTTGAGAAAATTACATAGCTTCTTTAAAACACACACACACACACACACACACACACACACACACACACACACACACACACACACACACACACACACACACACACACACACACACGTGTATATATATATATATATGCACATATATATTCTGTAAAAACCTTAATAGAGTGGCAACAATTTTTATTGTCAATAACTGACCATTTTCTCTATTAATTGATTGTTTGCTCTATAAATTGTCAAAAATCCCCACAATGGTGGGGTGTGGAAGGGTTACCACTGAGTCTCAAGGCCACACGCAGTACAACAGGATCTACATATGACACACCACACAGGAAGGAACCCCGTCCCTCCTCCCTCTTCCCCTCTTTCACACTCCCTCCATCCTCTCAAATGCCATTAGTCCACTTCCTGAACAAGGGAGGGGGGAATGGAAAGAAGAGATGCTAACAGTCTGCATAACACACACACATACACACAGTCACGAGTAAATACACATTCACATACTCACATTAAAGTGTTAGAGTGGAAACACAATAAGCAGATTGATTTCTGCATTAGTGTATATGCACAGAAAATAACGTTGTATTCTGTCAGTCACTGTCAGAAGCATAACTAGAGTATTTCTATAACTAAGGGATTTTAACTAACTAAGAAAAAAACCCATTAGGCACCGCAGAAGTAAGACAGAAAAGAAAGATAGAAGAAAGTTTTTTTGCAGTGTACAGTAGAGATGAGAACGAGTGTGCTCTGCTTTTAACCATGTATTATTCACAGTCTCCCATGGCGACCAGAGACAGATCAACACGCTCCACTGTCCAATCCTGAGCCAAACTCACTTTTCAATTTCAAAGCAGATAGGCTTAAAATCACCCTGTGGCATTCAAAGCTCCTTTTCTTAACCAAAACATGCCATATGTTACACCAGTAAAACACAGCAGCAAGTGGAAAAAAAAGTTAGCTCTGTGTACTTTATCCCAGATCTCCGCTGGTTAGAAACAATATCTGGCTGCGTGCAAGCTGCCAAGAAAAATAATACAATGAGAGAGTATATCCATGTGTTTCTTAGTTGCATGTTAACATGGGACAAACCCAGGTTGCTTTTTTGGCTGATATGACAATTTCATACAGCCTGGTCTTCGATTTTGATACAGCTTCTTATTCTTTAGAGCTCATTGGTTTATTGTTTATATTTATAGTTTATTTTGAGCCAATCCTGCATACATTTCCCTGCTGCCGTCAACACTCACTAGAATATTAATTGTGTATATACTGTATCTTTGGCTGAAACTATTGCGCTTTTTACCGCTGTTAGCGTAATGTTCGCTAAAAACTATTCCCAGCTGTTTTGGGAGCTTTTTAAAAAAGCCTTTAAAAAAAAGATTTAAGATTTACGTCTTTAGTAGGAACCATGGGCTTGGGGCGGAGTGCCACAGTCAGGCTTGGAAAGTCTGATGGGAGAATTCACAAAGAATACAATTTGCAGCTGAGTGCAATTTGCCCTTTTTTGAGTCTGATTGCAATTATCCATGTGGCAAAGTATAAATGTTGCCTCTGCGCCAAGAACAAAGCAGGCGGAACAATGGCAGAGAGAAAAAGAAAAATTATATTTTCAGACCACAGGTACAGGTCCTGACCGACTAGGTGCAGAGGTATTTCTCAGAACTTCCCCAAAGGCAGTCAGTATAAATATACTTCAGTTACCACCAACTCTTTGAAGACGCTAATAATTTCACTATAGCTGAACCAATAGAAATAATGGCCAAAACAATGAAAATAAAAGCAACGTTGCAATAAACCTGGATTTTCCTTTAACAAGAAGAAGAATGTTCACCCTCACATTCTCCTGCACAACAGCATTTCCACTCCCAGCAGGCTCTCTCTAGTAAAACATTACAGGTGATTACCAAAATGGCAGCACAACACTAATCTACTTGTTCTGACTGGGTAATTACAGGTAGGGTGATATCAGCTGCACAGTGGGTGACAGTGAATGTGTGTGTGTGTGTGTGTGTGTGTGTGTGGGGGGGGGTCACTGGCCATGTTTCGTTTATCACTGATGTCACTATTGACCCTTGTAAACATCTCTGAGGCTGCGAGGAGCTGTATAATATGTGAGGTGGAGCCGTGGGCTGATGCACTGTCAGATACACATACAGGGCTGAAAATGATAGTCACTAGGGAGCCACACTTCTCCCACCACTATCTCACTTGGTTCAACGACATGGGGGAGATAAGAGAGATGGACTGAACACATCGGAGAGCGTGAAGAGACACAGAGGAAGATTTAAAAGCCACGATTTGAGATGAAGTGGAGACTATGTCATGGTCTTTTCTGTCTGGCAGATCGATGCAAAGACAGAACAGCGATTCACCTGAAATCCACAGATTGTGTAGTCCTTAACACTGAATCGATCCAGTTCTTTTAAAATGTATCGGAGCAATTGCGTAGATTATAATTAGAAAATTGACAGGCTTGTTGATACAAAGACTCATCAGTCCAATCCACGGGAAGAACTAACGACAAGTCACTTTCTGTGTATTAATTTGCAGTCCTTGTAGTGCTAGAGGGGCAGACACAAGAGACAGCACGAGATAACATTATGGGTGTCTACAACAGCAAAAAAGAAAAAGAAAAAAGGGGGGTTAGTTGGGGTCAAAAAAATAATGTGCTGGCCTGATCGTGTCAGCATTCTTGCTTTTCCCCCCTGCTCTCCCTCTGTAGTCCTGCTGCAATTTCTACAGCTCTATCTCTTGATCACTCATTATAATCCCTTTCACACACACAACCTGTAAGGTTGCTACTGTGTAAACCATGACAGCATTTCTATAACTTCCCTCCCGGATGAGTCAGGGAAGATTTGATGTTAAACTATACAATGTGCGGACATTTTTCTCACTTTGACTTATTTCATCACAGTCGTTTAAAGATTTTAGAAAATATAAAACTTGAAGCAGCAGGTGTGAAAGCTCAGATAGCACTATATCACCTTTCCTCAGACTGTTGCAGACACACAGCATATACTCCTGACTAAGCCCTTTATTTTCATAATCAATAATAATAACTGCAGTCAAACTAGAAACTACTCTTCCGTAGCCCACAGCTCTGTTAGAGCTTGTTCTCATTCTTACACCTTCTTGTCTTCCCCTGCCCTCAGTTAACCTCTCCCCTCCTCTCTGCTCCATGCCCTCGTCTTTGCCCCTGCCTGCTGCAGAGCAGCAAGGCGTGCATATGTCAACATCGCATTAACACTCCACCTCGTTCATGTCCAAACACGCATGTGACATGACTCAGCGCAACACGGTGGTGGAAAACACGCTCCTCTGAGACCAGAGGGCTGTGCACAACAGGCCAGTGTAAGAGGAAGGAAGATGATAAGCGAACAGAAGAAAAATGCAGAAGGACAGAGAACAGGGACAGAGATAGGCAGAGGGGAATAAGAAGAGAGAAAGAAACTGCTGATGTAAAAGAGAGAGGATGCAGCAGATTAGAGCGTGAGAGGGACAAGCAGGGGAGAGAAACATGGTGGAAACAGAGTAAGAGGTTGTACTGTTTCTTAAAGAAATACAGAGAAGTATCACATAAGCATAGAATAAGTGTTCAACATTGAAATTTCCTTTTTTTTTTTTTTTTTAACTGCTCGTGACAACCATTTCACTATCTGCTCAACCTATGGAAATTCCTGTTCTTTTCCTTCACTCCCTCTACACTCGGCTCACTCCGCATTGCCATGGCAATGATGTTACAGTGAGTCGCCTCCACATCTCCCTCCTCCTCAACACTGCCAAGAGCGAACATGGGAGCATGTGAGAGAGAGAGAGACATAAACAGAGAGGGAGAGAGGGGGGGTGGGGGGGGTGGGGAGAGGGAGAGAGACAGAGGAGGAGAAAGGGCTCTGTTTCCCTGGAAACAGACTGGGGGTCTCCCTAGCCCCTATTGGTTCTCAACTGGTTGCTTGTTACCCACAATGCTTGAAGCCAACACAGTCTCTGTTTCTTCATATGCATGCGCAGAAAACACACAGGGTTGCTTTATGCTAAACCATAATCAGATAATAAAACATCAGTCCCCAACAGGATCTTACCTTGTTTTGTTTTGAAATGAGCAATTAATGTTGACTGAATTTGTAGCTGCTTTTCTGAACAGATGTGATAGTTTGCACCACATTTTGTAATATTTCCTGAGCATTTACAGTAAAGTAAAAAATTCCAAGCACACAAGGAAATTGTGAAATAGTTTAAGGAACAAACTAACAATCAGTTTATAATTTGTTCCAGCAAGAGGTAAAATTATCTTCAAAAGGTTTGATGCAGCTGGTGATAATTGCAACAATATGCAACAAAGGTCTTGGAAAACAAGTTGTCGATGCTTCAGTTCAGAAAGGTTTTGCTGAAATTTCAATTGGTGGAGCTGGTTGGGAGGCAGCCCTTTGAGAGAAGACAATTTCAAGGGAACGAAAGTCCCAGAGTCAAAAACGTAGCTGGAAGGTGGATTGTTGAGTTGGAATATTGATTTTATTCAGTCTGGGCTCCTAAAAGTGGCTCTGAGCGGGATTATTTTATGTAGGAAAAAACTGTGATTTGAAACAATTTCACCATTTCTTGTGAAAGTGTTTTGCGACAGAAAAAGTTGATAAGACCTCATAGATAATTAGATCATAACATAATCTTGTGTCCAAAGTGGACATTTTGGCCTGTTGATGGCACAACAGAAAAGCCCCTGAAGTGTCCAAAATGAAGAGGATTTGTCTTCTAGGGAGCACGAATGTGCTTAGTGATTTACTAGAGATTTCCTGGGTACAAGTTGGCATTTAGTCTGAAAATGTTGACTCATATTGCCATCCTTGCAGTGCTAGAGAGAAATGAAACATTAATGACTTAACTTACAGCATTTTCCATTGCAACTATCTGGGAAAGACTGTGTGTTACTGGGTTATGAAGGTTGCAGAACATCAGTACACAGAGAAGTGAATCAGGGGTAAAGACCCATTTTATGAGTAGAAACAAAGCTGCATCCAACAACTGAAAGCGGAAAACATGTCCTTGAGTGTGTTCTGTTTATTGTAACAGCACACATTCATATTGTACAGTACATGCATCTCATTGCAGCCAGGAGATGTTTTCAGTTAAGTTCGCTGCACCTTCCTGTCAGCACAGTACTTATGCACTTGTTTTCCCAGAGTGCATCAGGATGTAGATGAATTACACAGTCATGTCTGGTACTACATATTTACAAATGTGTGTATCCTTAAGCTGTACAATCAAGACAGAATATGTGTGCTGCTGTTAAATTGAGTGGAGTGAATACATTTACATGCATGAATGTAAGATCTGGCAGCGTGAGACAGAGCGTTTTTATCAAAGTGGGTTGCTGTTGGCGCCGCCTCTTGATCTCTTCCCCTCTAACTGGTGTGTGCATGCTATCTCCCACAGCGATGCCACACAATGATACCAGGCTCTCCTTGCTCTGAACGCTCGCCTGTAACACTGCTGGCTACAGTCAGCGGGCTGCAGTGACACTAGCTTTTAAGAAATTAGACGGGTATGTAAACAAAAACTGCTCACAACTTACAGTTTGCCCACAATATGGCCATAACATGTGAGGGGTCACAAGTACACCAGAAACAATTTCTTTATTAACCCATTAGTCGAGCAACAGAAGAAGTATCCACAACTATTTTGATAATCGATTATTTGCTTCAGTAGATAGCATATATGTCATTCACTCCTTATTTTCAGTTTCTCAGCTACTTTCTTGTATGTTCTGGTAAAATTTATATTTTTGTGGTTTAGACTGTTGGTCAGACAAATTAAGATATTTGAAGACATCAGTTTGTGATTGGCATTTTTCTACTGTGGCTGAGAGAGCTTAATAACTTAAGAAAACTTAAGAAAACAAATGTGTCTTTTGCTTTTCACTTTTATCTGACACTTTTTGAGTCAAATAATTTATCAAAAAAACAATAATCTGCAGATTAATAGATAAGGAGAACAATTGTTCGTAGTTAAAGTAAAAACATGGTTAAAAATGAAAATCAAGACCCGGCACTGAAAAATTTGCATTGGATTAAAATAAGATGAAATAATTTGACAAAGTGCATTCTTTTGCATAATGTTTCAGCACATTTCTCAAATATTTTGGGGATTTCTATGGCTATAAACATTATCTCTGTCTGTCTCTCTCTCTCTGTCTCTGCTTTCTACTTTTTTAAATTGCATAGCCATCTTCGTCTGTCACCCTGTGATGCCCTACTGATTCTGCACATGTGGCCTAGTTCCCTAATATGTGTCTATTTGTCTTCTAATTGACTGAATATAATCAATACTCTTGTTGTTTTTGTTTTTTCTCTGTGAGAATCCATCACTCATTTACATTTATGAGACAAACCAGAAGCTAAAAATCAGTGTGATAATGGTAATGGTATTACAAAAGAAAAGACTGACTACCTACAAATTTCAGTTCACAGGATATTTCCATTCACAATAATCCTTTTTCCTTCTTTTTTCTTTTACAAAAAAATACGATTCATCCGGGAGGACTCATTTTTCAACCGACTTGCTTCAGTTAATAAGCACATTCTTATCTGGAGGCTGCACAGCACAGCCAGTACGTGTCGGACACTGATAATCTCCTGAAATAAGGAGTGAGATATTTTTCTGAGTGGAGTTTTTTTCATCAGTTCTTCCAAACTCCCCAAATGTGTCTAACTCATCAGCCCTTCTACCACCAGTCTGCTTCTCTCTAGACTAGATTCAATAGTTTAACTGTATAATTATTCTGCAAAACTCCAAGTGCCACACACAATCACCCACCAATGCATTTAACACAATTTATATGGTGGTGTTTGTATTTCAATTAAATTGACAGTTTTCAGTACAGAAAACATTTTGAAGGGTCTAAATGTTGTGATGTAGTAGAAGAAGCGCCGCTTATCTGCTTAATAATGTTTCCACAAGTCTGACAAACAATTTAAAGCTGGCTCAATTCTTTCTCGTTCCGCTTTAATTTGCCCAAATTATGTCAAAGTTCACAGAAATTAGATGGGACAATAGTTTGCCGTCAGTAGTGAAAGGATTCAGTTCAAAACACAAGATTACTATCATTTTTTTCTCCATTTACTAACTATCATAACACATTGCAATATAGCTGTATTATCAATGCATTCATGTCAGGCGACAACCTCCGGCTCTGAATAGTGAAGCCAATGTGGAAGAGTCTTAAATAAGTGCTTCTAATAACCAGCAGGAGGCGACTGCTGTGGTTGCAAAAAGAAGTCTGATTCTATAGAAGTCTATGAGAACATTACCCTACTTCTCACTTGATTTGTTATCTCAGTAATCACAGTGAACAGTTTTAAATTTAGCATGATGTTCATTCAGTAAATAATTGTCCCATTTAGAGTAAAATAGACTATAAAGCAAGGTATGCTTTAGGGCGTGGCTACCTTGTGATTGACAGGTCACTATCACGGCGTTGTGCGGTCTGGGAGTTGTTCTTGTTATATTCTTACAACTTTAACCCTTTCACAGTGTGTTTTTAGTTCAGGAAAGTTTATTTTTGGTTGCCTAAAAATGTTTTATACAGCGTTCGGTTGTACTTAGCTCCAACCTCCAACTCGTGTCCCTTTTGTTTGCAAAAAGCCAAGATGGCGACGACCAAAATTCCAAACTCAAGATTTCCAAACGGCAGTCCACAAACCCAATGATCGACGTCACGCTGACTACGTACACTTCTTGAATACAGTCTGTGATTCATGTTAGTGTATATACCATATACGATGTTACAGCTTCGTGACAGTTGTCAACTTTCAAACCCTCAACAAGAAAGCAAGAGATAGAAGCCTGAAATGACCCTCATGGCTTGAGGTCTTATTCTTGAGACAGAAAAGCAACAGTAACTGACTTTCGTCTCTAATAAGGCAATTTCCGGGCCAAGCATACAAATTTAAAAATAACTTGTTTTTATGACTTCATGGCCCTTTGCAAATGGAAACTGGTCATTTAGTGTCAAGAACACAATTTACAAAGCACTTAACAAAACTCTAAACAGCCTTTCTGAGGATGGAAATCAATAACATTTCATCTCTCTTCACTTTGTTCATCAGTCTTTTCTTTCTTTCCCTTTTAACATTAGATCACTGGATTAATGTCCTAAAAGACAATCCTCACACACTCAAATCTGGTGGTATGATAGGTGATATATATTGTACAGGACACAACCACATGCCAAACTTCATGCACATGTAAACAGACAGAACAGAAAAAATGTGTTTCTTTAAATCAGAATTACCCAAAGCCAACTGTATCTACAGTAGGTAGTTCAAACTGGGATAATTGTGCAAATCAAGTCAAAAGCCTTGTCACAATCCCATCAATTATCAAAGGAAAGGGACCCAAAGACGATGTGAATGAGCTCCTACATCACCCTAGCATTAATTAGGACTTCACTCAGTAATTAGCTATCTAAAAATAATTACCATCAAAATGTCTGATTAAAATCTCTGTCAGTCTCAAAGTCAGGAGACTGAAAGAGAGACACCAGCATCAAATTAAGGTGTGCTGCTTTTTCTAGCGACGGCCACCGCGGTTGTCCCCTCATTTTGTTTTAATTGAGCGGCAGATATGTGGGTAGTACCTCTGATTGGATCTGAGAAGCAGCGCAGCATTGGAGCAGTTGATTGAAAGTGACCTTGGTCTAATTACAATTGGTCTAATTATAATTCTCTGATTACATCCCTGCTGGAAATGTAAGAATAAGATGTTGCTGGTGGCCTCTGCTATGAACGTTCAGATTCTGAATGATTCCTGAATTTAACTGATTCCCGTCAGATAAGAACAACGACATACTGTTTCTGTCATTTTGAACATAATTAGATTACAATTATTCTAAATGTTTTTTGCTTTTTGGTGGTGAGAAGAAATTGTCTGTCTTTTGTCCCTCTTTTTGACTGATTCTCTCTCCCTATCCATTCTGTCTCCCTGTTTTTCTCCCCTCTCTCTCCTCCTCTCCTCTCTGGCTGTCTCCGAGGGCTGAGGTCGTGCTGCCCTCCAGCTCCCTTCCTCACAGCCAGGATGACATCATCACATAGCTGCCTCGTCCTTGGAGTGCCTATTCATCATCCTGATCATCATCGCCGGCATCAGCAGCATCACCTGCGTATGAGATCACATTTACACAAGCACATACACCTACTGCGAGAAGATAAAAGAGAAGAGAGCCCCCACCGGTTGTGCAGGATTGCAAGTCTAAAGGAAAGACGGAGACAACCACAGAGAGGGAGAGGGAGAGGAGAGGAGGGACAATCCTGCTGGGGTAAGCAGAAACCCCTGACCTGTTCCAACAATAAATCTCAATAAACTACAGTACAGACTAATCTGATGAGTCAGACTTCAGGCTACAGAGGGAAAACAACAACATAAAAAGAAGGAGCAAGAAGACCCCTCCGCACCTCCCACCCCCCTCTTCATCTCGCAACTTCCCGCGAGGAGAGACACACTTCCTCTCTCTTAGTCACCAGCAAATCTAAAACTTCAAGAGCTCTGGCACTGCTTACTGTATTCCGGTTACTGGATTCTGCATGACTGAATAAACCAATGCCTTGATGTGCGGAAATTACAGCAGTGAAGGGGAGCTACACTGAGAAAACACAGCAATAAACAATGTTTCCACCACGCGGGCCACTGTCTGCCTGCCCAGTCTGCTCGTCAGCGCAATGTGCTCACAATACTTCAGCCGATATGTGTGTTTGTGCGGGTGCAACATAGAGCTGCTGTGCTCTGGAAGATTACAGCAGGTACTACAAACCTTAAGCAGTATGTTCTCTGCAATCATTTCTCACTTTCAATGTCACAACAAACATGTAATTAAACACCACTTCAGATGAAAGATTCCCAACGAAATAAAAACATTTTACGAGGTTGTGAAGACAAATTGCAGCCATATGATATCCAAACAGTGTTAAGTATGTTGTTCTGGGGTTAGATGTGAGAAACTGATGAAGGTTGGTGAATCCCCACTCTCAACCTTATGGCCTATAACTGGCCCAAAATTTGCACATGGACCTATGACATCAGCTATATATTCTTAGCCTCAGATTTTTTTGGTGCTTCTCGACATATTAGAGTAATAAAAAAATAAAAAAGCAGCAGCAACCCACTCGTTGACATTGCCATCATCCATGTTATTTTTTGCATGATCTACAGTATTAAGCAATAATAATAAGTGTTGGGTAAAAAAAAAAGCTTGAGGAAGTAGGAAGAGACACTGGAGTGAGGTTTTAAGCATATTAACATGCTTTTGAACACATCTCTTCATCAATTTTAACAGTAATATCAAATATATAAAAAGACATTGTGAAATAAACAGTGTACGACTATATACAGACAAAATATATAACCACGGAATTGTGAAATAATCTTCCCATTATTTTATCCTGCTTCAATTCTCAATGACTGCAGGTCATCTTTGTTTTATTTCAGCAGCAGGTTCTATTTCAGAATGTACATTTCCAAAGTCTGCTTTTATTTCACAATGCAATTTCCCCCCAAAAATATATTTTCTCAAACTGCTTCTTACTATCAAAGTCTTTGTCAGTCAATCAAGAATAAAAAGGCAGATACAGTTATGTAACTTCGCTCATTTAGACCAAAGCAACAGCCAAACTAAAAAATAACAAGCAAAAACATAATAATAATGGGTTGAGTCTTAAAAATTGTATTTAGATTATTCATAATGCGTCGTATTTATGTACTATATTTCCTAATATTTGATACTTTGGGTTTCAATATAATACGCATCTCTCATCATAGATTCCTGCGTTAAACAGAGAAGGCCATTGAGCCAGGAAGGAGCCAGGAAAGCTAAATCAGCGCAGACTCACATAGTCATGGAAGGCCTTGGCCTCACTGGAGTGTTCACATGAGTCTCTTCTCTCTGGAGCCGCACAGTACAGGTCCCAGAAGACACTGCAACACACAGAGAGGCCGTCAAAGAGAAGCATGGTGCCAAAACAGACACATTAAAGCTTGACAGATAAAAAATAATAGTCCATTTTAGAGGCAGATAATCCAGTATCGAGGCAATAAGTGCGACTCTATTATCGTCATCGGAATAGACAACTTTAGGCGAGTGCATTACAATTTGCAAACAACAACTTGAAGAAGAGCTTTTGGGGACAATTAATGAGATGAAGATGAATTAAAACGGGAGGAGAAGAAGGGCGAATTATCTTTTTTTTTAATTAATAACGTGATGGAATGAAGAAAAAACAGCATGAAGAGGAATGTAACTTGAATCATTAGACATAAAAACACTCACCACCACCATGAGTGGAGGAACCCCGGAGGTTCTCCTAATGTGATGTTCTTCTCCCATCGGATCTAGACAGAGAGAGAGAGAGAGAGAGAGAGAGAGAGAGAGAGAGAGAAAGAGAATGAGATGCTTCAGAAACATATTAAGTACAAAAACATACCCAACTTCTGAATTACCTGCTTCACAAGGTTATAGAGGGTGCAACAAGGGAATTCTTATAACACATGCCATTATGTAATTATATTATGATTCTCATGCCATGGAATCATAAGTGGATAAGTGAGTCTATCTGTGCCTGAAAGCCTGTATATTCACAAGTACGTGAAAATGTGTGTGTGTGTGTGTGTGTGTGTGTGTGTGTGTGTGTGTGTCAGGGGATGTGCAGACTCTGAGGTCAGAAACATGTACCAGCCTGAGGAGCCCAGTCAAACCTTTGTATAACCCACACACCTTCCTTCTTTCTGGCTTTCCTTATAACTGCTTCTTTTTCTGTATTACTTTTTTCCTTTT
This sequence comes from Ophiodon elongatus, assembly GCA_016806645.1. Taxonomy (NCBI): domain Eukaryota; kingdom Metazoa; phylum Chordata; class Actinopteri; order Perciformes; family Hexagrammidae; genus Ophiodon; species Ophiodon elongatus. Next base: position 154,055 of record JACSYO010002157.1, read on the forward strand.
TCTTCCTCCATTCCCTCATTTCCATCTTACTTTCTTCTTTCTGTGTGTCCAAGTCACGTCCAAAGACAATGGTGTTTACAGTTGTACCAAATGGCCACACTCAATAGTGGGGCAAAAGGCTTCTGGGCATAAGGCTGCATAGGTGAAGAAAATTTTTGCACTAGTTTTTGTTACATGTAACAAAGTTAATAGTGTGGAGAATACAAAAAGATAACTTGAGTGAGAAGTTCAAATACTGCCTCCTTTCCCTCCTGATATACCCCAGCGTTACTTCGATTCACACATTATTTTGTGGGGTAACAAGTTATGTAAAAAAAAAAGCCCCTCCACTGTGTAGCACCGAGTGGGTCCCGGATGCTAGTAGTATGGAAACTTACTGATATCTGTCTGAAATCAAGGACCTATTGCTTCAAACATTAGGCTAATTTCGAGTGGTAAATCTGTCACCTTTACGATAGGCAAAACAGAAAGATTGACAGATGTAGCAACAGTAACTAAGAGGATGGGGCTTGGCAAATGATCAATCCCAACACAGGGTTCCAATAAAAGGTGTGGGGGGAGGAAACACTTGAATCATTTTGACACCTTAACACCTCAGTCAAGGTTAGTGACTAACATGAGCGCTGACATCACCCACAAAAGGGATGAGTTATGTTTGCAGACAACGTCAACTGATGTGCAGATACAAAGAAACACACACACACACGCACGCACGCACACACACACACACACACACACACACACACACACACACACACACACACACACACACACACACACACACACACACACACACACACACACACACACACACACACACACAGAACAGCAGCTGTGGGCAGCAGTCAGGCATCTCCTATCAGACTATGGCACTATTGTTTAGTCTGCCTCTCTTCTCTATAAACAGACTTACATTATTCTGACTTTTAAAGAGATCTCAAGATCTTCTTTTTAATTTCCTTCACTGAAATGTCTTACATGGGTAAAATAATTATTGCATCACCTGCTCTACAAGCAAACGCCAAAAAAACAGGAACAACTGAATCCCTTTCAATCAGACCGTCCTGACCTCAGCTGCAGATCAGACACAGTGACTTTTGGAAGGAATGCCTTGCTTTGAAGTTTTTTGGGGAGCGGGGGTCAGTAACTGCCTCCGTGTTTATCCCACATGCTTTCAGTCTCAGTTAGCAGTTCTAGTTAAGACACTGGTTAACTTGAGACATTATAGGCAGCCAGCGGTTTCCATACACACCATGATAAATAAGGATTTACTTCCCTCGTAATTGCTCGAATGGTACATAAGATGCAGAATGGGCATGCCATCCTTCATTTCTCAGATTTAAATGGCTGTATCTCAGCCCAAACACGGTTGCAGACAGTTCACGTCAGGACACTTTTTAGCGTGTTACTTTTATTCCCCCTTTCATCTGGAAAGCGTAGAAGAAAATAGCATTGACTGCGCCCGCATATCCTGTCTTCTTGTGGTTTGCACTCCTGGGAGGTTCGTTCATTTACCTTCACTATGCTACAGTGACATGCCTTTTAGCGTGATTACTGGCAGATGGAGGCTGTGTGTTGCAGGGGCTGCTCTTATTCCACTGAGAACTGAGATTTAGGAAAGCCATAGCTTTACAGTTTTCCTTTTTACCCAGATAAATAAACTTCAAATATATTTTACTTGAACCTGTTTATTCTTGCTGTCCTGTTTCTTTTCCTCCTCATGTATTCTGTTATGGTTTCAGTGTATTTTTGTTGTTATTGTTTGAGCTATCAATTTAGTTTGACAGTTTTTCCATGTTTTCTTGTTGCCTGTTCTCCTGAGCTGTCTGTCTGATTTGGTATTTACGTTTAGGTATTCGTCTTTATCTTTCTGTGCTCTTGCTTCCTGTGCCTGACGATACATTGTAAACAGATGTGGGTGATAAAAAGTGGATAACAGGCCCTTAAAACCATGTTTTACTCCACCCCACTACTCCAGCAAGAGCTACATTATGGCGTAATGTTTACGCGACGTGTGTTTGCATGCTCATGAATGCACACCCATGTGTACTGTATACAAGAGGGTGTGTTTATACTTGTTGCACTCTTAGCTAATGCGTTCCTACACTTGAATGCGACACCGCCTATCGCTTTCATCTGCCACTTCTGCCGAAGAAAGAGCAAGTGTTATGTCAGAGAGGAAAGGGTGTCGGAGAGACAGAGCGTTGTGTATGCACATGTGCACGAACACACACCAAGTCAGATTGATGAGAATTGATGCCAGCTGATGATGTAACCTTTTCCATCCCCCTCTCTTTGTTCTCCTCTTCCTCTGGCTGCTGTACAACCAGCCTCCAGCCTCTGTCTCCTACATTGTAATTTACCGTCATTTACACCGAAGCACCAGAATCAGCTGACCTCATTTTCACCCCGTCACCTTTTTACCTCTGCAGAATTAAAGCACAGCTCTCTGCTCAGGAAGAGTAGTGTAGGCATAGATCGAGTAGAGAGCTGAGAGATCACAAATGGAAAGTGGAGGAATCAAAGAAGACGAGAATGAGATAGAAAGAGATTGACTGAGACGGAGCTGCTGAGCAGATCAGTGAATGATGTCAGTCGAAGACGTCAGCTCCAGGCTGAGCTTCGTAACTCTCCCTGTTCTCCGGCTCCAGTCCCACTAAAGCAAACACTAATGTTAAAAAGCTTGTCTGCTGCTACTAACCTGTTGGCTCAGCACTGTAAGGCCAGACTAATTCAATTTGCCGCTACACTTACTGGACACATTGTATTAGGGTCAGCCCACATATCAGAGTGAACACATAAAGTACATGGGCTGTACTCTCTGACTGACATGAATACATACAGTACAGCATCTTTGTGACTCACCTCTGAGAGAAAGGTCTGTGCTGACTTCTGTGCTCCTACATGCAGCAGGTACTCGTACACGTACAGAGCTAACCTGCGCATAAAGATAAAGAACACAGTGGGAGGAAATGGGTCAGTTTCTTAATCAAGATCCAAACAGTCAACAATAGAGGTTAGGTGGATAAAAAGCAGGTAAAGAATATGAGAAAATTGAACATTATAAAGAGTGAGGGCAAACAAGTACAGTAAGAGTAAGAAAGTTAACACTGAGAAAATCCAAGCATTTGAAATCCCCCAAGGATTAACCTTACTTAATTTTGAGCTTTTATAAGTTTCAAGTTCCAACTTTGGGGCAATAAAACAACTGCTTTGTGACCTAAGACAATTAAACTTCCCACTCCATATTTAAGATGAATCCTTATATATGAGGGAGTTTCTCCCAGGATTTTCTTAAAATAAAGATGAAGGCGCCTACGCATGGATACAAATTGCAAAGCAGCTCCAAGAAACCATGTGCAGTGATGTGTGAGGGCGTCACAGTCCGTTACAAATCTTATGAGAAACAGAAAGACACACACCAGCTTAGGAGCACTAATCATCTCCCAAATGCCAAGCAATAGTCAGGACAACCTTTTAAGACATTTGAAATTCACCCAACTTTATGCTAAATCTAAAACCCACCTGTTAGAAGAACAAACAGCGTGGTGATAAGAGTACACTTGGTGGGATCGCACTGTGAAACACCTCACCCTCGTGCCTCAGGCTCTCCACAGACTTCCTCCCATGGCTTTGATCACAGTAATAATTAATTACAGGCTTGATTTGTTAATCAATTCTCCTCCTAGTGTGTCTGTGCTGGTACTAACAGCAACTTAGAGAAGAGGGGAGAGAGATGATCTACTGGGTCAATAAATACAAGATAAACATTGATCCGTAGGAGATCAAAAGCAGATCACACTAACTCCGAACAGCACCCTGTAGATTTGGACAGGAATCTGGTGTAACAACATACAGTCACTTGCATGAATAATAAGCTGTTTGTAATCAATTTAACCAAGGGGGCAATGAGCAGGTACATTTGTGGTTGATGCTCACATTTCCCCTATAAAATAAATATTAACCGGGTAAAGGGTTGCTAGTTTTCTCAGACCAAGAGTCTAAAACCCAAAAATTCAAAGTTTATTATTATAGATGACAAAGACAAGTATCAAATTATCACATTGAAGAAGCGGCAATTACCTCATGTTTGGCAATTATGCACGAACAAAGACTTACACTATTACAATATACAAAAAGAAATTGCAGATGCATTTTCTTTTAATTGACTAATTGATTACTTGACAAATCATTGCACCTTGTGCGGATAAAGACACAATATACGGAAAACTAAAGTTGTAGCATGCCACATCATAAGCTTCGACTTGGAGCTTGGTTTGTCTGTGTGTGATGATGTGTACATGTGTATGATTGTGTATTGTCATGCGTGAAAGATGGTCACGCCGGGACAGCAGCTGTCCTATAGCCTCTGCTGAGAGGTGCTGCCAGGCTGCTGTAGCCGATCCGCACTCCTCTTATATGGAGGTAAAAATAAACTCCCCAGACAGCCCTGTCTGCCTGTCTGAAGATGATGGACTACTGCACACCTTTCTGCTCTGCACACAGGTACTCGGTCTCCTCCCCCCTCTCCTCTCCTTCCTCCTCCATCCCTCTCCTCCATTTTCGTCTCTGTGCTTCACAGCTTTCATCCTCATTCTCCCCTCTTCTTCCTCCTCTCTCGCTGTGCCTTTTCTGTCTTGATGGCGTGGCTTTCTTCTTGCACTCTTTTTGATAAGAGGCCATGTTTGTGTAATGATGAAAGGATGAAGGGAAGCAGCAGAGGCTCTTCCTCTCAATCCTTTCCAGCCTCTTTCATACCTTCCTCTCTCTCTGTGCCCCCCGTGGCCTGGCAGTAATGTTTAACCAAAGAGATAGAGACAGAACGTTTCACAGGGACAAGGTTAACGGAACAGTGAGAAGCTTGACAAAACTCTTGACACCTCGACAACAGAACATGAATAAAAGATGGGGCCTTTTTTTCAAGGCACTGTAGAACTCTGAACATTTCTAGGTACAAACTCGCTCCGTCGCTCTGTTCTGCATCGTTTTCCTGTCAACCCATCTAAATCTGTCACTCTCCCCGGTGAAACCCCGACACCAGCAGCACAACAGCATCACTACAGAACTATGTATTAATACTGAAAGATCTCATGTACCTGCAATGAGTACATTCACAGCGATGACGACAAGCCTGACGGACTGCACAAATGAATTGTGTGTCAGTGGGAAGAAAAAAAAAATAAAAGCTCGTCCTCATCATGCATTGGCCTGTATCCAGTCAGCTGTCTATTACCACATAAACACACAGCCTCGCACGGTAGCTGGAAGGTTTGACCTATGATTGATTTCACAGGAGCTGTAATATATGACCTTTGGCCCTGATTTAGTGAAAAAAGTGAGGAAACCCAGTAAAAGTGGACGCATAAGGACAGTAGGGGAGAGAAAGGTGATTCAATGAAAGAAAGATAAACATTTCAGGGTATCAAAGGCAAGGAAGATGAAAGGAAGGGAAAAATGAAGGAGCTAATTAATTGACTGCTCCTGACCTTAAGCACAATGGTTTAAATGCACTGACGCTTGCAATAACACATAAATCAGACTTAAACCACTCCTCCCCCTCTCTATCTCTTATTTATTTAATACACACCACAATTTGGCAGAGCTGAAACAAAACTGATAAGCAGACAGCAAAGCAGCAGAAAAAGGCACTTTGTTAGCATTTGATATCTATTGAACTTTAACACAAAACTACTAATGTCCTCAAAGAGGAATAGTAGGCTTTGAAAAAAAACAAAATCCCTCAAGCTGCTCCCTAATTGTTCAGTTACCATTTCAGCTGAGAAAAAAAAAAAGCACCCAACGATGTGAAACTCCACTGACTGAGTCAAAATAGTAAGCGTAGATAAGGTTTGAGGATTAGAGCACAGAGGACTACTCAAGGTTAAGAATCCTTTAAGTTTGACAGCATTACAAAGACTGTCTCGTCATTAAATAAACTGTCACTTTAAATAATCTTTGCATTAGGATTTGAGGTAAAAGTGCTCAAACTCAGACAGCCAATGCATTTCTAATGATTTTTTACTCCATATTAGTCTCTTTACATTAAAGCTCTTTTGCTGTTTGCCCTTGCGGTCGGACATACAGCAGAAAATGTAAGATTTTTTTTAATTTCCTTCCCATCTGCCATGGCAATTTGTGTTGTAAATAAGAACCACTTTACATTAATCACAACTGCAACCAGGATGATTGAAAAGATCAGGTGCCACCCACTTTGCTTCCTCTCCCCATGTGTGTGTGGCGTACAGATGCATGTGTGTGTGAGGCAAAGGCAGTAAATGGAGAAGGTGGGGCAACTTTAAGATCCACACCTGACCTTTTTCTCCTTCAAATTCAAGTGGTTTTGTCTTCTGTGAGTCACATTTAATTAAATTCATATTTGCAAGAAACCCCATCCTCACTGCTCCTGTAAGTCTGTCTGCACACGCCGGGGAGCTTCAGCAGTCAGAGGCCGAGCGTAGCTTAATGAAGGCAGCAGGCAGAAACAGCGACCGGCGCCTATGTTGCTTTGTTACTGATCCATACACAGAGGAGAGCAGGGAGATGAGAGTAGATTGGAACTCAACCACAACCTCAGCTTTAAGGGCGAAGACATGAACTGATTTCCTAGGATCAGCATTTATGAGGGACCAGTAGATCACTGCTAATCAATTTACTGTCATGGCGATCAAAGCCTGGCAGGGCTTCAAATGACGACGGACAATAGCTTCACTGATTGGATTTGCCTGTTATAGATTAGCTCTAGATTATTTCACCCTTGTTAAAGATGAAATGGAAAAGTGATTATACTTATGATCTGAATCGGCATGTTAATTGAAATATTGACAAGACCTGCTACTTCTATGCTGACATAGCCTAATAACACATATTTGAAAAGTAATACAATCCTGTAAATGCCTGTGAACATGCTATTACCACCCATGATGCACAAGTCACTTCTTCACCAAATCTATAACAATTACTATAAACCAGTAATAACTTGCTCCCACAGTACTTTAAGATAGCATTTCCATCTGCTGTGTTATTGGTAAATAATAATACTGTCTGGTGCAAGTCACAGTTTTCTTTTGTCACAGCACATATTTTTCCAATAGCGACTCACCCCCTCTAAGTAAAATTCTCTAAATCTGCCTTTTTGCCCTCATTAAATTCCGGTGTTGGGTGTGGGCAATGGCAAGAAATTGTCTCTACCCACAGGAAGTAGATAACTCAAACTGTCTGCTTAGTTAGAGAGTGATCCAGTCAGAAAAAGAGGTCTTGTCCTATGTAATTATCACACACTGTAAACTGTACAAGAGTGTGCTTAGTGCTGGTAAATGGTGCATGCCAAATTACATGACTTCTGGATACTTAAACCTACAATAATTGATTTTCTGGCCATTTGGAGGCAGCGTAACAAGCTGTAAACACAAAATTGACACCTTTCAAAGTTATGGCGAACTTAGCAAACACTGGCTTATTTACACAACTGGCAGACTTAAATTAACATTAGCATTCACTTGTTTCTTGGCACCTGATGAATGAATGAACTTCTTTTAGCTCTGTACTGCTCTCCATCAACCCAAGGGAAATAAATGGCTCTAAAGCATGCTGAAAGTGCCACTTTCTTCACCAGCTAGTCACTGACTGTCTGTTGTTTGGTGCTGGGCAGGTAGCGTATACTGGGGTTTCTGAGCTATTTCTTTACTAAAAACATCTTCCTGGAAATGACAAAAGCAGCGAGACTGAACTAAAACTGTCAAGTTGGGGGTTGGAAACCCAAAACAAGAGTTAAAATATGGTTAAAAAAATTTTGGAGCTGGATGAAAATTCTCTGTGGGTCACATGACTCCCAGCGACCTCCATTACATCACATCTATTGCTAATATAAAACTATTCATTATAGGAGCTTCAAGTCCAATTTTAGAGCAGTTATCTGCTGCTACTTAACAACATGTAAAGTGTGGCTTATGATGTCATATGACTATACAGATATAATATATATAAAATGATGTGACTTTACTTGCTGAGTACCTGATTTGGAAATGTTCCATTAAAATCACGCATTGTGAGGATACTATAAATCTCACAGCACACTATCAATATAATTTCTACGAGATTCAAAACGGGAGCACTGGAGCAAGAAGTAGTGGCCCTAAAGGCTTTTAACCCACCAAGGACACTTGAATGGATCAATGTGTAATCACTGTGTTACTCTGGTGAACTGGCATTTTCACAAGGGATGGATATTGTTAAATGCTAATTACGTGAAATGTATGTAACCAACTACACAAGTTGTATAAAAAATAGAGAGATTTCCAGGTCGGGCAGTTATTTTTATATATACATACACATATATATATACATACACATATATATATATATATATATATATATATATATACACATGCATACATACATACATACATACATACATACATACATACATACAGTTGCAGACTAAAGTCTCCGGATGATGTCAACCAGGAATAAACTTGCAATGTCCTGTATTAAACAATAGTGCAAGATATATGTTATTCTCCTATTTTGTTCAAATTTGACAAGTGATTTCTGAGGCATAACTTGATAGACAAATGAATTAAAAAACAAGAGCAAAAACCCAGAGAGTGAAACATACCTCCTCTTCATGGAGGAAAATTACAGAAAGAAAGAGAAAAGGAGAGAAAGATAGTCAAGGGGTGATGGGAGCGTAGCAGAGGGAGAGATGAAAGGTTTTGGTGAAGGGAAGAGAGTGAAGAAAGAGGATTAGAGAGACAGAAAAAAAGGCAGATGGGGAGGATGGAGGTGATGGGTGGTAGCGGATGAGCCCCAAGATGAATACTCGTGAGATCTGTAAACTTTCATATTCTAATGTTGAGGATTCTCACCAAGCAGAGTCTCAGTTAGCCAAGCACCCTGCTGTGACCTCCTTCTGCAAATTAACACAAAACCCTACAAACGAAAACAGCCAAGCTAAAGTAGACCTGATTCCTACTGCCATTCTCTAATAGAAAAAGCAAATGACTACATGCTGCGCTGAAAACACAACATACAGAAGAGGTGAAAGACACATATGGCATACTACCGCAGAGTATGCACTAGATTCCATCATATTTTTGTAAATTAATGTCAATGGTTTCTGTGTGGGGGATAATAACAATGGAAAAGTAATCCTAGATTGAACTAAGTCACAGTAAGGAAGTTGAAATACTGTAATAATTTCCTGATATGGTTACCTGCTACAAAAGATCAAACTGCTGTCTTAAATATCTGCTGTGTGTGTTCACAGCAAAGAATAATGTTAGTAAAAGTGACACTGTGAAGTATCCACTGAGAGCTTTAGTGTCTTTGAAGCACTTTGATTTCAAGCGAATGGAACACTTTACAGAATAATAAAGCAATAAGAGTGAAATCAAGTGATTCCTTTAAATTCCCTATGGATGAAATATCAGAAACACTTATAATAAATTAGACCTGCAGTGTACTCCAGTTTGGAAACACTGATAAAGTTTCTTTACCTCATCATTTTTTATGTATTTTGTGTTAATCAAATATCCATTATGTGTCTTTCATTCAAGTATGGGTGAGAATCTGCATGTGCCTGTTAGCCAATGTAGCTTGTTTGTTTGGCATATGTTGTCATTATTTTTAGACTAGCCATGTTGCATAACTTTGTAGCATATAGGAATGATGCAATAAAGGCAGTGACAGCAGCAACCGCCAGTACAAAAGTGGCAGTACAAAACTGAGTCAAGTTGAATACCCCTTAGTAACATGCATCAGCTTTATTAGGCCAAACAAGAAAGTTTTAAAGGCGTCAAATATAGGTACAAAAAACACGGATGGTTGTATTGTCCAACCAAAACTTGATTTTTGAGTCTCTACTCTATATTTGAGTTGTAAAAAAAAAATCAGATAACGATATACGTCCGATAGTTGTATATTAACATAAATGCATAGTGTAAATGAACGATCTTGATGCCCTTAGATTTTTCAACTTTTCATTAATCTCTGCCAGATAAACTATGTAATAGTGTTTCTAAATGACCTCAAACGTTGTTTGACATTGCTGTACTGCTATTTCTTATTAATTATTGACCGACACATAGACCTACATCGATACAAATACATCAGCAATGAGCCAATACCGGCTACTCTTGGCCTGGCCGATTTACTGCCTGTGCAACTGTTTTCTATTCCCTTTATAGTAATCGTATGATGAGACTGGGTGCTCTTGCATGAGCAGTGGTAAACACTGTTTACAGTGTTTACTCATTTCAGTATCCTTGCCCACTAACAGCACACACCTCAACACAGAGCTGCAGGCCACAAGAGCAACACAAATCCCAGACACCTGTCTTTGACTCAGATGTAGGATCATCAACATTATCATCATCATCCCGCCCAGTCCACAGCAAAGCCAAGCGGACTTTCGACCTGCAATCAAGCCTCCGAAAGCCCACCATCAAACAGATGCCACCTGTGGACGAGAAGAGCGTTGGCAGCTCGGACTCCAGACAGCTCTGGCGAGAAAAGAGAGGGACCCCTCCATAAAAGAGAGCATAGTGATCAAGCTGCTGCTCCTGCTGAGGACAGCCCTGTGTGTGACAGCCAAACACTTTCCCTGATTAATCAAGCCTAGCAGCGGGGCTTTATGTGCCATTAAGAGCCTTGCTAAATGACTTTACTTCATTCATTAAAGTGGAGCATCCTCTGCGGGTAGATGGGGCTATGCTTGGCAGACAGACAGACAGACAGACAGACAGACAGACAGACAGACAGACGAGTGAAAGCTGGGAGAGAGATGGTGGGGGGGCAGCGATGAGGGTGGCGGGGGCACTGAGGTAAGATAAACAACGACAAATATAGACCCATTACAATGCTGAATAATTCATCTATATGCAGGGCTTCAGAAAAACAACAGAGAAGAAAAAAAAAAACAACAGCCCAAACAACCATGGGGATTATGGAGCCTTTATACAGTGAGGACCATATTCAAAACAGGGCTATTTATGCATACACGTTGTCTGGGAAAGGGTCATGGCCAAATCATTTGACGTGAAAAATCAGGTTCCAGTAAACTAATCCATGAGGAATTTTTATTAAGCAAAAAAGAAAGTTTTAATAAATCTGTGCAGGGGAGTTGGACAGCTAGGTGCGAGTGGATTAATTGTTTGAAAGTGCCGTAAGCTGCATAAGTTAGATGCTTTGTCTGAGCTTTGCTTTTAACTCTTCTGCAAACAATACATACACAAGCAAGGATGCGCGCAGTAAAACTCATACACACACTTTGAAAGAGAAACAGAGTACGATTTTATAATGCAAAGGCAATGACACATACTGACAGTATTGAGGAAATGACAAAGATAGGTAATTTACCAGTCAACACAGAGATAAAGGTGTGGTGATGAACAGAAAGATAAAAAGATAAAGATTAGCAGCAACAAGAGGACTGAGAGGAGGGTGGAGAGGAAGCGAGAGGAAGAGGCAGACAGAAAGAGATAGATAGAGACGGAAAGGAGGGGTAGAGTAAATGATTAATGAAAGGAGCTGGGAAGCGCAGCGAGGTGAGGTCAGGACGGAGCTGAAGAGGAGTAATGCTGCAGCCTGGGAGCCAAACTGAAAAGGACAACAATATGAACATGCCTGCTGCTGTCACACACCTTTATCAGGGACGGTCTCCGAGAGAAGAGAGAGATTGAGCTGGTATTAGGGTGGAGCATGTCTTTAACGCTGGTGTGGAGCTGAATGCACCTGAGGAGAACGGGAGGCTGAATTGCAATCAGTGAATGAGACAATTTCTCTCATAGTTGTCACTACGCCTTCGAGATGTTTTGCTTTCTTATGTACCCAATAAGGTGAGACGAAAGCATTACACAACGAGTTTATATCATCATATAGAAGAAAACAACTATAAACATTGAGATGTATTATTTAAGTTTGACTTGATTGCACAAAGACTTCCATTAGACTCCTTCAGCTATCTCAGTCAAATGCATGCCTTCAATCAATCCCTAAACTGTCAGTGTGCTGTGGCTCTATCGCTGGCTGCTTGCTGATGCATTTCTAATTGGTATTTTTGCTGATGGTCACAAGTTCAATCCATATTCTCCATTACCCTTCCGCGGCATCCCCTGGGGTATCTCTAATGGCCCCAGCTAAAGGCAGAGCACTTGAATGAAGATATTCATATAAAGTGTGTTCTCTCTGACGCTGACTGGCCTCTGCGTACAGACTTCAGCCGCAGGTTCGGTGCACACTTGAGAGTTGGGAGGAGCAGTGAAAAGTTCACTCCAGCTTTGAAGATTAACAAAACACTCATCATAATCCAGCATTGGAAGCAGACTGAGGAGAGACACTCGTACTCAAATAAACTGTCCTTTATCTGCTCGTGTTCCCTGTTTTGTTTCCACTGAGATGGTCTCACATGCTGCTTTGCTGAGCAAATGTTTGTCATAGCCTTTATCCCTCTCACTTCCACAACACATAGTAAAGCCCTTAGTGGAGCATTGGCTGGATGACAGGCCCGAATGCTCCAACACCGGCTTGGCAAAGATGGTGGTGTAGCCTGGCTGAACGGAGCTGGCTGACTTCAGAACTGCGTGAGAGTGATGACCAGCCACACATATAAAATCTCTATGACATTACACAGGTGGCGTATTAATGCTGAATTAACTGAACTTGAAGGATAATGATGTTGACATGCAATCAGCTGACATTGAGACTAAATGTTTTTCATAGTTCACATAATAAAGATGCAAAATCATACATGTGGCTGTGGTGTTCAGGGAAATGTTCCTCCTGCAAAGAAAGGAATTTGCCAGTAGAAGGATGAAATGCGTATAAGTATGAGTCAAAAGAATGAAGCTCATATCCTGAAGAGGGAGAGGGAGACTCCTGCGTTCTTTGGCTCACCTCAGTGTAAACCTTGTGTTTACCTTTCATTAACTAGGGATCCTAGAATCCGCTCCTCCCTCTCCCCACCCTTGGGACACTCCAATACAGGGTGAACATAAATGCTGTAAAATACACACTTGAAAGACAAATATTGAAGCAACAAAGATTATAATGTTTGAGTTATGAATTTTTTAATAGATATGCAGGAACAGAAATGCTCAGTTTATGTTTATTCATTTTAACATTCTCTAACATACTCTGGAATACATGTTTTATAATGGCAAATACCCACTCGAGACCAAATACAACAGCTGTTGATCTTCACTTGATTTCTGATGATCGACATATCGTTATCGATCAATCAAATGCAATGCACTACAATGTGTCAATAAACGGTGGATTCTGAAAATACTTTTTTGAGCCTTCATGAGAGAGAATAATAAAGTATGTGAGAAGAATGTCAGCTCATGCAGTAACCAGCATCATAGCAAACAGGACGCAGACTGATAACAGCCAACTTATCAAGATCCTCTGACCACAAGTTCAACTGTCGTTGCAAACCTCCACCCTATGTTGTGAGGACAGCGCAGACTCCAAACGACTACACCCAAACCTGGTTATCATCAAATCGGTTGGGGGTGAAAAAAAGTTCACAGATAGAACGCAAAGTCGAAAGGAGACGACAGACAGTAAACTAAACATAAATAATGTGGAGACCACATTGAGCTAAACTGCTGAAATTGTGAATGCAGTTGAAATAAAAAAATGTACATAACGCTAAATCAAATTTAGAATACGTTGCACAATAAATACATTAAAGAGTGAGTGAGTGAGAGAGCACAGAACTCCAGTATCACACGGTTACTGTCATGACTGAACCTGTGAATTGAGACGCACCAATCCGATACACGGGATGAGTGACTCTGTTGAAGACGCACCTGGCCTTCAAATGTTAGTCAACTAACAAAGTTTGTTGCTTTAAATCCGTGTCCTGACACTGGTGTCAGTCAGACCAAGCCACATTAAATGTTGGTGCATGAATGTCTCCAATTGTAATAAAAAAAAAGTATATGTAATTGTAGCCTCATGTTACATTAACATATAAACACCTGGACAGGTACCCTGAGTTTAGGTATTGAAATCAATATTATGAGGAAAAAGGGGCATCTCAAAGCAGTTATGACTTTGAGATATTGTTATGATATCACAACATGTAGCTGCTGATCAGCTTTGGGTATGTATATTCATAATTGATTAATCTGTTCTAATATTTTCTGTTCTATAACATGTAAAAAAATAGTGAAAAACGGCCATCACAATTTCCAAAAGCTCAACGTATGCCATCATATTGCTGGTTTTGTCCAACTCACACTACAAAACCTAAAGATATTCAGTTTACTATCACATAAGACAGAGACAATTAAAGTCTTAAACGAGATGTTTGGCATTTTTGATTGAAAAATGACTATTTTTGTATTCATTCTTCTCACAGTTCTGGTTGTACTTTTTCAGTTTGTTGTTTCGATTCCTGCTTCATGTCACTGGAACAGATGTAGTAAAATCAAACTAAACTGAACGCCTAGATGATGGCGTGAGCATATTGATAAATTCATAATTTTGCTTTGTTTATATGTCGGTTCGTTCAGGGAAGTGTACCAGACTATGCTGAATGACTGGTGCCAGCTTTGGCAGGATACAGTCATCCACTCACATCTTGGAAAAAAGCAAATTAGTGCAGCTGCAACTAGAGAGACTTGAAAAGACAATACAATAAAAAAGGAAGCACCCCCCCCCCCCACCCCCTCCCGCCCACCCCCAACCCCAACCCCCAACCCCCCCCCACACCCCCACCCCCGATCCAGGCACAGTCAGACAACGTGAAACAGTTCTTGTTCTGTCAGCATTGCAGAGACTCTGTCTCACAAAGCAGACAACAATGCCCAGGGCTGAGATAACAGGAAATGCCAGCTTATCAGAGAGAGGGATAAACAGAGAGATAGCGTGATGGGTAGCTCACTGTTTACTAACACACTAATTGAACAAAAAAATCCAGTCGTGCCTTTAATATAAAAATATGTAATTTACCCATATAGGTTTCAGCCAGCGGAAAGTTTTCTACAAGTGGAATTTGTTTGCAGAACATGTAAAGTGGATGAATCAAATAAACGCGGAGGTAAATCCATCACTTTCTTAATTCGAGTTCCATTTCATTGGCTTTGATTTGTTTAGATTGAGTCACCTCTCATTGGGAGTTTGTTTAATTTCACAGTTGAAAGAACACCAATGATTTTTAGGAGTGTTTTCCTTGTTCAACTTTCTCTCCACGCTATTACAGTAAATCTTCAATACAACACAGCCATAAAGCCCAGAATATTAAACTGCTGTTTACAGAGACAACGTAAGAGTCTGATGACAACACTTACGAGGTTAATTACTATATTCTTTTAAAGTCTATTTCCAGCGTATCACACAGGAGTTAAATGGATTGTGAGTGTAGAAGCAGCCGTACATCTAACAAAAAATCCCCAGCTCTGTATACAAAATAAAGTAGAAAGTGCATCAATCCCTCATATTTGAGAGGCTTGACCCAGTGAAGCCTCTCAAATATGACTGCTTGATGAATGACTTAATCAAGTTGATTTTCAAAATAGCTGCAGATTAATTGGCAGGTAATCGACTAATTGATTTAGAGCACTACAAACTAGACCTAAACTAAAGAGCACTTAAATACGGTGTGATATCTAAAAGGACCATGAAGACATTGAAACGTGAGTATTGTAACCTTCATGCAGATATTGCAGCGCTGTTGTATTTGACTTCATTAGTTTAAGCTGGGTGTGCCTAATAAACTGCCGACTGAGTGAATGAGCTCTATAAAAAAAAATCATCGACACAAACAACTGAGCATTCGTGAAGCCCGGCCCCTGATATCTAGCCTGTTGATTTTGCCGGCTGAAAAGGCGCGAGCAGATTTTATGATTTGTACCTGGTGCTCATGTTAGCTGGTTGGTTGTCAAACCTGACGTTTTAATGTCACGAGCTGACTCTTGCGGTGGAAAGCTAGGTAGTCCTAGTGTTATAACTATGATAAGGAACGATGTAAGATCAGACTGTTGTTTTGCCCTTTGATTGGACAATCACTGTTCAGGGAAGGGATTACTTCATACAATCATGTCGCTGTGCACATATTGTTTCAGTAGATTAAGTCGTTTTACTTAAAGATCATCTTTCTTTTTCACTTACACACACCTCGCTTTCTTCTACTTACAGTGGAGCTCAGGGGTTTCATAGCTGCCATACACTTATGAACCTGGCCAATGCCTGCCTGTCCCTGTACAGTAGGATGCAGGACCTGGGATGTGACAGCCCTGCACACTCTCGTGTCCTGCCTGCTCCACAGACCATCCAGCGACATACTGTCATTGTTCAGCTCACACAATGCAACATTCCACAATCAGCAGCAACTCCAGCGAGAAGGAGACGACTGGGAGGACTGCAATGCTCTAATCTTATAGGATTAGAATTCCTTTCTACGGGCTCTAATGGGCCTCTATTCTTTTGAACAACAGAGCTCTGAGATGAGATAAAAGAAACTGATACAGATGAAGGCAATCTAGAGCAATTTAGGGAAGAATGTGAGGCTATTAGGGCCTGCACAGACGCTCGAGAGGAAGTATAAATAAATTACTAACCATTCAGCGAAATACATCATGCTGCAACATGAGGTTGTATAAATTAGCAGTGAAATGCATGCACTGGGATGTCTGTAAATTAATAATACTATTTAATAACAAGAAAAAAAAAACACACTTAGAAAAGACAAAAGATATCATAGTAATATTTGTCTTCATTCCCAGTTAGTTAGCTTCAAACGCTGAAGGTATCCTGGTGAACAATCCCACTGTTGCCCTGTTCTGCACCTTGTGTCACTCATTTATCCTTCCTGCTTCTCTACGGTTGAGAAATGGCATTTAGTGGACCTTAAAAAGTCAAGAACTCAATGTCCGGGATTTAAATCCTAAGCGAGACGATATACTGCCGAGCATTCAGAGGGGAGAAAATGTCATGGCGGACTTTATAGGGATCAGTGGACAAACGATCTGTATGTTGGTAATGTAAGGACGGTACATTCATGAAGATATAAAGTGAAGAACTGTGCGGCTTAACTTCACAAAACTAGACAAGGGACAACTGAGGCCAAGACAGAAGAGCTGAGGACTATGCAGAGGAGGCACAGTAACAGAATATGTGTGTGTGCAGGAGAGAGAGAGTGTCTGAAGCAGATCCTAAGCCTGGCCGTCACGCATGCTTAACCTTGCGCTAGCGCCTGTGCGATGCAGCTTGCATATCAATGATGGAGGAATATCAGCAGAGAGGCCTCCAACCAACCTCCACTACGCTCGGCGGGCAGGAGAGGCACAGCAGCATCTGCAGTCACACTATACGGCACTTACAATAGCGATGCAAGTTAAACCACACCGGGGAGCACCAGGGCAGTTGTCATAGAGTAAGAGTGAGTGTGGCACAGCTGACTTGCGCTGATAAAAATAGAAGAAAAGCTTACTGTTATACGTAAACTATTATTACTGAACAGGTAAAGTAAATAAATGAGCATGCTAAAATAAACTGCGTTTCAGAAATCAGAAGAATAAAAGCAGTAAGCAGGGCTTTTCTCAGCGGAGCCCGTAGACAGTAAGTGCTGTTTCCACCGCCAGCATTTACTTTTGGCTGGAACTCTCAGGTTACAGGAAGTGCTTTGAGGGAGCGTCCCTACCGTGTTGTGGTTTGGAGCAAAGCTGTGCATATTTGGTGTCACCACGGGCAACAATAAAAAACGTCCTCCTAACAAAACCACAAGTGCTACCACTAACAAAATGAACAAAGCCTGACAGCATGGATCGCAGTTTACAGTCATGGTCAGCAAAGCATACGATGAAATGCCCCCCTTCTCCGCTTCGTGTCTCACTCATCCACGGTGCACTGATCTGAATCCTCCTCTCCCCGAAATGTCAATATCTCTATCCCACAGATAAACCTGATACACTGTAACTATTGCAGAGAGGAAGAGTGGGATTCAAGATGAGAAGACGACTGAAGAAAAAGGAAAAACATGATCGTCATGGTGTGTTCCTAATTGAAACAGAAGCGTTCAGGGACACCCATGAGGTCTCGAGGAACCAACAGAAATCCACTCATCCAAACCCTCTGTCTTTTAAAGGGAGTGATGACAGACTTTCAGGATGCTGTGCTCTCTCCTCCTCTCTTCTCCTTCTCTCCCACATGCTATCTGATGCCGGCGGAGGCCCTTTGTCACGTCGAATCCTTCTCAAGGACCCTAAGGTGTCCTGTGAGAATGCCTTCCACGGGGTCCTCTCTGTTGATTGACACGTCACAACCTTTTGCTGCCTGCGTCGATCAGAGGCTGTCTCCCCCTGCCTCACACAGCTCAATAAGAGGCTGCTGCTTTGATAGCAGTTCTGTTGCAAGTAACATCTCTGGCAGCGAGGATAAGAGAGAGACTAGGAGGGATGCCAGCAGATAAAAGAGGACTTTTAACAGCCTCTATGTGTTCAGCAGGTTAAAAAGTGTTTTCTATCAGGGCCTTGTCAAACTGTCATCATCACTCTCGTTTGAAGAGAGCTTTGTATACCCAGAGAAAAAAAGAAAACATATCAGAGCGCCATTCCTTCTCTGGTTTTCTTGTAATCCCTGACTGATGCTAATCTAAAATGCTGTGCGGATTAAATACATCGGCAGCAGTTTCAAGTCGATATCTTTTACTGGCCGTCAATGTTGCTGAGAGACGACGACAGAGAGCGGTGACAGTTCTCCGTGTTCTCGCAGTAGTTCACAAGTATCCCATGAGAGTTGGAGAGGCTATTAGCTGTGTGATGATCACTGGATGTTGTAGTTCGCATTTACACAGGCAGCATGACAGACAGATGGAGGTTGATTTTGAGGGATGAAACATATGGGGGAAAGTGCTGTAAAGAGACAGCTCAGATGGGCTTACAGACTTACACATGCAGCATGCTCAGTATTGACCCAAAGCAGCCAAGAGACACATTATCACACACTTGTATATTGTCCTCTGTCAACTTAGCTAAAGCTGTGGCCCACCATGTGGCTCTTATGTTTGGGTTCAGGGACTTGTCACTGGGGCTTTTTACTCCGTTACTGGACTTAGGCCAACAGAACCAGGTGTGGCCACTTACCAATGTAAGTGATCCACAGAGAGAGTGAGATGCGTGTGGAGTGCAGAGGTCTGACACGGAGCCATTATGGAGCATTAGACCATGAGGTCCTGGAGGATATCGCCTGACCTCGTCTGACCAGGACACAAAAACTCTCTCTTTCTATAGATCTTTCTTTCTCTCAGTCCTTCTTTTTATAACCTCTCAACTATGTTGAATTTTAAATTAATTAGTTACATTTTCCACACTCCGCCTCTCATTTCACCGAGCTGACCAGTAACGCGTTTATCCCCTGGCTACATTCTTTTGTTCATGCTCTAACAAATGATCTGACTCTCTCTTCCCTCTAATGAGTGTGCCGCTATCATTCCTCAAGGACACTGAGACGTAGTAAACAAACATAAAACTCATCAATTACATTCATAAGGTGGCAGCTGGCACTGACAAAATAAGAATCCCTGCACCGTCGATGCAAGGCATTGTGAGCACACACTATGCGTGTGTGTGAGATACTGCTCTATTTTTATTGTAGTTCTCCTGTAACGCGACTCACTGTCAGAGCCAGAGTGGCAGCCTGAATTGCTTCTGTCGGATAAACACTCCCAGCATGCACTGCTTTGCCTCAGTCTGCGCAATGCTGCATTGGCAGCTTCCTGGCAGGATTCTGAGGTGTCTCAGTTCAGAAGTAGCTGCGTGTGTGTGTGTGTGTGTGTGTGTGTGTGTGTGTGTGTGTGTGTACGTTTGTGTGCAGAATGATGATCCTTACAGCACTAGAAATGATTAAGTCTGCACCAGGTTTATGGTTGAATAGACTGAACAACAACAGCACTTACGACAGTTGGACTTTTCACATGTGTGAGTTTACAGTTTGTGTTTATTAATCTGGTAAAAAACTAATAAAACACAAGCAGTACTTTCTAGGGAAAAATCCACTAAACCAGTTATGTGCTGTATATGTCTGTGAGAGAAGACTTGCAAGCCTGTGTGTGTGTGTGTGTGTCTTAAGCCGTGTTTGTTCCATGATTCATTACGTACACAGAAAAGAGAAAAAGGAATGTGTACTATGTGCTGCAATGCAACTCAGGACCACAGTCCCAGAACTATGTGGAATGTGTCCTCTAACTGCCAGTGACTGAAACCTACACTCGTTGAACAACTGCAGTACACAGTCAGTGGTCGTGTACTGTCACTCCGAATCAAGATCAAGTGCAGACCGTAACACAGGTACAGCCAGAGAGAGGAGAGCTGAACTACGTTGCTGTCTCAGACCCAGAGAGAGTGTTCACTAAAGGCATTCATCCCTGTTGTCCTAAACCTTAAAGGATTAAACAAATCATTAAATACATATTTGTGGTGTATCTAGCTGTGCAGACAGTTTGGGTTGTATTTGTAGATGTCTCTGTTACTCATTATAATCCATACTGCTTGTGACTGGAACCACTTTCTAATGTAGAAATGGTCGTAACTAAAACTATTGGTGGCTTGGTCGTGGACGTTGTTTCTGTTGAGTTTTGTTAGCTTTGACTAACACAAACAAACCTCTGTTCACCTTTGTTGAACTGATGTGCCACTGCACTTTTCAGAAGCAGACATCTCAATGTGGCACATCCAACCTGAAATATGTATGTGGCATGATACCATATGTGAAACAATTTGTGTATTTTTATGATTTGAGTAAACTTTCTTACTCATCTGCTTCCCTTTGTCTGCTCATCCTCTTCTGGAAAGGATACATATTAAATAAAAGAAAGTAATAAGCGATGAGAGCTTTAGCGTACTTCATTAAATATGTGTGTATTTTGTGCAGTCAGTGTTTTCTTATCAAATAATGTATGCAGTAAAGAATATGAAATCTGGAGAAATGTCAGTTACATGGGTTTAACTATAAAAATTTAGGGGAAATCCTTTTCTTTTCGGGGCTAATTCCCTTCGGTGACATATTTCTATAAAAAGGAGGAAAAAAAGTATATTTGTACAACAATCGTGGACAATGCTGATTAATCACACTGTTAGTAGAACAATAGTTGTTGCATGTTACAATCATTCTTCATGCAGAATACCTTATATGTCTGAAATATTTTCATATCAAGAACAAAGAGGTTAACTGAAGAAAAAAGACTGAGTGACACTGCAAGTGTCCACGCAATTTCTAAAGAGAGAAAATGAAGATTCCTTTATATCGTTTGGTAACCTCAGGCAGATTCTGCATGTATGCAAATCTACACCTTTATACAGTGTTCAATGAAGGCGCTTTTAAAAAGTGCTACATTTTGTGAATCTCCTGAAGCAAGATTTGTATCCCGCTACAATACTTTTTATCTCCAAGTATCCAAACTACAAACCCACCAGATAAACATTAGGAAATCTGTGACCTGCTGAGGCAAAAAAAAGTGTGATCCCAAAATCATAGCAAGAACGCGCCGTACAAGTCAGAGTCTTATCACCCGCAGTGAAGAGTTTCACAGAGGTCAGTCACATTTTGAGCTCCTTTACATATACATGGGCGAGATGCCAGAGCCCTGTGTCTGCGGGGGACCATCCTGAGGTCAATACTACAACACTGTCAACTAATGATCAGGCAAATTCCCTCAGTCCTGCTCTGCCCCCCTCCTACGTCTTTCCCTCAATCTGTTGTTGCCCTCCATCTTTCCGACTCTCTGATCCCCCGCTGTGCTGCAGAAATGAGAAACAACTGAAGACTCGGCGGCGTTGGGCCTGCTCTGCTTCTCCGATACACACCACGGACAAACAAGGCTGCTTGTTAAGAGACTAATGAAAGACTGCCTCGCCTGATTTTGGCCTTTCACAGCCTTTTCATCTGGTGTTTTCTTGAAACCCAGTCCTTTCTTTTGTTGTGGCCTTGGCATTAACGTCCGATGGAATATCAACTCTTGCCTCGAAATATAAATGCAGATAACAGAAAATGATTTGCAACAACACAAAAGTCTAAATTAAATGTGACGCCAGACAGTGAGATATAAAAGTTTACGAGCCTGTTTAGCTATCTAAGACTAATCTCCAAAATAATCAGAACACATTATCGCTGATGGTTCATTTACAATACACATACTGTATTTGTGGCTGAAATGTTAGACTCGTGCTCCATAACACAAAAGTATTTCAATCAAAGCCGGGTGTCCATGAATGTTAAACCTCCAAGTAGCTCCAAAAAAGTAGGTCTTTACTCATGTAAGATCATGTCAGTCACGTCTATGAACAAAGTGCAGGTACATGTTTCCTTTAAAGACAGCAGGTGACCCACTTAGAGACCGTGTTAACACAGCACGTCTGAAAATGTGAACTGAAGTCTCTTCATCAAAGGTGAAGTGAGCGGCTCTGCAAACTGTCAGGGGACTCCTGAGTAACACTTCTACTAAATAAATATCTGCCGTGTTTTTCCAACACAAAAGCTTATCACATACAGTAGCCTACATGCTTACACACACACACACACACACGTTCACACAGAGTATCTTCCAGGCCTGGAGGAAGCTTTTCATCTCCGTGTCTTTCAGTGCCCAGTGCATGCATGCAATAAGGCAGCGATAGAGCCACACTGTTCAGTCCTATCCTTTTCATATTGATTGGAGGATAAAGAATGGGGCTCAAGGGATGGAGCTAAACACTTAATCACACTGTTGACAAACATGAGTGAACTGGATTCAAAAGACAGAACAAGCATAGCGGTAGCTGGGAGTAGAGGTGAGACAATTAATCTGGTCTTTTATGGACACATTACTAGGACAAATAACCCCAAAGGACTCTCACAGGTGGCAACAACCGAATCATACAAGTTTAATGCAGTTTATCGTTGTATAGTTATATCATACTATAACTCTTCCCATCTCTGGATCTCTAATCAGTCATAGTTGAAGGCCTGCCATCAATAAATACTACCTCCTTCCCAGTGGGTTCTGATATGATGCCCGCTCACTGACCGTCTGACCCTGAGCATCCAAAAGAGAACTAATAAGCCGTGCCTGGTTGAATGCAACTGAACAGCCTTCACCTTCAAGTGCTCTCAAACAGGATCTGTTATTCTCTGTGCATCTAGCATTAGTTTTCACATGTCATGCATTGCATCTGATAAGAAGTAGCGTTTAAAAGTAGCCTAGCACAAACAGATAGTCCGCCAAATTGCGTATACAGGTGGTCAATCTTTTATAAATATAAGTATTTGTAACAACCTGATAATTATATTAAAACTATATTCCACTGTCACTGACCTGTCCACCTCCGTGCTGACTTAATTCTACAATGTAAAAGCTCTTGTCTGATGATGAAAAAGCCTAATTAGTTACATGAGTGGGTCAAACTCTGTTCAATGGACAGAAAGCACAGCGCAGCCATGACAAGCATTTCCATTAAATAACGCGTTT
>JACSYO010002157.1:182500-299444 GCA_016806645.1 Ophiodon elongatus
ATAGGTAAAATTGCTTGTTCTGCAGAAAAAACATAATTATAATATAGTTTTATCAATACATAAACAGCATTTTAATGTTCAAAATAGATTATTTATGGATTTTTTTTATCACTTTACAGTTAGGTAGTTTACTACAATTGGTTCCAACCTCGGGGTCGGCCAAAGGATCACAAGATAAATGTAAGAGCTTGAGAGATGATTAATGGGAGAGAACGAATAGAAAACAAAATTCTGATTGACAAATTTGTGTTAATTTACTAATGTCAGCTTTTTATGTGAAATATTTGGACCATTTTACCTCTTTTTGCCTTTAGCAGTTATTTAAATGAAACCAGAGAAGTTTAATGGGGTAATGTCTCTTTGGTGAAATTGCTAACAACTCATTGACATCTGAAATGTAAGAGTACCCAACTAGAGTCATACGTCAAAACGTTGTGGGAACCACTGGTTAAATATTCTAAAATGCACTGCATTTTAAAAGATTATCATGTTGTGATAATCTCAATCTGAAAAGTGTCTATAGCTATCAAATAAATGCAGTGGAGTAAAAAGCACAATATTTCCCTCTGAAATGTAGTTGAGTGGAAGAATATAGTAGCATGAAATAAAGTACAAGTGGCTCAAAATTGTACTTAAATACCATACTTGAGTAAATGTACTTTCCACCACTGGTAATAAAAAACACATACCTGCATCTGTCAGATCACATCACTCTTCCTCCGTCCCCTTTTCTCTCTCTCTGTCTCTCAGTCCACCCACCACTCTCAGTTTTGCAGCACCAAGCCATCTGTCTGAGGTCACCTATTCCAGGCTGTCTAGACCACAGACTCACAGCACTGTCACTTACAAATAAACCATCATGTCCACTGGAATCAGGTTAACACACAATCACTTTGAGGCCCAGAGTGAAATCAAAATGCATCCAACAATCACATTTGTTCTTCTTTGTTTTACTACCTTTCTCTTCTGTCACTCATTAACACATAAATGTTTGCAGACTTACATACAGTAGGCTGTGTGCACACACACACACACACACACACACACACACACACACACACACACACACACACACACACACACAAATGATAGATTAGCCCCTCTCCAGTTTTACAACAACTGCTTTGGCAGTTTGGCAAACAGCCTTTGTTTACTGAGCCTGTCGATGGGCTATGTAATCGTATATTTCCACTGAGAGTGTCTGTTAGCAAGGACGCTAATTAGCAAACGATTAAGCTCTCACACAAAAGAGGTTCTTGAGATTAATTGCCGCTGAAGTTTACAAAAGCTCGTAGCTCAGTAAATAATTTAGCATGAACAATAGTACACCTTGTCACATTGTGTTTTTGTTTTCAGATGAGTAATTGCTGGTGTCAGGACTCAGGATGTATCACTGTTCAACCACGGCTCTCTACAGTGGACAGTGTCGTACATGATGGCAGCATGGTGACCATGTCTGTGTCCTTTTATTTTATTTGATACATTTCATTTTTCAGGATTAGCATTAAGGCAAATCATAGATAGACTTCATGCAGGGTGAAATATGGGAAATACTCCTCTGGTATTCTACGTCACACAGCCCAGTGCAGCGACAGCATCCTGTTCACCTGTGAGATCTTTACAACACCTCACCGTTCACACCACCTTGATCTGCTCTAAAATCAACCAAGTCTGTTTCCCCTTGACGTAAATGCTCTCCCATGAAAAACTGCTTTCCAGTCTTGTCAGCACTGCAAGTGCCAGACACATACTATATCCATGGACACACACACAACACGAACGCAGATAGATCACACACTTGTACAATACAGATAGTCAAGGGGGAATTGCATTGACAAATGTGTACACGCAGGCTCACACATGTACAACACAAACACATACATAATACGCAGGAGAAAAGATTTAAAACTTTTTGGTCCCAGTCTCCTCTGGTCCAGGGGCGTCTTGAAACTGCCTGCTCCAAACAACATTTGCTGTTCCCTCCTCCCCCTCCTCTCTGCCGATGTAGAGGGTGTCCCAACTAGGGGTTTTGTAAATGGTGGAAAAAGTTACAAATCCCACTCTACGACTGGCTACAAAACTTAGAAATTGCTTTCATAAGCACAATGGTATTTCCAATATGGTCTACACAAGCAACTTGCCTCTGGGCCTAATTGGATCAGCAGTATAAACAAGATGCAACCTACAAACTGGTTATATAGTTTATCTAACTGGAATCAACATGGAAATACTGCAGCCCCAGGATCATCCAGGTTAGGCTGCGAAATAAATTTGGCATTCAAAGAAAAAACATGTTTGCTTTCAACTGCTGATGCAACGGGAAAGCAAGAGATGAAAACATCCTAATAAGCATGTCTAGTAATGTTCTATGTTTCGCTGCTTAAACAGTTAAGCGGTCCTGAAAATGTTGGCCTGCTGTGCCTACTCTTCTTTCCTGACTCCAGTTGACTCCAAGGATTAATGCTTGTTTACAAAATATCCTGTCGGTTCTTTGCAGGGAATCCACCAATCATATTGCGTTAAACTTGAACTGCGATTCAAGAAGGTATTTAATAGAGTTTCTGACCACCAACACATATTAAATGACACAACTGACACAGTAGCAGAGGCTATAATGGTGTTGGAAGTTCAAAGTAGGAAGGGACAGACATGTTTGTGTAAAAAGATTATCATCTGCACATGTGGCTCTGTTACAATCACATTTGATTCTAATTGCACAAAAAGATGCAGCTTCTTACATATTACAACTGGTAAAAGGTTGCAGGTTGCATGCAGGCGTTCAGCTAGTCTGACAGACAGGGGCATAAGAAATTAAACCTCTCCATAAGGGAGAAGAGCATACTCTTTATTTGTGAGACTGTTTTACAGACTGATGCTGATTCATACAGCAATTAGGCAGCTGTTAAATGGTTTATTACTAAAAGGGCCTCTGGCACTCAACAGATGTTCAGAAATCATACAGATGATATCACTTTATTTTGATGACTGAGTTATATGCTGTGATCCCACTAAAAATAAAACAAGATATGGTGTTAATGGTTATGATGCAGATGCAAATATAAACTCTAAAAAGCCCTATAGCTGTTGTAATCATCCTTAATTAGTGACAATTTGTCATGATAATTGAAATATACCTAAGGGGAAGAAACCCAAACCAGCCTGATTTGACTTTTCTTATGTTTTGTATAGATCATTTCTATGGTTAATTATAGTGGGGAGATGTAACAGAATTTCATCCTGGGACTAAGCAGAGAAAAAAGAACCAGGGTGGAAAAACTCCATCACAATTAGATGTATGCACAGCCTTTTTCTGAATTCTGGGCAGGTTTTCCATCGGTGAAATTCCTGATGATCTGAGCTGGGTTGAGCGTGCGCTGGGTGCTGATGTGACTAACAGAACACTCCAGCAGCGGAGCGCCGGTCGGGCTGCTGCAGAGGACTCTGGGTAATAAGTCTGCAGATGAGTGAAACCCAAAAAACGAAATGGGAGAGTGGGGATTGGATAATATTTGTGAGTGCGTGCGTGTGTGCACGTGTGTGTGCGTGTGTGTGCGCGCGTATGTTTGTTCATATGGTGGCAAATGAAATGTCTTTTGTCGCCAGACTTCTCCAAAGTGTACAACATGCTAGGGAAAGAACAGACAGTACAGTGGGTATACTTCAGATGGTACACACACACACACACACACACACACACACACACACACAGAGAACCAGACAAAATTAATAGCCAAATGTGTGATGTGTCTAATTATTTTCTAATTAAGTAACAAAACATGCACTTACCGTATGATTGCCTGAATTTACACTTAAAGTGTCAGTTTCAGCATTACTGGAGATGTCTTTAGTGCCTAAATTTCGTTATTTGTTTGTTTAATTATTAGATCACTGTGTATTTGCTTTTATCATGCAAGATAGTGTTACCTAACATCTTGTTAATATTAACTCTGCAATTCCCCACAACTGTACGGAGATTTTCCACATCTTTCAGCTCATTGTTTTGGTTTCTATTTTACCACTTGGGGGAACTACAGTCATAAATCTTCGCATTCTAAACATATGGGCCTCGATAAAAAACTGACGTGTAACATTTATAGCTTTGAGTGCATTGATATTTTTGGACTGATACATTTTTGCTGATCATGTGACACTGTGTCTGAGACGTTTGATGAAACTGACTACTAAATACTGTATCTTTAATTTTGCAATATGCATGTAAGTGTGTCACAATTGAATGTACGTACGTGTTAAGGTTACAAAAAAGGATTGTTTGTGTTAAAATAATAATGTAACAACCGCAACTAGCGTAAATAAATAACATATATATAACCTATAGCAAACTTTCTTAAGCCAGTGTGTTCATATTTTTAAAGAGATTTTCTGAAAACAACAGAAGCAATGTTGTGTCTTTTCTTGCACTCATTCTCCCTTTTTCTCACTCAGGAAAGTCAGAACAAAAGCTGTGTACTGGCGAGGACGTAGAGGATCTAACCTGGGTCAAAGTGTCCTCCATCTGGATACACCTCTCAACCTCCCCCCTTCTCTAAGCCTAGATGATGGATGATCTTGAAACAAGGTCAGGACCGAGGTTGTGTGCCCATATTAACTACCCTCTTCCACTGATAGACTGTCAGACCCTTTGCGTCTGGAAATCTCCCATTGGCCCTGATGTAAACAACCGCTGCAACAGTAGCTGTGTGGAGAGAGACAGGACAGGAGAACGATCCCAAATATACATCACGTGAACAAAATATATATCATAGGTAGTTTCCTGGTAAAAGTCAAAAAATCATTTTTTATTACAACCTGTCTTTTATGGTGTTTCAGTCCTTCATAATGCGATCAGGCTGCATTCCCCTTAAACAGGAAATGAGAACTAGTTGAGTAAGAGTCAGGACTACAGTTGTTTAAGGGATGGCGTCTCTTTCTTTACTGACTCATAAAGTGGAGTTTAGAGAGGAGATCAACTGGATTTGATTTCAAGGATCTCTGTCAGGCTGGAAGAATTGTTTTGAAACAGCTCAAGGCAAATATTTGACCCAGCTTTGACAGACAACTCTCTAATTCTGCAGTAGCAATACTTAAAGTGGTGACGGGTGTGAGCTTAGTTTAGCATGGTGTGCATGTTTTTTGGATTTGCATTTTTGTATATGTAGGGAAATGTATACATTCATGACTGTCATGGGTGAATAATTGTGAACAATGCACATACACATACACATTTTACAGCTGTAAGGCTGAGAGAAATTATACTATCTGAGGAAAATAATGTACTTTTAGCCATGCTAGTGGTATGGATCAATGGATGGAACTATTGGATGGATGACCATGAAAGACATTCTTGGTCCCCAGAAGATGAATCTGGATGACTTGCATTTTTCTAAACAAAC
Source organism: Ophiodon elongatus (assembly GCA_016806645.1). NCBI lineage: Eukaryota > Metazoa > Chordata > Actinopteri > Perciformes > Hexagrammidae > Ophiodon > Ophiodon elongatus. The sequence goes on from JACSYO010002157.1 coordinate 187,891, forward strand.
CAGGTTTTAAGTGACATGTATTTATCTATGATCTGGATTGCCTTTAAATCTGGTAACAGATATTCATGGTTCCAAGACAATAAACCCTAATGACTTCACCTCACAGTGGCACTAGAGGTAAAGTCATTTGGATTCATTGTCACCATGAGGTTGACTTTTGTCCAATACTTTAGTTTATGGCCCAATACATGCGAAGCTAATGACAATATTCCCCCTTCAGCCTCACTTGTACTTGGTTTTACATGCTAGTAAATGTAGCATTCTAACAGGTGAGCCTGGTAAATATGACCTACTAAACATCAGTGACATACACGCTATATGCACAATAATACCCGCTACAGACACCAACAGAGTATTTTTTTTCAAAGATTACAGTATAGCTAGCTGAAAAAGAAGAGTGATCTTGCTTTTCCTTTAGAGCGCCTGTGTCTTCATGCTCCACTGCCTGCCTTAAAAGAGAGAGCGTTGCTCTGTTCCTCGCCGAGGTCTTTGGAAGGTGAACGGTAATTGCTGAGGGAGGATTTAGCCTGACGATGGAACAAAGCACCTCTTTTGTTTTACAAAGGTAACTCTTATACTCTGAGATGGAGCACTACTTTAGACATGAACTTAGACATGAATATAACATGTGGGTTAGTGGTTCCATTTTGTTCTCTGTCTGGGTGTTGGTGTGTTAACCACAGGGAGAGAGACAGACTGACGGACAGACACTGATTTGTAGACTACATTACAAGACTCCATGCTGTTCCTGACTCATTAGCTGTAGTATTGGTCCTGCGGTAATGACATCATGGTGGCAGTATTAGCTTTTAAAGTCTAACCGCAGGGTGAGCGAACTGTGCTGCTCTTTTGAAAAAGGATTCTTTCACTCTGACTTCATCATGTGGTAAACTTTTCAGGAAACCCCAAACAGGTCTTCTCTTATTGTTCGAATCGTATAACAGTTATTCCATGGACAGACTGTTTAACTGAATTAGTGTACAGACTTGGATTCAGACAAATAGAGACTCTTTCTCACACACACAACAGAATGATAGGCTGAAAGAGGACAACTAGAGTTATCATAAGATTCTGGACAGCTAACATGTGCGTTTGAAAGAGAACAGTTTTACATACTTTAAGTGAAAAGGAAAGAAGCAGAGAAAGACCGGAGGATGTGAAAACACTGGGCGGCACGACCATTTTGAAGTGACTCAAATCTTTTCCTGGTACAAGATGAACACGTCTGAGTGTTGATCAGTCAGAGAATGACAAAGATCTTGGCTCTGCCAGGTTGTCGGGTCTTTCAACACCCCTTCAGAGCCCCCTCAGCCCTGACCGGCATTGTTTGTGGAGAATAAAGCTATCAGAGGATCTGCGCAAGATTAGGGTAGCTGTTCCCTCTCTGGCTTCCTGTTTGGCCGCAGGAATTCTTTTAGTGGGTGAAAAAAAGCACATAACTGCAGAAATCTGACATAGTTAACCCTTTCCTCTTAACATACTCCTCATTGGAAGAGCCACATATTTAAACACAATGATGTTTAGCATTTTAGTTTGCGTTGCACCCAAGAGATGCTTCATTCTTTATCATTTCAACCAGGAGGATCATGCGATTGGTCGTGTGTGTGCCTGCTTGAGTGAGTGAGTGTGCACCTTTGTGTCTGTCCACAGCTTAACATGCATTCTGCTGGAGCAAACTGCATTATATTTTGGGTTGCCAGTTATGGCTGCATGCTCAAGGACCTTCTGTGATTGTGGTGTCTCACACTTTCTCAAAACACCTTTTATTGCCTGTTTTATACTGATATTGATTGCCTGCTGCCTCTTCACCCTCTACTCTCCTAGCCAATTGGATTAGCTTAGCGTAATGACTGGAAAAAAGGTGAAACAGCTTGCCTGGTTCTGTCTGAAGGTAACAAAAGCCACCTCCCCGACCTCTAAAGCTCACTAATAAGTATATATTTGTTTTTTGTTTAATGAAAAATCTGAATTTTTTTTTTTTATTTCCATTATGCGTAAGACTGTATCCTGTCTAGATGTTGCAATGAGGGGACTCACTGCTTCCAGCCAAGAAATAGTCCAGCACATAACCCCCCCCCCCTCCCTCCCCGCCCCCCCTCGTCCCCCCACCACAAAAAAGGAAAGTTTTGTATGGAATAGACAAACGAGTTTAAGAGGTGCTGGTAGCCAGATTATTTTTCTTTTGAACAGAGCCAGGCTAGCTGTTTCCCCCTGTTTCCAGTCATTATGCAAAGCTAAGCTAATAGGCTGATGGTGGTAACTTCATATTTAACGGACAGATATGAACGAGAGGTATCAATCTTTTCATCAATCTCTTGGCAATGAAGCAAAGAAGCATAATTTCCAAAATATCTAACTATTCCATGGATTAAGCGAAAATTGCCATCTTTTAATTTGAGTATTTATTGTGTGAGAGATGGCATAACCCAATCAGCAGAGTCTTTCTGTCATTTAAATACACCTACTCTGTTTTCTATCTTCCCCTTTCCAAAACCATTTTACTGCAGTGCACCTATATCCTCGGTGTCTTTCTTTCCTGTGTCATCTCTTTTACCCCCTTTCCCTGTCATTTTTTTTAGCCCTCCTGTTCCTCTCCCATCTCCCATCTCCCTTCTCCTTTGCTTTTCCTCCTTGTTCCCCCATACACCTCCTCTTCCTCTTCTCTTTTCCCTCTATCTAAATTGCAAATGGTAGCAGTGCCGACTGCCAGAGGAGCTCCTCAATGTCATTAGAGCTGACCCTGTGGATTAACTAGAGGAGAGAGGCGATGTGTAGAAACTACAGATCAATAACACGGCTTATCCTCTGGGTTCTTTTACTTCACTTTGAATTTAGATCTGATTGGCTAAATTGTCTACTCTGCTCCTGTACAACAAACAATAGGGTTATAACTAAGTGACATACAGTAGAGAAAATAGAAATTGTTACGCAAACATTGAAGAGTGATTAATTCCAAGAAATGTTTGAGCTTGTACGAAGAATTGACAGGTATACAACAATATTGATGACAAGGGACACATGTTGCACACACCAGATGCCTCATTATAGAAGTTGATGAGGGCTGTCAAAGAGATTCAGAGAATAAGAGGTAATATTATGTTTCCAAATCTGTGTGGGTATATTTGGGATAAAGGCAAACAACATGAAGAAGAAATGAACCGGAAATGAACCAAGACAAGCAAAAATAAAGTTCAAAAGTTACTCCACCAGTACTGGACACGACTGATCAAAATACCAACGGCTGTCAGCTGGATGATCTAATTAACAAAGAGATGCGATATATCTATGAGATAAAGACCTGGAAGGAAGAGATAGATGTGTGTTTATGTGTGTACATGTGTGTGTGTGTGTGTGTGTGTGTGTGCAGCCATCATACTGTGTGTGGTTGGTTTACCGAGTTGGCAGGCAAAGTCAAGTCACGGTGAGCTCCACTAAACCTGATAGGTGCCCTTATCGGAGACAGCTGAGGCCAAAGCCGGTTACAAATGGTTGTGTGTGTGAGTGCCACACACATTGATGTCCAACATGTAGATCCCCATCAAAAGATCATGTTGCTAAGACTCTTTTACCTGAAAGCAGAATGTGCCAAACACTCATCTACATCAGACGTCCGCATTTTCAGCAACCAACCTTTCATACAACCATGCTACCCACACGTTACCTCTCAGGAGGCAATGTTGTCACTGCACAGATTTTTAGTCGAAGATATTGTTAGTAGTCAGAAAATCTGCCACGGAGGCATAAAGGCAACAGGATTATTATCACACAATGTATTATTTCAATTTGTCAATTGTTTGTTGTTCATTAATCTGTCATTTCTGATAGACGTGAACAAACAAAAGAGAAGTTCTGCAATAGTTTATGAACAAGATAAACTGTCCAGGAGTGTCACGAGTAATCCATTACAACATCAGAGAAATACAGATGGAATTTTGATTTCATGTGAATGCCACTATCTGGGTCTCCATTTACCAACATAACAATACAGTCTTTCCACCGTTTATAAGCCTCAATGTTAAGTCTTTGAGTATAGCTAATGGACAGTTACTGAATACCAGATGATGATGATTAAAGTTTATTGATTGAAGCTACCTCTGCTTTTGAGCTGTTCCTGTTTCAAGATCAAGATTTTGATCTAAATAGTACAAACAGCCTTGTCAAACATTCAACTTGATAACGTTCCAAATATAAACACTTAGCAAATTGAAAATGAACCATAAAACAAGGCATTGAGGTTTTGCCAACTTTGTTCTAGACGTTTGGTGGAATGGAGATAGTTCTTATGTGCTGTTTGTTTCAACATACAGTAGAGCCGCGCTGCCGAAGGGTGAGTCTATAATGCACGACTTTCATATATCTGAAACAGTACAAACTTTATCTCTGACAAGTCAGTTGTACAATATATTGTGCCTCAATATACTTCAAAGAAAACCTCATACTTTAGAAGAATCTGCTGGCAGTTCTACCCCCCTCTCAAATAAAGAGAGCAGGTATGAAAAGATATGTGGTCAAGTTAACTTCTGCCAGTAGTTTTTATATGCCTTTTGCTGTCAGTTTTAATGGGTCTTTATCAGCATTTTATGGCTGTATTGTGTACCATAAACCTATCAAAGCGCAGTTAAACCACTTGTTATTAAAGCATTACAAAACATTATGTTTGAAATGCCACTGTGAAGCTCATAGTTCTGAAATAATTGATCTGCATCTCGATGAAATATGACATGTGGGTTTGTAATGTCACGTTATGTTGTCAGTAAGTCTTTACAGCCATGGTTTATACTGTCTGAAGCATAATGAGAATCAGAATAAAGTATTTAGTGCCATCTAGTGGTTGAATAAATACAGGGTCAGTTCACTCAAATTACAAAAATCATAGATACCGAGGAATGCTGATAGCTTAAATTTTATTTTCACACTTTGAAATAGTTTCTACAAAAGAAATAGTTTCCATGTAAATGTATGACAGGATGTTATGTGGATTATCCACAGTAACAGGGACATTATTGTGTAAAGAGATATTACAAATAAAACCAAAACTACCACAAACTATACCTTTAGAGGTAAGTGTAGAGGAAATATTATTTTTTTTGTGTTTGTGACTCAAGTGAACAAAACCAACACTCCATTCATAAATCACAATAACACTGCACAGCAATCTGGATGATACGTCTTCAGTGTTGTATTCAGCAACACTGGTTACACAGAATCCTGTGACGTCTTTTGAGCAACATTTGAGTGGTTGTTTCAGAAAGCCTCCAGCATGATGTGCTTTGAGAGTTTACGGTCTACACCAGCATCTGGACTTTCATTTCCAAGACCTACATTTTATCATCATCATTTAGAGCCACACCATCCGTTTGAGTAAAAAAAACAAAAGAAAAACATACTTTTTTAAATATGAAAATGTGCTTCCAAAGTATATGAACAATTTTGATTGTAATGGCATGTTTTACACATTTTCTACAATCTGTCTTCTCATCATAATTATCATCAACAGATCATGATTTAGGTTTTGGGTAACAACATCCCATTCAGAACACCATATGGTTTGTGATTTTACATAGTTTTCAAAGTAAAATACATGTTGATATAGAATGACTCACAAATTTAGAAACACACTGGGCACTATACCCTCAGGACCAGAACGTCAGGATTATTAATATTTCTTTCTTCTTTTTTTTTCATCACAAATGAAGAAAGAATGAAAGAAGAACAAGAAACAAATAATGTTTTTTCATGTCATCAGATGAATAGCCTGCAGAGCAGATCCAACATATTATACCGTACGGTCAGAAAGTCTGTCACCAAGTATTTACAAACTTGTGTAGAAAATACCAAAGTCACCAGTTTGTCGTCAGAAAAACACCGAGAGACACAAATTAGCAGAGAAATTCTAGAACTACTAAAAACCCTGCTGAGAATATGAGGACTTTTTTTTTTACGAGTAACTAGTTTGTTTGACTGAACAGATAACATGAAATTAGCCTCCAAAACAACTTCAAATGTCTGTATAAAAAACTAAAAATCTATAAATTATCTCAAAGCTGGTCATGCTATTTTGTCCACTAATAAGATCTGTAAAACTGACTTTCTCCACAAAGATTCACACAAAAGTACTACTTTAAATCTTGTGTTTAACACAGATGTGCTCACAAGTTTCCTTGAAAATAAGTCATTGAGCACGAAAAACAAGAACAAATACAAATCTACTAAAGAAACCTGTGTCGACTGAGAACAAAACGTCTGATTACTCGACTAATTGACTAAGAGGGGGCAGCCCTAAAAGAAGCTGAACTTGATATTTACATACTACAAAATATCAAACAATTAAATGTGTAAATATTAAATGTGCATCCAATATTAAAGTAAAAAGTGAATTGCTAGTATGAAGTGTGTGATAGCAGACAACTTGTACATAGTAGAAAAAATGGTCTGTAGCCAAGGAAGAAGTAGCCAACTCAGACCTTTTAGGTCAGTGAAAGTAATACCAGTGTAGAAATACTCTGTTACGAGTAAAAGTCATGCATTCAAACTAAAGTAAAAGTTCAACAGATAATCCAAATATAGCATCCAAATATATGTATATAAAAATAAACCTACTCATTATGCAGAATGGCTAATTTCAGAATAATGTATATTACATTATTGAATTAGGATTATTGATGCATTAGTGTGTTCATCACTTTAATGTTGCAGCTGGTAACGGTGGAGCTAATTTAAATTATTGTATATTGCTAGCTCGTGAATGCCCCCCCCCCTCCCCATTATCTTAACTTAACATATAATAATGCATACATTTGTAAGAAGCTGGCTACTTCACCATTGGTAATATTTCACGGTTCAATCACTCCATGCCACTTCTTCAGTCTTCCTGGACATGGGGCCGTGGCTCCGCCCAAAGTCAGGGCTGGTCCTCCGGCATGTTGTGCGCCTGCGCAATCTGTTGAGCGTAATGACTTTGTTGTTGTTGGAAACTATTTGAGGTTTCTTTTACCATTTCATACTTTATTGGTGATTGTGTGCCCGAAGAAATGTATCTGCTTTAGTATAGGGAAACTATTTCGACTATTTTATCTTCAGTCTACTTTTTTTTCCTTCTTCTTTTTTTTTTTTTTTTTTTTAAACTCCGGTCTCAAAAATGTTCCTGCAGACGATAAATAACTTCAACATAGATTTCAACGCTTTGAATGAGAAGAATAGTTTCTCCGGTGGCGACCTGATGACGGGACACATCTCCTTCGACCTCAGTAAGGAGACGAAGATCACTTCAGTCGCGATGGCACTGGCAGGAAGGGCGAATGTCCACTGGTCCATCGCAGGAGGAGGAGGGAGAAAGAGCAGGAGACATCGGAAACACTTTTCGGCAAAACTGGACTTCTTTAACTTCAAAAGCGTCATCGTGCAAGAAAACAGCGGTGAGCGCTCACTGAGCTTGTTTGGGTGCATGGCAGCATTGCAAACAATAAGTCATTGTTCAATAAAGTCACTCAGTTGTTCTTCCCCCTGCAGCAGTTGGTGGGACGGCAAAACTGCAGCCTGGCAAGCATCTGTACCCATTTACATGTCAGCTCCCACAGGGGTGTGTGTGAGCACTTCTGTCATCTTTGTTTTTCTTGTTTCTGTTACAGAGACCCTTGGGGGTGGGGGGGAACGAGGGGGGCATGTTAATTTAGATAAAGACACATTGATGGCCAGTCTTCATCATAAACGTTAACCTTTTATTTAGAAGCAACCCAATAACTAAACCCAAGATCCATCAATATTGTTTTCTTCAATGTAGTCGCTGAGTTTTTTTTTCAGATACTTTAAGGTAGTTCTCTATAATATCGGAAATATTGGTTGCCATGTGATATCAATATCTCACTATTTCTGTTTCTTTTTTTAATCCTTATTTTTTTTTAATCAATGCAGAGACTTCCCATCAACCTTCCGTGGAGTTCATGGACAAATATTGTACACCTTGACCGTGAGCATCCACAGACCCTGGCATATGTCCAAGGACTTTGTGACAGAGTTTAACTTTGTCAACCGCATTAATACCTACCAGCCGGAGTTGCAGGTAAGTAATCCATGACCATGATAACCCACCAGGGCCCTTATCAACCCCCATGTGCTTCCCAATCTCTGTGTATCATGTACAGCGTATATTTATTGACATATTACTTGGCCCCAAGCTTGTTGTAGGGTAATTTGATTGACCACAATTAATCAGGAACAACATCAAACTAAAATTAATAATCTGAAAACCAATGGTGAAGAAGTATTCTGATCATTTATTTAAGTAAAATGATCAATTCCACACTGTGCAATTACTCCACTACAAGTAAAAGCCTTGCATTAAAATCTTACTTGAGTAAAAATATGTAGGCTAAGTATTCACTTCACCCAAAAAATACTCATTTGTATATCAATGACACAGCGTTTGACCTTGAAGAAAACTTGTGATTGAAGAATCAAGAAACAGAAAAAAGTCTTGATGAATTGAAGTAAATGGTTGCCGCGTTTGCCAACAGTCAAAACTATATCAAAACATATGTTTACAAACTTCACACATGTGCAGGATAATCCAAGTCTCATTTATCCAGTCAAATGTTCACTACTTCCCAAACACATGCATCTTCTCTAAAACCTTACTATTTAAAACAGGTATAGATATATGTTTTTACTGGACAGGAAGGGTTTGAAAAATTATAATCTGTAGAGTAACTAAGATTGTTAGATAAATATAGTGAAGTAAAAGGTACAACATTTCCCTCTGCGATGTTGTGGAGTAGAAGAATAAATGTATGACACTATTGTCCCACATTGCAATGAACAATGGAAATCAAAGTGGTACTCTCATACAAATCTAACTTTTTCTCATCCATCCATCTGATCTAAAAAAAATCTCATAAAATCTAAAATAGAATATAAACTATTTGAAGAATCCGTGGCATTCTAACGGTGCAGTTTGATTGAGGTCCTATAGCGCTCTTGTCATATAGTTTCCTGTTAGTATATTTGGGTAAAGTATGCACTGCAATGCAGGTCGTTACTCAGGTTGACTTATTTTACCCACGTACTGTAATATTCATGAGATAAGAAATAAACCGATTCAACTGTACAATTCCTCACGTACATTTATGTCCATTGCCAAAATGTTGGACTGCGCCTCAGTCACTGCGTTGTTTCTCTGCAGGCTCCTCTCTCAGGCTCCAACAACATGACTCTGTGCTGCCTGTGGTGTGCCTCTGGTCCTATCACCATGACAGCTAGTGTAGAGAAGAAAGCCTTCATCCCCGGCACGGTTTCCATCCAATCATCAACCCATCTGCATGAGGAAATAATCCTGATAGGGAAGCTTGAAACATTTGCTGACAATAACCCCGTCTGTTCTTCCTCCAGGTGAAACTGTGAAAATAGTTTGTGAGTTTAGTAACGCTTCATCTCGAACAGCGACTCCAAAGGTGGTACTGCAACAGAAACAGGTTTTCTACACATTAAACAAGAGCAACAAGAGGATGGTTATCAAAAACTTGGCGTCGGTGACCGGACAGCCCATCAGCGCTCACACCTCTGACGTTCACACTGGGATCATGCTCGCTATTCCCACGTGTGCAGCGCTCACCATCTCTAACTGCAGCATCATAGATGTGGATTACTTCATTGAGGTTGGTGCCAACGACAGACTGGTGAAGCTGCTGATGCTAAAAGAAAAATAATTTAATTGTTTTTTTGTTTGTTTTTTTGTACCCAGTTTGTCTCAGTTGTTCGGAGAGCTTTCATTTGATGCTTTAAATACATCTAAACCTGATGTTAGCTATTAAGTCTGTTTAGGATTTTTAGTGGATCAGAATTTTCCGGTCTGTTTATGTTGTTTTCTTGTGTCTCCTGTAGGTCAGCCTCAGCGTGAGAGCATCATCCAACCTCACGGTGCTGTTTCCCATCATTCTGTGTGACACCCCTGTTAACGCTCAACCGCCACCTTATTCGTCAATTTGTATCTAATATTACATGAAGGTGGAAGGATTTTCTGTTTGACAAAATACTGTCACTTCTCAGTCTGACTTGTGGAGAGCCACAAGTCAGAGCTCTCAGAGAGCCTTATTTCTCAGGGGGTTTTGTATCAGGCTTTATTGTTTTTCTTAACACTTTATTTCTATTGCTTTTTCATCACCACTAAGTATTTTTGTATGTTTCATTATACTTTAAAGGATGTTTCTTCTTCTATATTGCTCACTTTGATACTATTCAGCTGCCAACTGTCGTCTTCTTACAGACAAATTCTACGTGTGTTTACGGTCTTGTTTACTACTTGATGTTTTTAAGATTTACCACTACACGCATTAATCTCTCGCTCCCTGTTGCATTTCATTCTTGTACCCGTGATAATGTAAATTGCAGTACTGTAACTGAAAGTTGCCGTTCTGTTAAACATTGTGTTGCGTCATACTGCCTTCATTCAGTGTTCAGAGTTCGTTAGTTGTATCTATGCACTGTTCAGTATGGATTAATTTAAACATTCATAGGAAGTCTATGCTGTTTCAGCGTATGATCGAGTAGTTTGAAGCATTGGGGAAAACGTCTGTTACAGTTTGAATATTATTACCACTTGTTCCATACCAAAGACTTTATTATATACATGTTCACTGTTATCATTCAGATACAATTATCCTGTTCTTGTCTAAATGGAAAATATGTTACTGTGTGAGAAGTTGAATCCAAAGATTTCAAGGGATTGTCCTGGATACTCCTGAAAATATAATATGAATGTTTGAAATATATTACTTTAAGTATTGTTCGTTCTAAGTTTAGTCTTTTTTTATTGTTTCATCTCAACTTCTACCTTGTCTTTTAACATATTAACTGTTGTCATTCAGTACACTGTGTAGAGACATATTTTACTCTATAATCGGAATATAATAGAAGTTAAGCTAAAGTAATGGTAAATTTGCTCTTTGATAATGATGATGATGATGATGATGATGTCAAAGACCTTCCATGCAAGCAGCTGAATGCTCGGCTTAACTGATTCAATACCATGAACCAAATTACTTTTTGCTCCCTTCAGCAGAGAAAACACTGCAAGTACTGCGTAAACTAAATTCACTCTTTTTAGCCTAATTATGTGTCATTGCAAACACAATCAGCTTAATTTCCTGGAGGAGAGACGTCTCTTTGTTATTAAGCCAGTATGTTAATATTCACTAACTTTACATGGCTGGCTGATGTGGGTTCAAATCATCTCAGGCTGCTCCTTGCATATTGCTACTGTGTGAAAATTATATATTTCTTTTATGTTTTTTTTTTTATATATGAAACTAATCTACAGTATTGGAAGTGAGCTCAGATTCAGAATAAGTAAACAGCTTGAAAGCCATAGTTGGTGAGCATACTGACTAGCTTCAGCTGCTGCTGAACTTTAACCTCACTGCCTCTTGTTTTGGGGCAATGAACTGTTTGTTAATATTTCTTTGCTGCAAGTACATCCAAAGTGATGTCACTAAATGATCCATCAGGTCTTGGCTGTGTCATATGATGATGCAAAGAGACTCATCGTCTTTCTGCAAACAGATTTTAAAGTATTTTTCAACGTTGTCATACCATTGCATACCATTTTGCTCTTTTGCAACTGTGTCTTGGTGACAAATATGTTGCAGTGCATCTGGTTTCCTGTAGGGGACAGTACCGCGCAGACTTACAGTGTGAGGAGCAACTACATTCTGAGGCTTTACTCATCAGTTGCTCTGACACAACATGGCAAAACAAATGGTGTTGTAATTATTTATTCACCTTCACTTTGTAACCTTGGTTTTGAAAAGTGCTATGTAAATAAATTACGCCCTTTTGAAATAACCGCTTATAACAGAGAGGATTTGGGATTCTTCTAAAAAATAAAGATTTTCGTTAACATTAAGCTGTTTTCAAACCGGTTTTCCTCACGCTTTTAGACACACGCCATGTGTTCTGATGCATTTAGCCTGGATTCCATAAACTCATTATTTCCAGCAACATGGTTAGCTCACATGATCTCTGCTTATGATGTGGTTGACATGTGTTAGACACACCCACGAAAGGAGCCTGAATTAGCATATGCTGTCAGCGCTTACAGTAAGAATTAACTTGTTCATTATATTCTGTCATTTAACCTGCATTGATTTATGCAAGAAACATGAATCTTTCCCCAAAGTAACATTTTATATTCTAGAGCCAAATAATTCTTAGTTTAGCAGCCACCAATCTAACGTTCTAACGTGGAGGCAAGATTTATTGAAGTACTGCGGTTTAATTATTACCAAAACCAGAGTGTCTATCTGCATGCAGAGACACACCTCACAACATGTAAAGGCTCTGTCTCACTATCTCACGATCTCACTATCTCACTGTCTCACTGTCTCACCTTGCCTGCGTACAGCTCTGCTTGGCAGTCACACAGTATGTAAAATGGCAAATAGTGTTAAGAGCTTTTCAGTGGGATATAATCCCATAAACGAAAGTGATATTTTCACCAGTGGTGACAATATTTCAGGACAAATTACACTAGAGCTGTCAAAAAACTGCAAAATAGATTCACTCAGCGTGAAGCTGAAGGGAAAGGCAGAAGTCAAATGGACAGAAATGTATGGAAGGCTAATTATAACGTACCATAACAAAGAGAAGTACTTCAGTATGAAGCAAGTTATCATTCAGGAGGGCCAAGGTAAGTGAGCTACTTATGATATTTAATGTAGTATAATCAGATTATTCCATTCTATGTATATTTGATTAATGTGGCCCTCTTTAAAAAGACCATACATATGCTATGACAAATTGTTATTTGTTTAAAATATCTCAACAGTACCGTTGCATCTCTTCTTTCTGTGTTTATATGTCACATTGCTTCTGTCCCATCATTTTATATTAGCATTGTTTAAAAATAAATGCTTTTTATTCTGTATTAACTGTATTTGCATGTACAACATGACACACACCATGATATCCTCTTTTTTTTTACCCATGAGATTTAAAGATTTACAAGACATTAATAAAATAAATACCATTTAAACACATTTTAATTTGAGTTACGTACACATATAAGAACATGATTCATGCAATCATGTGAGCTTTTGACCTATTTACAGTGATTATTGTTATCATTCATGGTGATTAATAATTAATTACCATTCAAAGTGGTCAACCATGCTGACAAGAGTATAGTCTAAAAGCTGCATTTATTAATTTATGTTCTGATTAACAAACCTTGTATAATCAGTGACGGGAGCCACATTAACTTTATTGCCTTTCAGGTAATAATGTTGTTGGCCAGGGCTCCCGTGTCTTCCCATTCACCTTTCAGATCCCAGCACAGTGAGTTATCTAGAAGTAAAAGCCTAATCAACAATTATAATGTATTTACCAGTGATTTAAAACATGAACATGTCGAAGTAGTTTTTTTTGTTATTAGAAACAAGCATCTATTACAATATAAACAATCTTTAATTTCCACTTGACATGAGTAGCTACATAATGTATTAGTATTACTAGTATTACAGTATTACTGTCACTCCGTCAATCTGTTTTGAACGTTGTGTTATCACGTCATGCAGAGACCTGCCATCCTCCTTTAAAGGCTCATTTGGAAAGATCCAGTACACACTGGAGGCAAATCTGAGCAGGGCGATGAGAGTAGACACCAAAGCTAAGGCGAAGTTCACTCTCATCTGCAAAGGAAACCTAAACAGTGATCCATCGTTGAGGGTACCCACCTCACAGCACACACACTCACAAATGCACGTCCATTGTGTTGGCTGTTGGACATTGACCCTGCTGCAGTAATGACAAATAACACCACCAACGCATTATCATTTCCCCGTCAGACTCCACAGCACCGTATCACTAATAAGAAAATGAAGCTCTTTACATCGGGAACAGTTGGAATGGATGTGAATATTGCGCGAACAGGCTTCCATCAAGGTAATTTTACACCATGTGTGATCGAAAATGATTGGATTATACATTCACTAATAGAGTAACAGTGGTTTGCAGTAAAAAAAAAAGATCTCTTCACGGTTGAACCATGTCTAGCTCAAAGTCCCTTCACTCATAAAACCTTTTCATTGGTCTGAAGATAATATAACAACAATAAGGCATGTACTGATAGTAATGGCAGAGATATAATCCAAACATGTTCTCTAGTTTAGAGGTCACTCCTTCAAAACAAATTAATTGACAGGCTTTAAATTTAAAGCTATTGATTTTGATGTAAGAAAACGCACGTTCAGTCTCTTCAAATGTTTAAGTTTAAGAATTCAAATGCACCTAACACTCAAGGTTTTTGTTGCTACAGCTTTAATTAGTACCAGTAGCCTAGGGTGGGTAATGTTGGCAAACTTAAGATAGATGTTGTTGTAACATCACTGAGTCAGTATGCAGACTTTGTAACCCTTTACTGCCCGTGCTGCATGGCTACATTTTGTCATTTGTCATTATTCTGTATTGCCTGTAGATGAAGAGACATCTGTTCATCAAAATGTACAAAGACTAGCTTTAAAGTGATCATCAACTAATTCAAATAGTTATCTCTAAAAATCCAGTTTTTTTAATTTGGGTGCATTTGTGGATTTAGATCCACAGACGCATACAGTGACAGAATGAGAATTGATGTTGTGTACTGTAACAATATGAGAGACAATGCAAGTACACTGCATTCTGTTACAGCATTCTGATAATATATTGGCTTCCATTTGTCATGTGTCTACAAACTAATGCAGGAGTAAACAGCATTACAAAGTGTGTAGGAGTCAACCAGAGAGTAAGAGGGACAATTATGTTTATGAGAGAACGTTTTGAGATTACAACCCCTGTGTATTAAGTGCTACTCTGTTTCGCAGGGGAAGGCATAAAGGTTGTGGCCTATATTCAGAACACATCATCCCGTGAAGTTAAGCCCAAGTACTGTTTGTATAAGAAGTACAGTTACTTTGCAAAGCGGAAGAGGAAACTCGAAACCAAAGTCATCCTGAAAGAGGTGGGTGACGCCATCCCACCTTCTGCAGGTCAGACCGTCACCAGGATCATCACCATCCCTCCCACCACGTGTGCATCCGTCTTGAACTGCAACATCCTCAAAGCGGAGTACAGGCTCAGAGTGTGTATCTCTCGTCTACAAACATGTCTCAAAACTGTTCTCAAAATATGTCTGTAGGTCCTTATGCCAACAGGGCTGCATTATTTTAATAATGATAAGTGCTGGCTTTTTGTCCATCACAGGTCTATCTGGATGTCAAGTATGCTTCAGACCCCGAGATCAAGTTCCCCATAGTCGTCCTGCCCGCTTCACTGGCGCCCAATGACGGGGAGCATCTGCCGGCTCACACCTTTTCCGTTTTTGCTTAAACCCTGTTATCCAGGCAAATGGCAAGAATTATGTCATTGTACGTGTCTGTTTATTTAGAATGATGAGGAGGAAATTATGTCATATAGAATATATGTTTGCTTCTTTTGAATGAACAATAAACACATAATAAAATATCTTATTCCTGAGACCACAAAGTACCACATAGAGAAAATGCAGATTTCATTCTTTTCAAGTCCATTTCCTTAATCAGTCTCACAACAGAAGACTTTCATGACCAATATCTTTGAAAACTGTGATCACTTTCTAATGAATTCATAAATATGGAATTTAATCTCTCACCACCAGAATTCACTCTACCATTTTGCATGAGAGATGAATTGGGGTAATGAACATCAAGGTTTTGACAATTAGAGTGAAAGCCTCACCCCTTTTATTCCATTATAACAGTCCAGTAAATCCTACCATTACAAAGCTTATAATGTTAACACAATGTTGTTTTAATTTTGGCCATTTTTGATCCGCAGTTGGATTCCATTTCGTGAAAGGTTTTTCTAATAATTTGTCCATGCCCAATGACATGAATATAGCCAGAAATCCTCTTAAAATGAATGCTGTGATCAAGTCTGAATATCTGCTGTTCAAGCAAAACAAGTGTAACCCAGATATGAATACATTATAGTAAATAAGAACTCAAACCATATTCTACTCAAGAAGATTAAACAACAAATCCTCCGGCAAAGCAAAAAGGATGATGGAAGATCTTGGCACAGAAAGCGATACCTGACACTTTGCCATAGATTTAAGTTTGTTTTAAACCTGCCAGGGTGTTTTCACACATGTGTTTACATGACATACATTGCCACGTATGTTACGTTACGAGCCTCTTTGAGTTACGCCGCCTGAGGCAACAATGACGCAGCCTACTCGAATTATATTCAACAAATACAATCATCCACAGTGCTGTTTTTACTATTGTGAAAGTCATTTGATGGTCATCTGTGTGATCAGGTCCCTCCTCTGGACTGGGCTCGGCCACGCCCATCGAGGAGGAAGTTGGTCTTAATTTACTCTAGCTGGCACGTCGCTTCATTTTGTAACGGGGTTGTTTTTTTTCCCCCCGTGTTGGCCACGCATAATGCCGACCACCGTAAAGAGCCTCAAAGTGACCTATAACCCCGTCAATGAGAAAAACACCTTTACCAGTGGCGACTGCGTAACGGGCGAGGTGACGCTGGAGTTGGCCAAAGAGTGCTCGGTAGACTCCCTGATGATTAAATTCAAGGGGAAAGCGGACGTGTTGTGGAGCGAGAGGCACGGCCAGACTACGGTTGTCTACCACTCCAAGGACAAGTACTTCAGCATCAAACATTACTTCGTTCGGGACAAAGATCTCAAAGGTGAGTGCGGGAATTCGATAACCTGTTGAAGAATTTAACATTGGCTGCTTTGCAGAAGCTTCAACTGGAAGCTGCGATCATTCCCAAACAGATGTCGTGAGCGCAGGCCTCCTTCTGTGGCTTGAACTTCATTCTTTGAACGTCTTTAAGTTTAGGAGAACCTTCTTTATCCTGACATGCAAACTACGGGACGACATGTGGAAGATGAGATGAGATGCATGCACACAAGTAATGGTGATATGTCTGCAGAATTAAACGAAACGGATTACTTTACTTTGCATTGAGCTGTGCTCCATTGTTGTATTACATAAGAAAAATACCGTCACGTGCACATTAAACACCCTTACCTCGGATTATTCATTTCGACTCCAAAGTTGTGTAAAATGCTAACACAATATGATCATATTGTTAAAGCAATCAGTCGGTAGACAATAAATTAATGATAATGTGTTGATGATTGATTTAGTTGTTTAAATCATTAATGTGCCCAAAAAGATGTCGGCCTCCAGTTTCTCAGTTGTGAGGATTTGCTTTTATTTGTTTAATGTGATCATAAACGGAACTTCCTTTGGTTTATCGAAATTCTGTCAGAAAATCTGACTTTTTCTTTAGAACGAATATTTTTATAACTCAGCTAACGAATGTTTATTGCTGTTAATTTATTGTGCTGATTTTCTTTAGGAGATGACAACCAAACACTGCTGATGAACCATGGAGAAACATGTAAGTATATTACAGTTCTGTCCCAGCCTGAGGCTCCTATCCAGAGGGCTAGTTCAAACTTGAAAACTTGTCAGAATGTTTGAAGTGAACATGTTCTTTTACAGGTTCTAACCCCAGTTTGTTATTGTTATTATTATTATCTGTTATTGTTGTCTGCCACGCCGGCTGAAATTCCTGTGAGCTAATATTGACAAAAACGTGATAAAAGTCAACAACCCTTGGGCCAATAGCTGACTGGCAGGATATTTCCACAAGAATACCTGAAACACATCCTGACGGTTTCATACAAATTGACCACTAGGTTGCGCCAAACTGAAAAACACACTTTGACTTCATAGGTCTGCTCACAAGATTTTCTGCCATTTTTATTTTTTTGAAAAACAAATTTTTTACATCTCCTCCTAAACCAGTTCTCTGTTTGCTACCAAATATTTGGAGGATCATTATTGGAATAACATTGTTAAATAATAACCAAAAGCTTGTTGATATCGTATGTAGCTTTCAAGATATTGACCATTGAACTTCAAAAGGGCATAGCTCATCACAAAAGTAGACCAAAGTCAAAAACCTTTGGGCCAATCATCAGAAAACTTGCAGAACATGTCTACAAGGGTGCCTGAAATATTCCCTGTATATTTTTGATTTAAATCAACCACTCTAATTATAGCAAAACTTGGAGGATATATTTCATGATAATGTAAAACCACATTTGTGAAAATATTCTCAAACCACTCTCTGTGTGTGAGTGTGTGAGTGTGTGAGTGAGTGAGTGAGTGAGTGAGGTAGTGTTCAAGTGGGTTGAGTGCTCGGAAGACCGGTAAGGTGTTATACAAGTCCATTTTCAATTTACTATGGTCCTAGTCACAGAAGAGTTTGCTCTTTCTTTAGACCGTACTAAAACCCATCTTTCTAAAGCCCAAAAGTGCGGCTTTGATTTTGTCAGTTGAGCTGCTTCCTTCTGTAAGGCGTAAAAATGGAACGAACCTGCAATTGCCGCTTGCAGCTATATTTACCAATTTCGTTTTGCTTTTCAGACAACCGTGTTCTTCCTGCAGGATTTCATGTTTACCCATTCACCTTTCAGATCCCTTTCCAGTAAGTAATCATTCTTAGTTTTTTTTTAAACAATGAAAATATGGTACTTGCATATCATTTTCTGAAAAAAACATCTAAATAAATCAACCTCAGGTATTGCAATAGTAGTTTATTTAAGGTTTCATTAAATCATTTAGAAAAGTCAAAGGTTGTAATATTTTTTTAGACCTACTGTTTTGTATGTGTAATGCATTAAAATATGTCCAGTCAGTTCTCATGTTCTTCTGGCTTTCTACTCTTGTGCTTTAGGAATATGCCCTCCTCCTTTAAAGCCTCTGTTGGTAAAATTGTGTACTTGCTGGAAGCCAAGCTGAGCAGATCAATGAGGATTCCCACTAAAGATTCAACAAAGCTCAACTTTGTGTCGAAGGAGGACCTGACCAGTGACCCTGAGCTAATGGTATGGTCTTAGTTACATCTGCATTCCTGCCATTCCAAATCTGCATGCATTGGTGAAAGCAGTTGAATGACTCAAATCCAGCCCTTCTTTAGTACCTGCAGGGAGGTGCATTTAGCAATGTGCTTAAGTCTCAACTGCCTCCAGCAGTGGATATATTTGGAGTCTTTGCATTCAGCAAACCCATACTGCATAAACAAAGCTTTAAAAATCCACACAACAAACTCAGTGTTGCTGGGGAATTATCACTTTTAGGCTATTTACTAAAATGTAGATGTTTTTTGTGTCACTGGTAGAGATGATATCTAGTAGTTCACCTGTTGAATCAGCTCAATTAGCGCAGCTTTTGTTTGGCAATAGAGGTGGACATTTGAGACACCAGAATAAAAGATAATAGGTTAAGTCTCTCTCTGTCTCTCTCTCTCTCTCTCTCTCGGTTGTTGTTTAAGTGTATTAATAAATTGTGTCCTCTTTCAGACACCCCAGCACGAGTCTAAGGATAAGAAAATGAAAGTATTCAACTCAGGAACGGTAGCCATGGATGTGAATCTTGAAAAAACAGGATTCTTCCAAGGTAAGAGCCCATGAAGTGATATTGACACTTGTAAGTGTCATGCCGAGGCTTGTTTTTACATTTCTGGTCTGTTTTGCAGGAGAGGGATTAAAAGTTATGGCCTGCATTCAGAACAACTCGTCTCGCAAGATCACGCCTAAGTACTGTGTGTACAGAAAGCACACCTTCTTTGCAAAAGGGAGAAGAAAAGTCTGTACTAAAGACCTCCTTAAAGAGGTGGGAGAGCCCATCCCTCCATCTGCTAACGAAAAGTTCACAAGAGTCATCCCCATCCCCATTGATGTGGAGCCCTCCATTCTCAACTGCAGTATCATGAAAGCAGAGTACCGACTCAGGGTAAAGCCAACTCTCTCTACTCGACTACTCGTCGCCAGGTTGCTGCTCACACTATCCAACGTTCTGTCTTGTAACTGGGAGTTTTGAAATTGTAGTTTTTTCACACTCCATGACTGACCAGCATCAAGGGGTCACAGGGGCTATTAAGAGGATAGATAATCTAACACATCAAAAATTATACTTTGAAATAAGTTGACCAAATGTTATCAGAAAAAGTAAGAGGAAAATGCTGCGTAATAACTTGTGCTCATTTGTTTTAAAACATATAATCTTTGAATTATGGTAAATGGACCTGTACTTGTATAGAGCTTTTCCAGTCTTCCGACCACTCAAAGCGCTTTGACGCTACATGACATCATTCACCCGTTCACACAGCTACGGGAGCAATTTAGGGTTAAGTGTCTTACCCAAGGACACATCGACATGGGCTAGCGGAGCCGGGGATCGAACCACCGATCCTCCGATTGAAGGACGACCCTGCTCACCACTAAGCCACAGTAGCAGCAACATGGAAAATGGAAAATGAAAGGTGGAGGGATATTGGGTGTTATATCTACCTATCAAGAGGAGTGTCTCTTACAGCTACACTTGGCAGACTCTACGGCTGCCCCCTCTTAGTCGGTTAGTCAACTAATCTGTCAAAAAGATTTCTTTTGTCGATTAGTCATTTTGTTTATGCTTTTTAAAACTTATGAGCACATCTCTGGTAAACACAAGGTTTAAAGTGGTACTTTTGTGTGATTCTTTGTGGAGAAACTCAGTTTTACAGAGCTGTTTATTACATTTACTAATTGAAGATTTGTTTTCGTGAATGCACAAAATACATTATGATTATTCTGGTGATCAAACAAAATTCATCCATGTGACATCAACCGTATTTCCAACAGGTCTACCTCGATGTCAAATATGCCTCAGACCCAGAGATAAAATTTCCCATAGTTATCCTGCCGGCACCTCAGGTTCCTGCTGTGCTGGCACCACCACCTGCTGCTTCTGGCTTTGGAGTCGAACCATTTGGGAGCACAAACCCACCAGCCTGGGGCATTGCACCATCACCATCACCACAAACACCAGCAGCACCCGTACCTTTGGATCCCCCACCTCCCTATGGAGCATATGGAATGTGCCCTCCTATGTCAGATTTTGGCAATAAATATCAGTGACGGGACTATGAAGATAGTTTGACATTTTAAGGGCGTGAAATAAAGAGAAAAATATAAATTACAGTGGACGTTACTTTATTCATTCATTAGCGTTGCATTTTGTTATGATACTATATTCACTGCTCTTACAACATACAAAAGGACTATTATGTATCATGTTGTGTTAGAGGGCATTTGTTTTCCTAAAGTGACATTTTTCTTTTAAAACGTTCTGGTCTGAGGGAACCCGTTTGGTAGAATCCGCTGCAATGAAGTGTAGCTTTATTGACCTCCATACAGGTGGGGTTATTCCGTGCTCATGCCATCACGGCACCTCGGCTGTGGAACGGCCTGCATGAGGAGAGCGCGAGTAAAAACAAAAATCATCAACCGTAGTCATTGGTCATCTGATGGTCTTTCACACATCATATGCAGTGACTACATTTTGGATTAATATTGCCACGTAACACATCAGAAGGGGTTGTTCATAATGGGTGAACAACCATTTACTTTCCACAAGTTAACTAATGTGATTATTTAGCGATACATGAATGTAACAGAAAGCTTCTACTTGTGTTCACAATGACTTTAGAAAAATGAACATGGCACAAATCAAATCCCTTGAAGCCCTGTTGGTGTAACTGGAACTAATGCTGCCACCCAAATACAATAAAATAATTGGAAGTTTATTTGTGGTGCCCAAAATATTGAAAATTACATCTTTAAAAAAAATCAGCAGTATTGCATCCTTCCAGAAATGTCTGAGATAACACGACTTGAGTATTTTTTATTACGCAACCTACGCAATTTTTTTTATCCAAATGACTGAGGTTTGTGGATTATCAGGAAGCACAACATAGTTTGTGAAGAGACTAGTCACAGACACTGACTGACTGAAGCTGGTGAAACTATACTTTCTGTTAGTCATGGATACAATTTCCATTGATCCACTGTAATTTCCTTTGGACTTAAATCCCATGATGTCACATAGCAAGTGCAAAATGTACAGTAACGGAAACTAGTGAATGGAAAATATGTCATGTGATACGTTGCGAAAGCGTAGCATGTGAGTCATAAACTCAAGACAAAAATACAAGTGTCACTCTCCACCCACTGAGGTGGTTATCAAAAAAGCATGCTTATTCTCGGCAGCATTGTGATTAATTACTCTGACTATCAGCCATTGTTTAATATTTTTAATAAACTGGTGAGTTTGCAGAGCTGAAGGTTCCCAGTCACTGTGTGCGCATGTGTGTGTGCACCTGAGGACACAGAAAAGACAAACAGGTTTAACAAGATTTGCATACCTGAGATCAGATATAAACAGAGCGGAGAAGCCGGTCAGGATTTACAAGCCTTGACTTTCCTTTTGGAGGTTTTGATTTTCTACTGCGTATTTCTTTGTGGAAAATGACCATCAAAAACTTCTCAATTGAATATGATGCCATTAACAGCAGAAACACCTTCACAAATGGAGATACCGTGAATGGGAGAATCATTGTAGAGGCTTCTAAGGAAACCAGAATTCAATCGCTTGTTTTTACAGCAAAAGGAGAGGCTCGGGTCAGGTGGAGTGAACATTATGGACAACATCAACATCGAGTATACTGGGCCGATGAGAAATATTATGATGTCAAACATCATATCTTGAGAGAGGCAAGACAAGATGGTAAAGTGTCAAATTAATACAATTGTATATTTTAGACAATGATTCATTATTAATACACTGTTTAGGCCTTATAATACATATTTCGTTCTAGGCCCTGAGGTCATTGGTAAAGGAAGACATGTATTTCCTTTTTCCTTCAAGATTCCTGACAGGTGCCAGTTCTTTACTTCATCTTTATTTTAAGCGGATGTTTTACTTCTTTTTCAAGTCATTTAAATTTTCTATATGTGTACTTCACAGGAAAATCCCATCATCTTTCAAAGCCTACATTGGCAACATTGTTCATAAATTGAAGGCAGAGCTTAAACAATCAATGAAGCTGACAAAAGAGGCAAAAACCTACTTTACATTTGTGTCCAAAGCAGACATGGATATTCCCCAACTTATGGTAAGAAATTCTTCTTCTTCTAAACTGCAACCATTTAATGGTAAATATTGTCCAAAACAGAAGAGACTGTTCTGATCTGAGGTGGGGGGTCTGTTCTCATAGGATCCTCAGTATGGGTGTAAGGATAAATCTGTCAAAGTTTTTGGCTCTGGAAACATTTCGATGGATGTTCACACCCAGCGGATGGGATACAAGCAAGGTAATAATTAATCCCTCATCTGATGAATTTAGATTCACAAGCCTATCCTTGTTCATAACCCGACACACACCTCCCATGGTTATTTTGAAGAGCAGGTATTTGTTGACTAAATAATGTTTACCACTCCCTACATGCTTCATCAAGGAAACATGAGTTATAAACTCTTGTTTGGTAACAATTCACCACTCCATAAACTGTCAGGAACTCAGTGACATATCAAACTGTTTGTTTGGTCATGAGACTTGATACTGGCATAAGAGAGCCTCATTCATTGAGGTTGCAGCAGTTCAATACTTCAAAACGCAATCCCATTTACCCGTGCTGCTCTTGGGCTAAACTATGATGGAAGATAACGTTGTATCTTCAGCCAACTTCTTCTTCCTCCAACTGCTAAAATCTTTTTTCCTGGAGAGACAGCTAGATTAGCAACCAGTATGCAACAAGGTACACATCCGTACACAGAAGGTGAAAGGTGTGGGGGAGGGTAAATACAGGTTCAACAACTTTTATGTAAGTGGTGCCCTTTAAACTAACAGGTACATTCAGCCATGGGAAGAGGAAGGTTGTATCAGCACCAGCGTGTGCGTAAACGACCAAGTAGGCAGAAAGAAAATCTTGTTCAGGGGCATCCTATGAGACTGTATGTTTCACTAACAAAGACCTCGCCAATAGCAATATGAGTTTACAGATGGTTTATTGCGAGATGGAACGAGAGGATTGGGTTAAGGAAGCGGAAAGGGGTTGAGGGAGAAAAGGATGTGGGGATGTGGGTCGAGGGATGAAGGGATGTGGGGGGGAAGGAACAAGGGTAGAGGGGGTCGTAGAAAGAAGGTTGGAGGGGTGCGATGAGAGGCCGCTGGCGGCTGGAGGGAACGGTGGGGGTGGAGACACGTGGGTGATGCAGAGTCCCCCGCTGTTCCTGTAGTCCTGTGGAAGAGAGAGGGAGAGAGAGACAGAGAGAGAAATAGGAAGACAAGAACGGGGTTGGGAGGAAGGGATGTCGGAACTGAGTCGAAGAGGAAGTGAACAGGTTCCTTGTATTTAAGTACTTAGGGCTCGGTAATTGGCTGAGTTCGGGGCGTGTAGAACTATGTTCTGTAAAACATAATTTATGGTCTTAATGATCATTTTGAACTAACAGGTTTTTATCAGATACAATAAGATTGTATTGTATTTTAGTTTATATTAACTATAGCCTGACTGATATTGAATTTTAAGGCTGATACAATATTAATATTTGGGAGTCTGATAAACATAAATACAAACAAATCACATAAACAAACCTAAAGGACACACTACATTATGTAATAGTGACACTATTTCTGGACTACAAGTTCTTTTCACTAATTGCCGACATACACACTGATACGTGCAATAAGCTAATATCGGCCGACATTTTGTCCCGGCAGTTTTTTTTCTCCCTATAGCGCTAATGTTTTCAGGGATGTATGATATGCAGGTTAACCTTTGAAGGGTCTATATATTAATGCTCATCTTGGATCATGGCAGATAGTAATTTATAAAACTCGTAGTTCAAATCAAGCAACTGATTGGTTCATAGCTGCCATATCTGATGTGAGTCTTGACGCTAAGAGAGTTTAAGGTAGTAAGTGTAAGTGCGTAAAACCAGTCTCCAGAGCTATTGGCAACTGAAGCTCAGGGACCAGAGGAAGTGGTGCAACATTCTTGCCATGCCAAGCAACACATTTATGAATAGATTAGTATTCACACTAGAATGTGAATATAACTTTACTATTGCCATACTTGATGGCCGTTTTATAAAATAAATAGCTCACATCAGTTTGTGATATTTTGTGATTTTATGAAAGCTAAGGGGCGTGGTTTAGCCCGACGCAAAGCAAAGTGATATAATCACATCACAATGGCCTGTAGTGAGCTTCTGCTTAAATATCCTGTCTATGGACCAACAGAAGTTTCACAATGAATGCTCTTCATTGATTGAGTTTTTGCCATCACTGATCAGCCTGGTGTTAAGTTACTCTTTAATATTTAATAATGTCTTCAGTAACAGCATAGCACTTTTTTCTGTCAGGTTGGTATGTGGTCAACCTATTGTCTATCATAGAGAAACACACTGCATGGGCATACACATTATCCGAATGCAGAATTGTAACTGCTATCAAATACTGTTTGGGACTACAAATTGATCAGCTTTCTTTTCTCCATTTTATAGGCGAGGCTCTCCAAGTCACAGTTGAAGTCAGCAACCACTCAACTCGTTCAGTGAAGCCAAAATTCATTCTGTATGAGAAGAAGAGTTTCTTCGCCCAGGGTCGCAGGAGAGTTTTGACAAATGAGATCCTTAAGGAGAAGATGGAGTCTATTGCATCTTCTGGGAAAGAGACTGTGACCAAGGTGATCACCATCCCCAGGGAACTACCTCCCTCCATCTTGAACTGCTCCATCCTCAAGCAGGAGTACAGGCTGAAGGTAAACTTCATTATATTATGGTCAAAAGCTGTGAAAGGTAATCTTGCATTTCCTCTTTCTGAGCCATTCAGCCATTCTGTTCATATATTAATTACCGTTTTGTTAGAATAGCTATTGATGGGAAGCTTGCGGGATGTTTCTGTTTTCATTGTTTAATATGTCTTATTTGTACCTTTAGGTAGTGAATGAGGTTTCATTTTTCAGTTACAGGTGACATAAAAATAAAAATGTGATGTAGTGAAATTATCAACAAATGCTTTCCAGAGAAAGGTTTAGTACTTATGCCATGATATGAAATATACAAAATGACAAATGAACACTTTTTCTTTACTGAGTGTTGACCAAGAAAATACTAAAAGTAACTTGTAAAAAGGCAGAGCACCTAATTAATTCCACCAGAGACCAGACAGAGAAAACCTTTAGTAAACAAAACAAAACAAAGGAATACTGTGAGAAACAATAGAAAGACCCAATGACTAAACCATATGAACACAAAACGAAACAACAAAAAAACAAAACAGTTCTGAATATCAACATTTGGAGACATTTACCCCATCCCTCATTCATCGTTCATAGTGGTTACCAAAGGAGTCCATTATGCACACACTATGTAATACTGTACGATATTCTGGTGATAAAAAAAAAGATCCAACAACATAACATCAGCAATGTTTTTCACAGATCCATTTAGATATCAAATATGCTGCGGATCCAGAGATCAGGCTCCCTATTGTCATCCTACCTTCCTTTGAGGTCCCAGCTATGAAACAACCACCTGCTGCTGATGGTTTTGGATTTGAAGCGTTTGGAAACCAGGACCAAGGACCCTGGAGAATGACGCCTCAACCACAACCAGCACCCCAAGATGCGGATCCCCCACCTCCCTATGGAGAATATGCAATGTACCCTTCTAGCAACTATGCAAGGGCACTGTAAATACGCCACAGATAACGTGCCTTGCATTCATTTAACATTGTTTGATTCAAGATGGACTGTTCCTCTTTCTTTTTCTCAAAATCTGCGACTATTACCCACAATGCAACTCAAGTGCCAAAAGTTTGTTTGGAGATTACGTTGTGTTTTACCATGCTAATGTTTGTTTGTAATATTTGCAGCTGCGTAACTTAAGATGCTTTAAATTAAATGTTTTTCTTCTTTTGTGATAACACGGCTGATTCTAACAATAGTGACCATATATTTCTTTTGAATTGATGTCCTTTTTTTATAATGTCAGTGTTATGTGTATACTAACTACATTTTCATCAGCCGTCTTAAATCAAAGACAAAGTTGAACATACTTACTGTTGACTAAACTTATATCAACACTGTACATGTTACACTGTACATAAATATGTATTGGAGATGTTTCCTAAAATTATACATTACATAATTTTCTAGAATAGTTTGTTGCTACTGTATTTTCTTAATCAATTAATACAAAAGTGAGGTGGCTGTATATTCATACCTGTATGTATTTGCATTTGACCAGTAAAAATGCCTAAACTGTATCTTACGTTTCAACTCACGATTTTATTGATGTCCGTGTGTATAAACCCACAGGGAAATTGAAATGTTTTTACTAACTTTAATGGTATTACTGCTTTCAACTCTATATATGTCAATATTTTCACAAATTCTATTTTACAAGAGAAGATTGAGCCTGTGACGTCTCGCAGCAGACAGTGTGACTATGCAGATTGCCATCACTAGAAAACAACTGCCCTCCATCTTGAACTGTTCCATCATCAAGCTATGGCAAGTTTAAGGTAAACAGCATTATCTTATATCAATAGAAAGGTTGAGCAACGTGTACTGACTTTGAATCTGTTAGCACTAGGCAACCTTTTTAGCAGATTTAATTGATTTTGATTTTGTCACCAAGTTGTTCTAGACGTTTCTTTGGTCAAATCTCTCAATTTATTTGGCCTAATTTAGCCTGCAACGCTGCCGGCTAGAGTTACCTGTGTGAAAGTGACACCTGCAGCTCTGATCACATGGTGTGACACAGATACCGCTTGTGGAGGAGTCCACTGCTCCAGTACATGAGTCAACCTTGCCGGATCCTTGCTCATCGACGAAAGGCCCCGCTTCATTACCACCGTAGATAAAGTCAAACCCGCGTCCGGTAAATGTATAGGAATTATTATTCGTCCAGTTTTCACTCCATTTCTTTTGGTAAGGTTATTTGACGTAGACTCATCATGACTGTAAAGCATCTCTCGGTGGATTACAACAAGGTGAATGAACGAGGCACCTTCTCTCCCGGTGACACCCTCTCTGGCAGGGTGACAGTGGTGACCAGCGGGGAAACCAAAGTGCAGTGTTTTTTGGTCAAAGCCAAAGGAAAGGCTAAAGTAACATTACACAAACAAGAAGGACAAGCCACAGGGACGCACAGGGACAAGAGGAAATACTTTCATTTTGAGCATATTATTATTCAGGATAAAAACAAAGGAGATGGTTAGTATTGTCACACTGTCTGCCAAAAAAGAGTGAGCATAAAGCTTTTGAATTGAATGATTTTTTTATAGTCTCTAAACAAATTGATGAATGTGCATTTAACAAAAATATTTATTTTCATAAAGGTTCCGAAATCATCCGCTCTGGGAGAAATGTGTATCCATTCACCTTTGTGATTCCAAATACGTGAGTGTGGAATATATATTATATCATTATATTTATAATAAAAACATTTACCTACCAGCTGGTGAAATAAAATAATCTTCATTGTGTATTGGGAATATTTGCTTACAGAGATATGCCTTCATCTTACGAGGGGAAATGGGGCAAAATAACATATATTTTGCAAGCACAGCTGACTCAGTCAATCTGGCTTGTCCACAAAACCAAGACGGAATTCCCTTTTCTGACCAAGTCTGAGTTCCCCTTTGCCTCCAAATCAGAAATGATCATCATCGGACTAAAGGTATGGAATAGATTTGCCTTTGTACTTGAATCCGTTTTTCTTTTCTCATATATGTTTTCAGGTTTATAATTACACTACGTTGGAAGATTTGACTTCTTGACGGCATATTTTTCTATTTGGTAGGAACAACAATCTGCAACCAGGATTTCATTTTATGGCTCTGCAAAGGTTGTCATGAATGTTACCTCCGAAAAACTGGGAGTAAAGCAAGGTAAAAAGATTTCAGTAAGAATATATATATTTTTCTGAATGTTCTTAACTAAAACCTTAATGGTGTTATTTTCTTCCTAAATATAAATAGGTGAAGCAATGGGAGTCTCTGTGGAGGTACTCAATGACTCTGCACACACAGTAACACCCACATTCTACCTGTGTGAAAAGCAGACCTTCGTAGCTCAGTCAAAGAGGGTTGTACACACGAATGAAACCCTCTTCGGGACAGGTGACCCTATTGCAGCTGAGACCAGTCAGTCCATAACCAAAGTTCTGAGTATCCCTCCACAACTCCACCCAACCTTCTTCAACTGCTGCATGATGAAGCTGGAGTACAGACTCAAGGTATTAATACGACTGTATTGTGCCATGCATGATAACAACAGCATGACCCCATTGGCTGTATGACGGGGGGGAGACGGGAGAGAAAGAGGGAGGAGTTAAAGGGGACAGCCCCCGTGGCTTGCCTACACACTAATGATGGTTACATGTTGAACAAAGTGTCATATTACAGCCCGACCTGTTCAGTCCTGTTCTCCTGTGTTCCCAACCTGCTCTCTGAGAACCAGAGGGGAGCAGTCGTGCTGCACAATGATAAGTGGATAAAGTACAGATCAGTAATATAAGTTTTGTTTCTTTGGTTGCAGGTCAGTCTTGATGTTCCAAGAGACTCAGAAATCAAACTTCCTCTGGTCATTCTGCTGGGCTCGGCAAAACCACATCAACAAAAACCAAAGAGATCCATCTGGTTTCAAAACCTTCCTGGTTAAAAATGTTCGATAGATCAAGAGCCAATTGTATGCATGTGTCATGACAAGGAGCAACAGGACTCAAAATAACAACACAGAATAACTGTTTAATGTAGCTGCTTTTAATTAAGTTCAAACTAGCTGCCTGATAACTCACTGTACGCCCTCTTGTCCACTAGGTGGCGATGTGTGTCACGTAGTAGCCTACCAGTAATAGTTGATTAGTTTGAGTGTTTGGACTTAAAACCAAGTACTCTGATCTTCTGAAGTTCCAATACCACAACGTACAAATACTCCATTACAGTCACACCTGTGAATGACATATTACCACCTTTGACATTATAAGATTAATACTGATGCATCTATGCATATAACATTTAACGTTTGTAGCTGGTTGAGGTGGAGCTATTTTTATACTTTATACACAGTAAAGTAGTTCAGTTTAATGGGTAGGAAAGAAGAAAGAAATATAGTTCTGCTACACAAATCTGTACAACTACCTAATAATTATACGTACGTGTACTTTAAATTAAAGTAAGTTTACTTAGTTACTCTCTACTACTGCACTGAAGTAGCCTAAAAAGCTGAATTTTGATGTTCGGGGAAGAATTCCTTTAATACAATAAACGAGTTAAGGTGAAGACAGACTTCTTCTGTATGAGATACTAATTAATTTGAATCAATATGAATAATTTACATTTAAGAAGTCATTTGTCATCACAATTGTCACTGTTGGGAATGAACATTCATACATCTCAGCACAGAGACAAACAATGACTCAGTAAGAGAGCATAATGTGTCGGGGGTTTCTCACGCTCATCTTTGTCCATGGACTCATTTTGCAACAGAGGAAAGTATTGAACAAAGGCACATTCACAATTCTAACAGTACATGTGTTACCCAACCAGCAGTTCTTAAGTGAAACCAGGCCCATGTTCTTGACAGAGACTCAGAGATCTTTCCCTGCCCAGGAGGGGAAACATGTTGAGGGCTGAGCATTTTATGGTTGGGATCCATCCTGGAAACATTAGATCTGGCTATTGTGACACCACATAGCCCACAGCACACCCACCTACCCAGAGAGAGGGAGAAGGAAGTGTTTGGTTCTGACACACAAATAAGTCTTCACGATTTCACGTTCAGCCCACAAAACAGAGATTACTCACAACATTAATAATACAAAAGCACAAGAGTGACCAACAAACACAGGCTTCAGATGTTGCTGTTCAGGTGTACATGTACTCTAAGCTGCTGTTGTGGGAATTGAAAAATTAAGCTCATATTTAACTCACATTTACTGCAACTGACTTGTTATTGAGTGTTACTTGATCCTGTTACAAAATGTATTAATATTTGAGTAGAAACACATAAAATGTAATTCAAATCATATGTCAAACAGCTTTTATGTATCACTTATTGTAAGTATCTGTAATAGCTTTATAGTATAATGACCATGTGGGTGAGGAGGACTGACTGACAGCCATTGAAATAATTCAGCAAATGTTGGAAAAATGGAAAATACAGGTTCTAAAAGCTGTTTGATTGAACAGCACATAATTTGTTTTTAAGTAGCACAGTATGCAGTACAGATAATAAAATAACTAATTCTGCCTCCTACACCTGTACGAAGATATCTGCAAAGCAGCAGGGTGGTTCTTCAATTAAATACAATAGTGATGGACTTTCAGTGTGATTCGGTTTGATGCAGAACATAGTGAGACAGATTCCTCTAATGCCTGAATCCTACACCTGCATGAAGACATCTCCAGAGCAGCAGTTTCATGTCATTCTGTTCATTTTTGGCAGCAGTCATGGTGTCGGCTGTGCTGTAGCAGAGCCTGCCTGGTAACCAGTCTGGCTCTGTGTACAGTGTGCAGGCTGTCAGCCAGCCAGCTCCCTCCCCACACGCACACACACGCACACACGCACGCACGCACGCACGCACGCACACACACACACGCACACACACACACACACACACACACACACACACACACACACACCATGCTTGGTTTTGGAGAAGGGGTAGGGAGGTGTGGCCTTTGGCACCTCCCACCTCCGTAGCCAGAGCTAGCACCATGACAACCATGCGGGCCTGCTGGCGACTCCCTGTCTTCATCGGCCACGGTTGCCATGGTAACTCCCCAAAGGGGCTCCCGCAGATCAGCGGGATGGCCGTCCAGTTGACTAACCCTCTCCCAGCTGGAGAACGGCTGAGAGAGCCAGCAAGAGAGCGGAGTGAAGGGGAAGGGAGGGTGTGTGTGTGTGTGTGTGTGTGTGAATGTGTAGGATGGCACAGCAGAGCCTGAGGAGGGAGAGCGGGAGAGAGAGAGAGAGAGAGAGAGAGAGAGAGAGAGAGAGAGAGAGAGAGAGAGAGAGAGAGAGAGAGAGAGAGACCTCAGAAAGAGACACAGGAGACGGCTAGTCGAACCTGCTGAAGCGGCCTATCTCTGCTTACATACAGCCTGATAACTGTGAACAGAAAAGCTTTGATGAAAATACACATCATGTTTAACGCTAGTCACAAACATTTCTTAATTCAATTAATTCTTAATTATTCCTCTTTTAAGATAGCATGGACACCCTCCTTTAACTAATTGTGTACATGCTGATTTCGGTGATTCAAATGAATGTCCTCACCCTTTTGTCTTTCTCTCACCACTTAGACATAAAGATTCTTCTACCAAAGAGTGTGTTTTCTATCTTTTTTTAATGAAGTCAGTGACAAGTATCACGTTTTGAGTTTGGACCGAGTAGAGTAGGGCCACAGATGGCTCTGTGTAAGTAGTGCGGTTGGAGAAAGAGATGGCATTACGAGGTCCGTTTGCTGGAGAGTACTGAGGGGCTTTTTCTATTCTCTAATTGCTCCAAGCTGTGTCCCCTTGAAGGCCCAGAGACACACAGATTTCCGTGTGTGAAGGACCAGGAGCAAGCGAAGCTGAGCCTCATTCAAAACCAGTGTAAATTAATTTTAAGCTCAGATTGTATTATCATATTCACTATATTTTCCCCGTTGGATATTAACTATGGTGATGTTATCAATGCTTCAATACCACACACAAAAAAACTGGTGAAGTACATCATGATGAATATTTTATTTTGGAAAAGGAGAGAGATAAACTTCCCATAGTAAACATTTTCTGATCTATTGTAAGTGCAGAAAAGTTTGATTTCTTCTTTTTCATATAAAATCCTTCTCATTATTTTAAACGTATAAAAAAGTGACACAAGGCAATTCTGTCAGTGTTACAGAAGGCAAGTTGCCAAAACATTCTATACTAATTCAAATAATCTACAGTTTCTCAGTTTCTTTTCTCTATTATACGTGCAATAATACTTCTATCCTAAAACTAGTTCTACATAAAGTCTGTGACTATATTGTGCACTTGTAGTGGTAACCTTTGGAATTACAAATTGTTTTACTGTTTAAAAAAATCCCTTGACACAAGTTGTTTGATTACAGAAAGGATATAAAAACAAAAAGCAGTTCAATGTTATTTATGAAACTCAGAGAAGCACCCTCCCCTGCATAGGTGGACGTTGCATATCTTGCAGCCAAATACACTTTCGTGACGCAGTCCCTTGTTGGTGCAGTTCCTGCAGCGGCGAGAGCGCTCTGACATGCGCTCCAGGCGGTGTCCGTACTCTATGGGTGAATCTGCGTGTCTCTTGCGTGCTGCCCGCTCCATGCCCCTTGCCCCTTGGTAGTCTCCGATCAGCTGCTGCGCCAGGCGCACCCGGAAGTGGCGCTGGGTGAACTGCTTGCCGTTGAAGCCCGCCGGCGGCGTGCCCCCTCGGCTCTCCCTCAGGACGATGTAGGCGTTGACGATGCACAGGTTGACGTAGAACCACAGGAAATAGCGCCACCACTTCTTACACGGCCTGCCGACCTGGTAGCACTCCCTCAGCTGGTCACACAGGTCAACGCCCTTCATGTTCTCCTGGTACAACAGCAAGGGCAGAGGTCGCGGTACGCCGAAAGACAAACCTGAGCAGTTCATGCTGTCGCTCTCGCCCTCCCCGTCGGTCTCCAGCTGCGGCCGACTCGGACTGATGCCCACAATCCCAGGAGCGGAGTTAGTGGAGAGGCAGCTGACCACCTTGACGTCCCGTGTCACCGTGGCAACCAGGTTGCCCCGTTGACACTGGTAGAACTCACCCTGCGACAGCTTTCCGACATTGCGGGGGCGCAGGACCTCTGGGTAACCTCTGCGCCCCGGCTGGGTGGGCCCGCAGGCGTACAGTCCGTCCCTCAGCAGCCGCTGGAGGAGGGGCACTGAGGTGAAGAAGCTGTCCATGAAGAGATGGTGGTACTGGCGCTCCAGGCCTCGCACGAGGGAGGTCACCACCCTGTGGCCCAGGGAGACCGCTGCCTCGTCTTCACTGGGCTTGCCCACGTACATCTTGGCCCGATGGCAGTAGCCGGTGCGCGAGTCACACAGCATCCACACTGTGAGCCCTTTCCTCAGGGGCTTGGAGGGCATGTACTGGGTGGGGGAGAAACGTCCCTGCATGACAATGGCAGACTTGTCTATGGTCAAACAGCGGTTGGGCGTGTATGCGTCCCACATGGTGTTCTCCACCACATCAAGGAGAGGCCTGATTTTGAAGAGGGCGTCATAGCCACGCTCTCCACGCACAGGCTCCGTTTCACGGTCACACAGCTGGAGATACTGGGTGAGCTTTTCAAAGCGCCTGGCTGTCATTGTTTTTTTAAAGCCTGCGTTGCCTATGAAAATGTCACTGGCCCAGTACATGCCAGTGTCTGGAAGCTGATTGATGCCCATAAGAATGTTCAAACCTACATAAGCTTTCATCTCCCTGACATCAGTGGGGTGCCAGTGGGGGTCGGATTTTCCACTCCTCCTTTGCCGATAGAGGGCGTATTTGTTTGTTTGTTCTACCATGTGTTCAAAAAGAGAATCTGGGAAGAGTATCCGGAAATAGTCACGGGTGTCAGCATCGTCCCCCAGCGAGTGCTGAGGGCCGCTGACGGCGGAGAAGGGTTCGATTGAAATCACCTGATCAGGTTCACCCCAGAAGTCAGCAGAAGTGCAGTCCGAGTCCGAGTCATCTTCAAAGCTAAAAAAACTCCTGCGCTCCTCCTCCTCCAAATCGGAGAAATCGATATCCGAATCGTTCGAGGTGGTATCAGAGCAGTTAGTGGAGGTAGAATAATAACAGTCCTCTGCGTACTCCTCCTCGTCGTGCTCGATCCCATTACTACCAGTGACCAAAATTATGTTGCAGCCTCCTCCCGCGAGGAAGCCGGCCGCGTCTGCAGTCTCCGCCGCGGCGGTGGCGGCTGTGCTCGTGAATCCATTCTCCCCCTCGCCGTCCTCCTCCTCCCGCTCTTCGTCGTCCTCGTCCGAGTCTGGCTTTCTGTAAGGAATCTCAAACCACTTCACATCGGCCGAAAGATTAAGCGGAGAGTCTTGGCTGTCGCACACCGTGGTACTTTCTGTGTCCGCGCTAGTTTCCAAAATAGTAAAAAGCTCTCTCCCTTTTCTTGCCGTCGCCATGTCGGGGTATTAAAGTGCCCCTGCATGAGTCTTTTTATGTATATTTTTTCAACATGGAAAAATAATCGCACAAACCGGTCATCCGAAATGAACTGATGTGCACTTAACGGAAGCCTCTTCTCCAAAACTTGCTGGTCGTGGACCTATGCGGCGTTTATAAGCTTGATTCTCATTGTTTCCGCTCCTGGTTTTTCTGGGCTTTGTAGCGCAGTGTGGCCGCAGACGTCAGAAGCTGCATGCATGTCCTGCTTTGTAGGGCGTTTTGCGACTGCAGCTGGTGGGGTTGCTAGTTCGCTAGGCTGGCAGATGGCCGCTTGCTGTTCTAATGCCCGCTGGCATTCACCACTATCAATAATCTGGATACCCATCTCTGAGGCCGTGGAGATACAGAAACCACTGCGTAAAATCTAAAACATGAAGATCATATGCTGTCAATCAGCTGTCTAACCGACTAACAGTTGGAAGTGTGGAAACTTTCTGATAGCTACTGTAGGCAACACAGCTCACAAACTGGAGCCCAAATGGCATCGTTTTCCCCCCAAATCTGTTGTTTTAAAGTGTATTAGGGCATTTATGTATGCATCCTCAATAAGGAAATGTGTAAAAGGCACACAACATGAATAAAATGCAATGATGGATGTTTCCACATCACACAGGACTCCTTATTCACCGGTTTGCTAAACAGACTACACACTGAACTCGGGCAGAGAAGCAGCTTGTTCATTCATAAACATGCTTCTTCCCTCTGACAGGTTCCTACATGAATCTGAAGCCCTATAGGCTATTGTGGAATTAGGGACCTCCCTCTATTTTATGAATGTGGGCAGATACTCTTGTGTTTTACTCCAGGGCTGAGGATGAAGAGCTTCCTCTGATGAGATTGATTGATCCTCTGCCGGGCATTTTAATAATAATTTTCTGTGTAAAGATTTACAACCAAAAGCCCATTACATTATGCACATTTCCATATAGCAATTTAGTCCTGCGTATGACCTGTAGTCATACCTGTATTTATTAATTGATAGCAGTGGTCTCCCCCAGGTGTAACCCCTCCTGTGATAAACAGAGGGAGCTCTAGCCTTTGTGATGTCAGTGGCTTGTCCTCTTCAAATACTCATCCAGGGTGTTTTCGATACCCTCACACCATCATAATATTATTGCAAATGAAGTACAATGAGATGTATTATCTCTGTTGATTGATGCAGTGTTATTAGCCATAAATAAAGCACATATTCATTCCCTTTCATTAACAGTGGGCAGGAAAACGTAAATCAAGAGGGGTTGACCTCAAAACAACAAAACTCCGGTTGTGGATTCCTTGCTCACTTGGGAGGAGACTGGTTAAGTCATGTCTTCACTTATGGGGGGATGGGCTGCAGGAAGGGTCCTTCCCAAATTCTTTTAGCTGTGGCCTGAGTCTACATGGCTGGCTGAGCACTGGGTAGCTGCCCCTGGGCCTTGCAGCAGAGGCACAATTTATGTGTCCTTCCTCACTAGCTTATTGCACATATTCATGTTGTCTCTGTGGTATCATATTGCCTGCCTGAGCTACAGGCCTCACTGCTGTTTGTATCTGCAGAGAAGGCACTGAAGCCGTACAAGCAGTGTACACTGGGAACCAGTATGTTGGAAAACAGTGGAAAATAAGGGAGGCTGTGGACCTCCGATATCCAGCCCAAAAATAGAAGTAAGGGAAAAAAAATCTCACTCCAGCGTTTCCAGGCCCCTGGAGCAGAGCAGTACTGCAGCAGACCCCTCAGAGACTCTCGCGGTGGGGTGGAGAGACGCCGACCAATGGGGGCTCAGGCGTTCAGTGTGTGTGTATCTGTGTGAGTGTGTGTGTGCGGCTAACTCAGCTCCTCCACAGCTCAGATCCTTTTCTCATGGATGAGTTCAGAGATGGTTTCTGTGTGTGTGTGTGTGTGTGTGTGTGTGTGTGTGTGTGTGCGCGCCAGCATGTGAGCAAATGGTGCAACCACTGCAGCCCCTGCTGAAGAAGAGACCAACCTTTCGCTCATCTTTGTCATTCCCTGACACAGTGTATGCTGTGCTTGTGTATGTGTATGTGTATGAGGCTTATTAATAGTGATGTCTTCTTCCACTGCCTATGGCATCGTTAGTCTTAGCTGATGTGATTGAAATTGATAAAGCAACTCATAAGCAACGTAGTGGGTTTGCTAGTCGCATCAACTCGTTTATACAGAAGGGTGATCATAATCGGTCACATGACCGGTCTAACTGACTCTGAAAAAAAAGAGTATTTTCTAAGTAAACCAACATGTGTTTTCAGGACAACCATGACATGAATCTGTTACATTGAGAGAACACTATTACCTGTCCAAAGGATCAACGTGATACTGTAACACTGACCTTGAAAAACACTCACCTGGTTGCCCCATCACTTTAGGCAACTATGTCACACTGCCCTCTGGTGGTAGTGGGAGCAAAGTAACTATTCATCAACACTTAGGCAAAAAATATAAAGATGAAAAGTGTTTCAAAGTGTGTTTTATTCTCATTGTCAACGTGTAAGTCTGATATTATGGTATATTCAATGATAACAAAGAAGACAATTATGTAGATCATCTCTTCCGTATAGCATAGATGCCATACTTACACAGAAATATAGACGCTGTAAAAATCTAGTGTGCAGAGGCCAGCAATCGGCTCATTGTCGGCTCATGGTGTTCTTGTTCGTTAGTGTTCATCATACTAATATGCCAAGTTATAATAATGACAATGAACAGTCATACTATTATAATAGAGAACAGACTGTTTGTTCAAAGGCAATCCGGTCTTCTTAATTGTTTATCTGCTGCATGTGAATCAAAAAAAAAGCTAAAAGCAAACAACCAAAAACACATAAAGTATGTACTCTGTATCAGATATGAAGAAATACTTTGGTGGTAGGCAACAG
Source organism: Ophiodon elongatus (assembly GCA_016806645.1). Taxonomy (NCBI): domain Eukaryota; kingdom Metazoa; phylum Chordata; class Actinopteri; order Perciformes; family Hexagrammidae; genus Ophiodon; species Ophiodon elongatus. The sequence continues at coordinate 225,905 of JACSYO010002157.1, forward strand.
GTTATGTTACAGAGCAAATATGTATTCACCTATAACCACTAGATGGAGGTATAACACAGAATACAGAGGGAGGATAGAAGAGGCTTTACTGTACTGAATATTACGTTTTATGCTTTTTATGTGCACACAGTTCTCTGAACAGAGCAGTGGATTAAAAGATTTAATGAAATTGTATCTCTCTGCCTCTCACACACCAACCTGCGATCTGACTTGCTATTGGTTGTCAGACCACATGTTCCTCATTTTGCCTGTAGTGCTGGACCAGGACCGATAGCTTGTCAGTGAGACTCTGGTCTTGGTAAACTAGCAGAGCCTCTGCTGGTTCTTGACTCAGCCAACTTCAACATGTGACGTAGCATAATCTTACAGTAATTCATCCGTTGGTCTTTTGAATCAACTCAATTTTCAGGTGCCATGTTGGCTGCCATTTGAAGGCACTTCTCAGTTCTGACAAAGGTAAGATGAGGTAGGTGAGTTTATCATTGTGAAGAATGAAAGTATACAAGACAACAAAGTTAAACATGCTGAGAAATATAGTTTGAACTGCTCATGCTCAGCAGATGTCTGTCTTCACTGACGTTACCCTCCGTTAATGAAGGTTAGAAAGGTGGTTTGAAGCCTTACATATTGATAGAGGAATTCTAATGTTTTTGAAGATACATGAGACCATTTGTTTGGTGTCCTTTAATACATACTTTTCGTATATGAATTAGGAGCCTGCAAACTTCGGTGAGGGAAACTGTTCAATGTGAACTTCCCAGCTGATAATTATTGGTTTATGAGTTATGAAATATTGTCCCTTGAGGTGTCTCCCCATGCAGGACACTTTTAATGCTTCAGAGTTCCAAGAAGTGCGTTGTTACTCGGGGAATCACATTCTGCCATCTACCTCTTGCTCAGCATATGAGTGGTGTTGTTGTTGTTGTTGTTATCATGTGACATAAAACCAAGGGACAGATTTCCACAATGACGCATCAAAGACCACAAAATATGGCACATTTGGGGATTGTGCAAAAGTGTTTTGTCTGCAGCATACAGAGAAAGACCGGAATCCTTTTCAGGCGGTAATAAACAAATACAACAATGCTTTTGAAGAATGTATCACTAATCTTATAACATATTTCCGTAATTCACACCAACCATTGTATGCATCCGTGGGAAACTGTGCGTAACTATTGGTTTGAAACATAATGAATGCTACGTATATATCATTGTCTCATCCTCTACAGTTTAATGTGCTGCTGTGATTTTATTATTAACAATAAATCATCCATCCGAGTCTCGCTGATTACCAAAACTGTTTACATGTTGCCTTTAATTTGTTCTAAATGACGTGGATGGGAAAATATCAAAAAGTGGATTCTGGGTGTTGCGCACAGTTATTTATGAGTACTGTAAGTAACAAACAATGCCTTTATTTTGCTGGCAGACATTTGCAACTCACATGGAAGATCCACAGAGTGTTGCACTAACATGGCATCCAAGGATCATTCACTGTAGTTATTTTCCAACAACTCAAAACAACAGAAAAACAAGGCAATAAGAAATGTCTGTAAGAGCAACTGCCAATTTCTTAATAGAGTTATCATTTGTCTAAACTCCATGGGTCCATGATTCCCTCTTGCTGGTCTTGTATTTCAACATAAAGTGTGGACATGTGCAGTGCTTCATTAAAAGACTATAACTCACTTAAATATAACTGATAACATGATACCTGTGAATCATATTTCCCACAAAATTCTAAGGTAGTACGTTCATTACAAATTAATTTGTAACCACTGAGCCCACATGATGCAATCGATACGCTGTGAGTCTTACTGTAATTTAAAATCTGTTGTAAGGAGCAATCTTTCCTTTGATATTTGAAATGCTGCCTTTAGTCACAATCTGACTCATGGGAGCTTAACTGCACCCATTCTGCAGGGATTCTGCAACAAGCACGGTTTGGTACTGTACTGGCAAGATCCACAACTATTAAATTCAACTATTCAATACTGTAAGATACAAGGTTTTCCTTTAATCAAATAGTCCTTTCTCTTGAAGACCATTACAGTCAAAGTTCCATTTTTGTTGGGTTTCTCTATTTTGCTCAGATAGTTTAAAAGACTGGATTTGGAATCTGCCTCACAAATGCCAATGCCCAATGACATGATCTATGATGGGAAGCAAAGCGCTTCACGCACATCCCACTGTCAAAGACAGTTATTGTGTCAAGAAGCTTGCAAATCTCTCTTTGTGTCTTTCTTCTTCCCTTGGAGAGTAAATCAATGGATTCTGTAGTCCTGTTAATACTGCCCCCTCATGTTAGAGCAGTGGAGGGAGGAAGTGACCGCATATGGACCTGGTTACCGCATCCCTTGATGCACACTCCAGGTCATAGAACAAAGGTGTGTGTGGGGTGGTGCGTGTGTGTGTGTGAGAGAGGGACACTTTACAAATGTCTTTAACACTGTTGCACAACTACCCCCAATCTTCTAAAGTATTTTTTTTCTAGGTATTTACCATTGTAATAGGTCACTCCTATTGATATTAGCCAATCTTTTAAAGATGAAGAGGACCCAGTCCTTTAAATGGAAATGACTGACTGACTTGTGATACTGAACCTAAACATTCTCATGGCTTCAGCAAACAAAAAAGAAAAGGTAATCATTTCAAAGTGAGGAAGCTAATACCCCCCAGCACCAAGTGTTTGGGTTGAACACAAACTATGTCCTGAGCTCTCTCTAAACCATAGGTGACTATTTTCAACTGTTATCATGAGTTCAACGTTTCTCGTGTGAGCAGTTAAGAGAGTGAATAAAACATCTGCATCGGCAGAGATAAATGACAATATGGGAAAGTCTTTCATGTATGTTTCTCAAACTTAGCTTTTTCAAGTTAAGTCCAAGAAGTTACATTGTGATTTAATAGGTTACGAAAGGGTAGATCTTTTAGCATTTTTATGTTTTTTGTTTTTTCCTACAACAGGGCTATAAATCGCAGTTGATATCTAAAACTGGAGACAAAGACATGAGAGGTGTCTTAGTCTTTCAATATAAATGACTGAAGTAAAGACCCATATTTGTTCTCCTACTGTTGCTGTTGTGGCATCACAGTGGAGAGCAGAGAAGTTACTATGAGACATCATCTCCCTCTCAGCCTGAGTCATGTCTGACACACCAGGAGGGGACAGAGGAGCCATTGTAGCACTCTCAGTTCCCACATCTGAAAAACTTGTCTCATCTGGGCAGAAAACAGTTTTCTCTCTTTAGTTGAGCACATGCAATATTAGCTAAATGATATTCTTAAACAATAACAGCATAGACATGAATGGTGAAGGGATTCTTTGTGAACTGACATCCTTTCTGGGAACTACAAAATGTTGAGAATATGTGGTGGCTAGCAACATGTGTCTTAAAGACCACTTTGACCCGCTGGGATCAACCATTTCGCTGTGGATTTTCCTCCCCGCTCAGCAACTTGAACCTCTTTTTCGTCACTAGATCACATACCAGTCACGCCCATGGACAGAAAACAATTTAGGTTGGTTCGGAGGTTCAACCGAGCAATTGGAATCGTAGTGGGGAAATAAGTTGTCAACAGTGTGGAACTGGACTATATCTCTGACACCAAGTACACCATCACGAAAGATGTATCATAACGTCTCCAAAGAACTGATTTATCTGTGGTCCAACAGTAACATTGGGCATCCTAAATTTGTCTCCATATAGCTTAGCTTGAGATGCCTTGTAATGTGCATGGCAGCTTGAATAGAAGTGTTATTTCAGTCCTTACTAGTGTTTCCTTATAAGTACAACATCAAGAGCCTTTGTCAAGATGTTTTTTTCAGTGCTATTATTTTGCTTTGGTTGCAAAAGGATTTAAGACTGCATCCATTGTCAACATTGGATTTTTACACATAATCCACTTATTCACACTTCTTCGATCTGTGTCAGTGTTGCTTTAACACTTTAAACAGGTGGATAGGACACACAATTATTATCTTCATAAAGCACTTCTTATCCAAGCAGCTGTACATCACTTCTCCATTTCCGTGCCATCTTCCTCAGTATGAACATGTTTCAGCATTCACAGTTGAAACGGAGAACGTCACGGCCTCTGACGACACATTTGGTTTCAGCTCAAGGCAGCATCACTGCTGTGACCCCATTGCCTGAGATAGATTTGAACCTTTTACTTAAGTCACTAAGTTTGTTTTGGGAGTGAAGAGAGGTTATTCTGCATTGTCGAAAAGAAAATGAATAACAAATAAATGCAGTGTACGTTTTGGCTGATGACTCATCCTCTTGCTTGTGTGACCTGACCGACATGTGTTGACAAGATTCATTTTGTGGATAATTTGTCCTCCACAGATAAACAGTTAAAGGAAATAAAGTTTAAATAAAGTGAGAGGTATTTGTAAACTCCTTTGTGTGCATGGATTAGAGGATATCTAGTTAGCATTTGCATAGATTAATATAATTATCTTAGTATGCCTGAAAGACACTTTTGTCATTGAAGAATCAGTCCCACAGATATTTAGTTGTTTTTTTAACAACTGTTGGATCAAAAGTCCTTTAAAAAAAAAGTTTAAACAATAAATACAGTAAGAGTAACTGATTTCAGTCACTGAGAGCAATAAAAAGATGAAGAAAGAAAATCAGTATGACTCAGATATGAAGTACGGTCTCCAATTGGCACATTTCCTTTCTTTTCTGGAATATTTGAATGTAAAATTATCCCAGCCAATATGTTACAGAAAATCTGTGCTCTCTGTTTTCAAGCCACAACACTCCAGCAGTTTCTGCCTAATACTTTAATTACTCAAACCCGGAGCTGTCTTTTTATTTCACTAACTCATAAAACATGTTAAGTTGAGCAGAAAGATACTATGTTTTCAAAGTCTTGCAACATTTCATTTCCATCTACTTTCTCGCCAGCAAGTGCTGAGTCATTGAATCGACTTATTGTCTGCCTCCCCTGAAGCACTGTGTGCTCCATCAGACATTTCCAGATAGCACAACCCCCCACAATGAGCCCATGTGATGAGAGGTATGGACATAGGTGCCATCTCAACCCTCTAAGGTTTGGACTTTAGCTATAACACTGACACTTATCCAAGTTATCATTAGTGATGGAAGCTAGATAAACTATGGCTTTCTCTCCATTACTGCCTTCAGTATAGGAGCAGGAAGGAGAACTATAGAAACCTGGATGTTCATTTGAACCACACACTGGAAATAAGTGATATCATCGAAGCCCTGTACAGAAAGGCTTTATTTGTTGAGGAAGCTCCAGTCTGTTGGTGTTCGCTGGAGACTCATATACTGGCCCTTTTCAACCAATTACTCCTATGAACTATACTCAGGCTCTTTTGCACCTTTCTTTTTGCATCTCCATCACACATCTTGTATCAGCATTACCAGTACAGCCTGTACATAGAGGCATTCTAGTGTTAGTTTTGCCCTAAAGCCAGTGTAGAAGTTGGACTCATTGGTAAATGTATAAACATGCTGATTGCATTAAGTTATAAATAAGTGATATTTTATCTTAACAAAAAAAATCCACCACTTATTGAGTATGAAAATTGTGCCCCTCTATCACCAACTGCATGCTATTCATTCATCAACAGAAAACAAAGAGCCTCAGTAAAGCAAGACTGCTGTTACTCAACAGAGATGTTTGTTTTTCCGTCCTGTGTTCAGCAGAGTGTGAGTCTGTTTGTGTCAACGTCACTGTTAGCATTTACTGAACTAATGAGCTAAAACGTGAAAGACTAATAAATAAAATCAAATGATACACTTGTAGACTAATGCGAAACATTTCTTCTCTGTTAAAGTTTTCATCTGTCTTCGGAAGATGTTTACTCTCTAAATCCCTGCAGACCCGTGGGATTGTGGGAAGTCTCTGATATAAGTGATTATTCATGTTATTATTTCTCAATTTGAGGTTAACCCACAAGCGTGGCTCTAAGATGGGCAGCTGATCGAGTTCCCAAACTAATGATTTCAAGCCAGTCGGCATGTTTGCGTTGGTCAGATGTGCCTCCCCACAGCTCTGTGAGTAGCACTGCTGTCATACCTGTTACTGTGCCAGGACGCGCCTGGTGATGTCTACAACTGTGGCTGGGTACACTATGCACTACCTAACACCAACTGTAATACTGTACTGCCTCTTCTTTTATGGAGACCAGTAAAACAGATGAAACACTACAAGGCATTTAGAGTTAGAGCAGACTGAGAAAGAGACATATGTCCCTGCAGAGAGGATCGTAGACTAATAAAGTTATGGTTGTGTGAGAGAGTTGTGATAAATCAAAGATGTTTAGAGAGACTCTTCTGCGCAAAAAAAGGGAATTGCACTATACATTCAATATAATACTGTACAGCCTTCAGACAGAAAAAGTGTTGCAGTTCAATAGTGGATACAGAATGGCCACATGACTGTGATGATGCACTGTGACATGATATCTTGCCAGCTATCAAATAGAGGCAAAATGCTGTAAAGGTAGTTTAAAAATACTAATCAGATGTACTGACTATACCACAAACTTCTACTGCAGCCATCCGGGGAGGAAGCTTGATAAAACAATAGGATGTTTCACAGCTGCTGAATGAGCCTTTTCTTTTCCAACCAGACCACTCCCTATCCGTATCTGAGAGAGTTTATATGATTTAATTTGACAACAAAAAAAGGTGCTGTGTGATCAATCAGGTGGATTCAAGCATGAAAACAAAGATTTGATGCTTGGTTAAAAATCATTGGCTACAATATCCATGCTTTTCACTATTTTTTAAAGGACATTATGTGTCTTTGTTTGTGCTTTGGAACAATGAGGATTGTTGGACTGAAGGCTTGATGAAGCAATCTGGTGTCAGGCAATTGGAGTTTCTTTGTTGTTTCGCCTGGCCTGGCTCTCTGTCCCCATTTTCAGCTCCTTCTCACTTCTCTCAGGCTACGTACGCCTGCCATCATTTAACCATCCACCAGATGCCCTCAGTCCTGCTCTCCTGACGTCCCTTCCCACCTACAAACCTGTTGCCATTTCCCTCATCAGCTCTGCCTGGCCTTCCCTGTCCACCTCCTCACCTGCATCTAATTCACTCGTCAGCCACACTCCACATATAACAGTTCACCTCTCTTTATTCTCTGTCAGATCATTAGCATCACCAAGCAGGTTCGTGTTACCTGCCTGACACGGTGTCATTTGGACTCTTGAATTAGCTTTTAAAAAAAATTAATTAAAAAAAAACCTCTGAATTCATCCTGATTCCTCTTCATCTGTCTGCCTTTGGGTCCAGAGCATGTTTCCCTGCATTGCCATTTGTTACATTCGGAAGAGGAGAGTCATTCACAAAAGAGCTTTGTTGTTGTATTTGATCTCAACATGCTCACTATTGTCAGATATGACAAGTGCAAGCTGTTACAGTATTGTTCCTTCAACTGCACGGTTCCTACGGCAGCTCTGAGAGCTGAAGTAGAGAAGTGCACGTCCCAGCTCATGTCTGGAAACCAGCCTGCTGGACTCGGGTGGCCATCTGATCTGCCAAAGTGGAAACACTCCTTGGTCTTCCTGGAAGTGATAGAGCAACTTAAACCTCTAGGAGACACTTCCCACTGCAGACTCACCAAAATGTGGAAAGGCAAACGATGCAATTTAGAATAGTTTTAAGATTTAAAGAAAAGTGATTTTCATTTTAATTTATTCTATTTGTTTTAATTCTGGTAATAACCACTATAACAATTCATAAGCATTTCATTGGAAAAACAAGAATCAACATTAAAATGAGCTCTGGTTAAGACGAGGACTCACACAAAGGCCCAAACCAGTTTTCAGGTTTGAAAAACACCTTAATTGCAAAATAGTACACATCAGATCATGGGAAGATAAAACAATGACTAAAACCAAGTTAAGATTGCCACACTTTAACATGAATTTATGTGCCAAACGTACGTGTGCTCATCAAAGAGTGAATGAGAAATGATGACTGTGTCCACAGACACGAACCTGTACAGACACAATGTGACTTTAGTGTCAATGATTGAGGTGTTATTGATGCCATTTGATAGCCAGAGCACACTGGAACATCTGAGGCCAAATTGTCACAAGAGGGCTATAAAGCTTTGTCTTATTCATTCCTAGGCCGGAAGTCAAATTTCAATGCATCTACGTTTTTACTCAGCGTCATCATTAATTCAGATCACACTATCTCCATTCATCTATTCAGCTTTGTGGAACTGCCTTGTTACGCAGAGGCAACTCCTGCTAATGAGCATGAAGTGAGATGTCCTACGAACAAACTGCAAATGCCATCTTCAAAGGAGACATGCAGTGCTCCAGATCTCGTGGCCACAGGGAGCTGTCTGCAAGGACTAAGTTTAACATTTTCTCATGTTGCCATAAACTTTCTGGTAAAAGATTACACGTGGAAGGAGTTAGAGCGACCAAGAAGGCCTGGGTCTCAAGGTGAGTAGTACAGTGTACATGTTTAAACTATCCAGTATGCCTTGCCGACCCAGACTTGCCCTGCAGGATATTGGTGTCTTTCAGCTGGCAACATTATTCTTGTCGTTTGTTCCCTCAAAGGCTGAAAACAAAGGTTGCACTTTCCTAATGAGGAAGTGCGGACAGAACAAAGGCTTTACAGTAGGAATGTCATGTCAAGCATTTTTAATCTATATTGTGGCCTTAGTAATCCTCTATGTCTAAAGAGGACTTTGGGGTTGTGGCTGAAACCAGAAGCAGCAAAAAGAGAGGACGTGCCCTCCTAGGTATCAGTAAACTAAGAAGCCACAAGCTTCTAACTAACTAAATAACCAAGCAGCAAAATATGGGGTCATTGGGAGGTTGGCATACTGAGATACACCAGTGGTATAATAAGAATGGTAAATGGACTGTACTTGTACAACGCTTTTCTAGTCTTCCAACCACTCAGAGCTCTTTAACACTACATGACATCATTCACCCGTTCACACCCATTCATACACTGATGGGCAGCGGCTACAATGCAAGGTGCCACCTGCCCATCAGGACTCTCTAATCATTCATACCCATTCATACACCGCAGAAACAGCCAGCGGGAGCAATTCGGGTTGAAGCTTCTTGCCCAAGGACACATAGACATGGACTATCAGAGCCGAGGAATCGAACTGCCGATCCTGCTCTACCACTAAGCCACAATCGCCTCAAGAACTAATCCACTCTATTCATCTTCTCTTCTCTCCTCTTTTCCTGTCTCCCAGGCATTACTCTCTTTCATATCCTCCAACAAGAAAAAAAGTGTAGTAATTCAAACAGGCTCTTCTGATCACTTAAAGAGTCACGGTCTGTTTGGACACTACGGTCTGCTCAGTGGGAGATTGTAGAGACTTTATTAGCCTGATTGCCTTTGAAGTCCTCAAAACGGCTACAAGAAACTCTCCTGCCTGATCAAAGGAGGAAAGAGACTACTAGAAAAATGAGAGAAATTAGAATAATGTGCTCCTCTGCTGGAGCTGTACGGATGGTGATGTATCCAGCATTAATTCATTTAGATGTGAGTAATTGCGGATATTATTACAACTTACAGTGTAGAGCTGCACAAGGAACATCACAATGTACAATTATCTGCTGGAGGGAAATTTGCAAATGCAGTGAGCAATTCAGGAGCATTAAATGTAAATGTCCTTATTCATCATCTGGGAATCAGTGTCCATCATCACTACATGAACAAATAAAAAAAGAATCATTTGGAAATTAAACTGAATGAGCTCAGTATTGTACCAATCAGTAAGGTCGACATGACTCCTGACTATCTGCATCAATCACATGGGCCTCTTTACAACATAGCTGACATTAGCAGTAATTATTAATGTAAATTAATGGTGCATGAAACAACACTGTATTAGATGAGGTGTTTTGGATGCGATGTCTACATTTCATGCCACGCCAGGAAGTCGTTTAATCCATTCAAAATGATGCTAAGATCATCATTATTCAGAAAACCCTGAACATGCAAGTATGCAGCATATAAATATATGTGTATTTATGTGTATGTGTCTGTTTGTGTTATATTATCGACCATTGTTTAGTCAGGGAAACTTGATTCAGCATTAAGCTCTTTTATAGCAATGCAATGAAACCACACTGCCTCCAACGATGTACAATATATAAGGAGGAAGGATTTACAACAACAGCAGCAATAAAAACAATAAAATGCAGAGATGTGAAATGGAAACAATAAATAAAAACGTGATCAGCGTGTGTAATGATAAATGGAGTTTAAAAAAAGTGTGGAAGAAGGGTAACTTGCCCAACAATGCCTCATAAACAAAAAGGAGACAGTGTCATCCCACATTTCGGTATAGTTCACATATACCGTTTATGAGTATGCCGGCAAGCCGTACTGCTGTTCCTATAAGGTCAACAAAATGTACCACATAGTTTTACCAGTCTGCAGACATGTTTTATATTTGTTATTTTTAAGGTCCTTCTATGGCGGGCATTGGTGTGATACATTTCATTGGATGATTGTTGTGCAATTCATAAGTCCCAACCACAGAAAGCTTTGAACAGATGCCAAGTTTTCATATTTTATTTATTCAGTTAACTGTTTAATTGTATTGTCTGGAATGTTATTTTCCTAAATGGAGTTCTAAATGAGTTTCAAACCCTTCTTCACAGCATCAGGAATACAGATCTGGTGGATGGAATATTGATTTACTTATTTAATAATGTAAAATTGAGATGTAATACTGAATTCTGATACACTGAGAAGAAAAGGGTTTATTTTCTTAGCCATTTGGCCTCCAGCCTGATTCGGATCAGCCAACTCAAACATAGAAATCAGAACACGCATCAAGTCCAATGTTGTTTCAGGCGTCCAGTCACCAAGTCACCGCCAGATATTCTTTGTCATTGCAACTGTGCCCACATATTAAGGTAGATTAAGAATAATCATTTTGATTAAAAAAGCAAAAAAATAAAGTTAGTCCGTTTTACTTTGTCCTCAAAAGGCCTTAAAGCCCAGGATTCAGCGGTTTCCAACCATCTGTTTACTTTCTTAATATGGGTTATTCTTTCACTAAAAATGACTCAATATTGTTCTCATATGGTTAATGGTTGCTGGACTCATCCACTGGAGTAAGTGACTTCAGTTCTTCCATACAGATTTCCTTTCCTCATCACCCAAAACATTAGCTTGGCTCATTGGCCCAGTGATGTCCCTCCAGCCCACCAGTATCTCTGCTTCCCAAGATAGAAGCAGATGACTGAGAGCTTCCTGCTCCTCTGTCTCCTGTTTCTGCGTCACTGCCTGATAATCCTGACTTTACCGGCAGCCTTCACTTGATGCTTTATCTCAACCCAGGCATGCCAAAACAGATGCACACCAATATGGGAGCCACGTTCCCTAACAAGGGACTGTGTGTGGGGGTGTTGGGATATGGACACTCATCAGTGATCAGGGTATCAAAGGTGAGTGTGTCAACAAGTCTCCTCCTTTATTTTAATCTGTACCACACAGACGAGGGAAATGTGTGTGTGTGGGATTGTATTTATCCACTGTGACGAAGTGTTTACCCTATTGATTATTCTTTCAAATTACACATGTGAATGTTGTATTCCCGATTTGATCGTTTAAAATTTTGCGGCTGACATTATTTATCAAATCGGCCGCTTAGTTCAGCTGTTCTTTCAAGGGAATAAAATGATCCCAGAGTGTTGCATGTGGCATTTGAAATAATGTCACACTATCTGGAATTCTGTTTTTATACTGCCACAGTTGTCAAAAGTTAAAAGATGAACAAAAAGAGGATTTGTCATCCAAATCAGCAATTATATTCTGGATAACCTCCAGTTTTCTGAATGTCAAATACCTCAAGGCATTACATCAAAGGTCTTCTTCTCTGAATGTAAACCCTGCTTTCAATTCTAATGCAGCTTATGCTACTACATATCTGGAAGGAAATACTAGACAGACGTCAAGCAATGTAAAGTTGTGTGGTACAATCAGCTCACAGTGTTCTTGCAGGAAGCCCTGTGAAGGAGTGCTGACTGCAAGGTTATGGAAGAGGTTATCACAAACTCATCACTGTCAATCTCACTTCATCATGACGACTACACTTCCGATGTGACCCTATGTAGCAATACTTAGTTTTCTCTTAACCAAAAAACATATTGTCCAACTCTGCAGCTGCAATCATTCATGCATGTGAAATATCATCCTTAAAGAGAGAAGATTGACAACAGTTTTACAGGTAATCATCAACATGTATTTTGGAGGTTTGTAGTCATTATTAATGACACTTCATCTTACAGTGTGGTATTATCCCAACAGACATCGACAGGTATCAACGGCAGACAAATGACAAATCAGCCTTCTCAAACCAGATTTCCAAAAAGGTTCTTTAATAAATAGCAGCAAACTGACTGACTTTAAAAACCTTAGTAGCTCTTTGAGGCAAATACGCAGGACAATTGGCCATCTGGAGAGCTATTCTACCATTTTGTTCGCTGTGGAATATCACTCTCTCTAGATATAACAAAGAAGGTGCGTGGATGATTTAAAGTCACAACTCGTAGCTCAGTTTCCAAATATACGCCGCCATGTGAGTCGCATGACAGTTATGAACATTTGTGACGGTTCTTTTTGTGGAGAATTTCAAACTGGTTGATGTGACTGTGACAAACACGTCAACTTGAAATGTTTGGACGAACAATGGATCATTTTGATCATACCAAGAATGTGACTTCTGTCTTTTAAACTAAATGGCAGATGACGGAAGCATTGGCCCTCCCACACAAACACATGCATCCGGAGTAAACATTCCACATAAGCAAACACAAGGACAGACCTGGAAGTCCCTGGAGGGATCTAGACACACTCTGGGGCTGTTAGCCCATCCCTCCCCCTGACACATTTTCTCTCTCCGTGGCTACGGCGAGTGGTGACAAGTCTCCATTTTTACATTATCTAAAATGACAACCCCTGCAGGTCCTGTTATGCTTCTAGGATTGTACTGTCCATGCCTTGTTGTCTGTTCATTTCCCCAATGTTTCCATTCACGGTTTTCTTCGCTCCGCTACTGTTGAAACAGTATACTAAAAGCCATGACGACACAGCAGCAAGCCACCCAGGGACTCTTCCGCTCACCTGGGGAAAATTAACAGTGCAAAGTTCAAGGCTACATTGTTTGGCAACATTTCATTGACATTATAGGAAAAAAATGACTCAAAGTAAAAAAGAAAAGAAAAAGAAAAGGGGAAAACATAGGCTTACCTATTCTGGCACACTTCCAGAAAATTCCTAGAATCCTGAAAGATAAAATAATTAATAAATAATAAATTACAAGCAGGAATAATTGCCAAAAAGACATGAAGGACTCAATTGTGATGATGTTAAAAGTTAAAAATAAGTTGGGTTGCATGTTATGTTAAGGCAGTAGCTACAGTAACTGAGACTCTTGTGACAACTTTACAAGAGGGCTGCAATTCAATTGCTACAAAACCCAGGCAGCCATCGGACATCCACTCCATGTAAGGGGTGTAACCATTGGAAGAGAGGGGGACAGCAGGCAAGTCGTATTATCAGCGACAGCTGAGGCAAATGTGGCATTCTGGGCCTTCACTTTTCTGATGCGTGTGTATCAGCCTGTGTGAGGGTGTGTGTGTGTGTCTGCAAGTGTACATGTTTAAAAGCCAACATTGTTCCAACTTTCAAACTGACCAGATGGTGTCAGCATCTTATTGAGAAATTGTTTTTATTGACTTAGGATAACCCTGGTTTCAAAGTTGAATGCATTTTCTACAGTTTAGGAAAAATATCTATCTTTTAAATAATGTACAAATATTTTTTGGTCTGTACAAAACATAAATTCTCCCCCTTAGATTTGAGGCCTATGCCTGCCACACAAGAATAATGTGTGGCACAACATCTACACAAATAACAGCTCACGCCTTAGTCAACAAATCAATCATGAAGGAAAACTATTAAATCATCCCATCTGCCTCTCTCAGTCTCATGTGTTTGTCTGAAGAGAATGCCCCTCCCTGCTCCAATGATGTATGTGTATGTGTATGTGTGTAAGTAAGTGTGTGAGAATGTGTCTGGCTGTTCCTGGGCTGTGCCAGACATATTACAAGTGAATCATGGAGTTTGTACATCCAACAATAATAATGATCCAGTGATGATGAATATTTGGGCCTTCTGCTACTTAACGCACCTCAATAAGGAGCTTCTTATTTTACATACACTCCATTCTGAGTCTACACTCACTGATTCTTGTTGGTAAATTAGGTTTTCTACCACAGAAAGAAAACAAAGAGCTCACATAAAAGTTGAAATACAGAAGTGAACTATTTGGAATCAACGGTTGAAAGCAGAATGTATAGAATTAAACACAAACCATTTGTCTTAAGATTGCTATATCACAGTAGAAAGCACTGACTGAAATGAGAGTGGCTGTAACATTAGGCTTTTCAGGCTTAAACTTAGATGATGAGTGTATTATTAACACTCCAATGCTTTGTTTATGCAGTTTGATATAACATGGTGTCCCATTCAAAGAGGCAAAGATGGGTTTTGAGGGGTCAATTAATCACTGGGAAGACTTCAATGGCAGCTTCATTGTGAAGTATCTGATCATACCCGGTTTTGTTCTTGTCTAGCAGGCTGGGAGCCAGCGCTCTGATGTAGGCACAGGTACAGATCAGCAGGAGAATCACTGTTAACAGTGACTGGAAGTTGAAAATGGCTGACTGCAATATGAAAGAGAATTATATATTTAGTATAGACATGACTTAGTGCAGCTTACCAGCAACAGCCTAAGTCATACACATTCGAGACACCAACTTCACTTTCGTTAATTTCTTGTAACACTAATGTTCTACTGCTTGTCACAAGGAATGTCATTGTACCAGCTGTTCATTTTGTGTGACAAACAAGTGGGCTGGCTGTGTAGACCTAGTTAGAGTCACATGGTTGTCAAAGACTAAACGCCAGATAGCATGTTTATCCGATTGTCCTTTATACTCATTTTCAAGATGAACCATCTACCTAAAACATATGTGTCTTAAGAAAAATCTGAATCTCATACTGCCATGTGGAAACCCAAGGCTGCTCTGCCTGGCTTTGAGCTATGTCTTATTTTAGCGACAACAAACTGTCCCACCCTACGTCATCACACCGACAACACATCAGACTCAGCAGCAGATTAGCTATTTAATGTTTGTTTTTATGCATTTAAATTGTCCAGCTTTTAAACCCACTGTGTGTCTGTTGATTCTCCTGACATGGTGAGCGATTCTGAATGAGGATGACAATGAAATCATAGTCCACCCACAGCAAAATGTGTACTATATTAAGACGATCTTATTGTTGGTGAAGTGCATACATCATAACCATATTTAATTAAATGTATGCATTTCTAATTGTGTACGTTGTGATGTAGGTTACATATGATTATCCATCTTCCCTGGCCGTTGGTTTTTTGCTTACGTTATCGTTACATTATTTGTTCAAGAAGAAAGTTTAAATAAATTGTCTGACCTTCATTAAAATGTAATTTTAATAAAACATTCGGGAAAGAAATCAAGTTATACACTTTGTTTATAATATTCCTGTTGTTACAGTTTCATAAACAACCTTGTAACACCAATTAAATCAACAACATGTAACAGAGCCCAACATACAACTGCATGCTCCCTGAACCGAGTGCAGCTACGTGGCACCCACCTCAAAACACAGCGACGCGAGCGTCCAACAGTCTCATTAACTTGTGATGGTTTAGACTTTCTCATAACGCGCACGAGCACACGGTCAAAACGCACGTGACGTCTGCAAATATATTCTAATGATATTTAAAGGACAGAAACACACATGTGGTTGAATGATTTGATCAACTTTTAGCCTATATTAGCTAGCTAACTGGTTTAGCCTTTCCCATCCGCGCTGCTTCACACCGCACGTTAGCGCTAGTTTGTATCACAGTCTCTTCCCGACGCGTAATACACAGAGGATGCGTGTTTTAGATCACGCTTAAAACACGCCTTAAAAAGAGCAGAAGCACTTAATGTATAAAAATAATCTTACCATTTTTGTTGTGAGTCAAAGCCACATCACACTTCCGGCTTTTCTCGAACGTACGTAACGTCACCTCAGAGGTTTACGTAACTTGACGCGTACTGCGCGGCGAATCCCGGTCGCTGATTGGTCGACAACACGGCGGTTGAAAGTTGAATTTTATGTAAATAAATCCATCAACTGGGAGAACAGAAGTGATTTCAGTTTCATACTAACACGCCCTCGTTTGGACGTCCCAGTAGTTAGCCCACACGGTACCGTAAGTCTTTTAGGATGTACGTTAACGTTAAGTGTTTTTATATTATGTGAATGTATTCCGTCCGTTAGAGATAACCGCTGTTCTAACGTGCCACGTTAAATCTCGGCGCCTTGCTTTAAAGGCACATTATCTGCCACGTTATCGACGGTGTTACTATACTTTGTTCTACCAAGAGGCACTGTAATAAAGTTAGTAGTAAGATATTACACTAGACTGCACTTGCTGAACACGGTAGTTGTTATAACTTCTGTGAATAATATAACATGAACCGGTCCTGCGCAGAATCGATCGGCGCGCAATGCATGCCGGTTAGATTTGTGTCCGACTTGCTCTGACGTCATGCACACGTGGGCAACGATAACCTCACGAGAGCCAGGCACTGCAGCTGCTCTCCACCGACTGCGTGACCCCAGTGCATGATGGGAAACGCCTGGCTGTCGCCACATCTGAGAGCTGGTTGCCTCTCAGATATGACAACGAACGCCACCTTTTTCTGTGTGCAATAGTGGTACTGAACGCTAAATTGTTGGATTAGTCGCATGTTGTGCAATGAAGGTTTAATCTATAAACATATGTTGTGTGATAATAATAGTTTATTTATAAAACACATATCTCAACGAGCAGCAAAGTGTTTCACAGGCAGACATATAAAGAACAAAAAGATAGCATACAATGCAGATACACGCACGTTTCCACATAAATATATATTTACAAACGCATATGAATAAATCCGTACGAGGTCTGCAAACTACAAGTAGCCTACATATCGGATCTAACAGGATCCAACTGTTTATTTGACTTCCTGTTTATTCTTTTAAAGCAGCTGAAAACTGTCCGACTTGACTGCCGTTTTTTTTTCAACGCCCCCTGCTGCTGCTGCTGCCGCCTCTCGTCCACTTTCCAGGCGAGAAGCAGTTCATCTTAACGAGCCTAATACCCTACAATTCGAAGTAACGTCTGTAGCATGAGGTGAACAAAATAAGAGACTGCTTGAATAGTATAGTGGAAACTCTAGATGGACATTTGTATTTATTTTTAGATTTCACAATCGTGCAATTGTAAAAATAATCATTTGTATTTCGTGAAGCATTTTGTAACCTTGTAACATTTTGTAATACGTGCTTTACAAATAATGTTATTATTATTACTAATATTATCAAACCTATTGAGAAATGTCACTGGTATTTATAAGAACATAATATATCCTTCCCTCGTTTTTGGTGATGTGAGACTGACATTTTTGTGGTTCACTTTTCCCTGAGAGTTTATACAATTAAGTCCCCTCCCTCCAACCAGCCACGGCACCATCTTGATTGCATTGAAACCATGTTTCATAAATCCCCATCAACCTTTCCGTCACAGACACTCATGGAGATTCTCTTAATGTGAGAGGAAATCTGTCAGTTTGTTAACTACAAGTAAATAATGTTTTTCATTGTTTTTACTTCAAGAGTGTGGATAAGCAGTCTTTGAATGAAGACTGGTCTCTGAGAGCAAAAGATAAGCAAGTGTAGGTCAGGTCAAACTATAGAATAACATTCATTGTAAGATGCCAAGAGTAAAACTTTCTTAAAGCAATGGTAGACGTTTGTTTTGAGTTGTGATTTTAGGGAAAGTGATTCTGTTAATATTACAGTGACAATGGTCACATGGGTTCTATGCAGTTTTGACCCTCAAAGAAAATATGACTTTGGCAAACTTCAGAGCAGATAGGAATAAAAGTTAGGCTAATTACGCCACCAATGTTGTGCGGTCACAGGTTGTATTGCACCTGGGTCTCTATACTTTTACGCAGCCATAATCTTCACTGAGCATTTCCTTAACTCTGTGACAAACTAACTAATTTATTCCTATGTGAATATTGGAGATGTTAAAATGACCTGTTATTGTGTGACTGAATCCAGGGTGAGGGATGTATGCGACATTATAAGAAAGAGCTGAGGTCAGGGCGACAACCCTTGCAGACTAGCAATGCATGTTTGTCTAAAACGTTTGCCCTCGTGTTTAGTCATCTCTTCAAGGGTTTGAATGCAGAGTTGACATTGATTGCTGTTTGACTGTGGCTCATTCCTGTTTGTTCCAGTAGATTGCTGACTTATTTGCAAACAACCAGGTGCACAGTTTCTCATTTGAAATGTGTTATTGACTGAAGTAATGTTTGTTCTTCAATTATGGAAATATATGAATTATTGCACAACACTATCCAGCATTCATTTTCCATGAACAAGGATTATGTTGGCTCGCAGGACCTTTATAACTTCAGTTGAATTATGCTGCCAGCACGAGCGCTTTTGTTGTTCAGCTGCTGTTCTTGCATCATCTTTTCACCCAATTTGACCCAAAAGACTCCTTCTCTCCCTGAAACCATTGTATTGGAGAAAGTATTAAGGGAAAGTCCAGTGAAAGTACAGTGAGAGGACCGGTCTACTTGTCCAGACCCATTAAAGAGACAGTTAACTGCCGTGGCTATTTTCTACTCTATATGAACTCCTCATTTAAGACACAAGATGCATAATTAGAGGCTCTTTGTAACTCATTTTCCTGGTACTTCCTGCACAGTTATGACTTGCAGTTTTTCATATGCGGCAATGCTGAAGAAATGACAATGATAAGGTTGAGCAAAGAAATTACAGAGGGAGCAAGAGAAGAGGATAAGGGCGCAGTGTCAAAGCTGTAGGCTTTGGTTGATGATTTAAGCATTCTAGTAATCGTGTCCGTCGATCGAGTAACTGAACAGGAAGACTTCGGGTGTTTGACTTTGAAGGTTTCGCGCAGCTCTCCATTCCTGAAAGACAGTGCTGTTTATTTAATTGGAGTGTCCTTCTGTCATTACCACAGGGTCATCGCCCCTGCACAACAGATGTTACAGTAACTAATGAGTAGCTGGGCTCACTTTATGAGGTTAAAGTTGGACCCTTCAGTTCCCTCATTTCGTTTCGTTCAGCCACACCCCTTCGTGAAGCACAAAGGGTCAACTTTAATCTGCTGCAAGGTTCTTTGTGCATGCTCACATGTGTATGCACTGGTGTGTCACGTGTCAAATCTCTGCTGTAAGTCTCATTTGGAATCACTTTGACCTGCTCTGTCAGTGTATATGGTGGGGGACGCAGAAGAAGAACACCAAAAAAAAGTGCTGTCACGTCCTAACTTATAGCACAGTGTGCAAAGGCGCTTATTTTCATTTTTTCAAACATGTCCAGCTTGGCTAACTGCCAATTTAGCTGTCCTTTTCCCTCCATCTCCCCACATTTTGCCCTGTAGTTAAGCAGGGAAGATGTCCAAAATCACCTCTCACTTCACGTGGAAGCAGTAATCACATGTTCTGGACTGGACATCCGTAATCAAGTAAAAGTTTCTCAAGAAAAAACCCCCAGAAACGATGTGTTGCCAATTCACCAAAAGGACATGACATGAACAATCTGATGGATCATATTAATCCTTAGATCAACATTGTTTGTAACTGATCTGTGGAACATAGGCTTTGGCAGGAGACTTAACTTTAACTGCAGCAGTGAATCAATTAGCCTGAGGGCACGGTGACATTACCAAACAAGCTCGCTCAGCTCACTCATTGAGCAGTTTGTGTTGGCAAATAATGATTTAGTGTCACAGTATGAAGCATCTCAAAGAGCATGTATCCAACAGTGTTTGCTTTGCCCTTTGTGCATTGGCATGGTCATGGATGAATTAGCTTGAGATGTAGCAACAGTTCTGTAGCAACAGTCCTTTTCTTCACTTCCATCAAGGCAATCCCTTACATGTGATTGAACGCATGGCATGAAGGGCTGTCATTGGTCTCTGCTTTATATTTTCAAACATGATGCCTCCTGTGGAAATGTGATTCATCTCCAAAACTATCCACAAAGATCTAAATAATCCACGCAGCTGCAGAATCTTGGTTGATTTTTCATCTGCAGTGTAACATGAAGTTTTAAAATGTTACAAATCTTTGTGAGTCTAATTGAGCTTACTCTACTCTAGTGGGTGTTTCCAAACTTAATTATTGCTGTGCAAACTCATGAGATTTCGTTTGGCTGTCTGAGGCAAGGATGTTCAGACTCAGTTAAAGAAAGATAAGAACTGTAGATCGTTGGATAAATGTACACGTTGACTTAAATCAGACAACAACTGGGTGTTTTTGGTAAGATTCTCCAGTTTTCTTGAACGGCGTGTCATTACCTTGCTGGTGGTCAGGGAGCCCACATACAAACCTGCCAAAAGCTCTGTGGGGTTCCACTGACTCAGAGAGACCCCCTTTAAAGACACGCACTCTCTAAAAGACATTATTACGAAATCCCAGAAGTAAACAATGAGGCTCATTGATGCAACTGGAAGATTAACACAACCTTGCAACATTAAAATGCTACGAAGGAGGTCTTCGAAGGAGGTCCAAGGCCAAATACTAACAGGCCTACAGACTATCTTAAACACAATGAAATGAGCCCCTTGTTGGAAAAATGAATCATAAAGGCACCCCGTTATACATTTCTTGATTCCTGTCTTTGATGTTTTTGCAGATCATGAGTGGTACAGTCCGACAGATTACTGTAGCTACTGATACAGGCACCCCTTACTTCCTGCGAGTGGACTGGGCCTTAGACCTGGGAGCTGGATTCACGTTAGCTCTCACTGATGGCAGCTCGGCATGGATCGGAGAGGGTAAAGACTTCAGATATGCAAACACAAAAATACATAGCAAATCAGTAACCGCTCAAATGATTCACAATGCTAAAGTCTCCTGCGCTTGTTCACGACTGAACCCACAATTTTCAGCTTCTGTGATCTGCAAAGAATTAAATCCTTTGACCATTGACTAGACTGTGTTGTCACCAGGTTTACCATTCAGCAGACTGTCCAAACTGTGTATGCACCTGGCTGACCCCATCTCACAATATTGAAACTGTTGGTCCTTAAACCAGAGGGACAGCAGTGAACTTGTTTCTTCAACCCCCCCCCCCACCCCCTCTTCTCTCCTGTGCTGCAGCTTACAGGTGTAGAAAGTAGATTAAACTCTACAAGGCATGTCTTTGTATGTGCAAGTCAGTGTTCTGTGTGTGTTTGTGTGTGTGTGTGTGTGTATCCACGTGTGTATGCACGTGTGTGTGTGTGTGTGTGTGTGGTTACATATGCACATGAGTACATTTTCTCTGGAAGGACACCTGGAACATAACTGCTCCCTAGTTTTCTATTGCTGTCCATCTGCAGAATTGACAGGCAGAGATGGGGTTGTGAGAGCTATGTGCGGGCTTCTGGGTCGTCAGTGTTTTTGTGTTTGATGTGTTAATTGGGACCCTCAGACCCCAGTGAGCAGCTGTGCAACAGCTGACGACATTCCCCTTGGTTTCTGTGCTTGCTTCCTTTTTGAATCCGCTTTCACATGCTACATAATTAATGTTTTTCTCTACAGTCTGCCATCACCTCTTTGCCCTTCTCTCAACTGTACAACTTTAAAATGATGCAACAATTGTGATAAATGCATTCCTTGTGTCCAGTTTCAGAAGATGAGGTGACAAGGGAAGCCAACAATGTGGGAGCCACAAGGGAAAGATATGTTGAGGATCTTCTCCAAGCGCTAACAGGAGGTGAAGGAGGAAGGAGAGGAGCCGACAAAGGGGTGTATTCGTTCCTCGTCTCTCCAAATCGCTGTCATCTCTCATATCAGAAGATCTGTAATGACATCTCGGTGAGCAAATGCTTTGGGTAGATTTGTACTATTATACTCTCAGGGGTTAATTAAAAAAGAATAGCACATCACTTGCAACAGCAATCTCGTTTCAAGGTCCGACTCAAAAAATATATGCCATGATCGCTGGAAAGTCTGGGTGTGAAACACCTTATAAACGCACTTCAGTTACCACCAACTCTGAAGAATTTCACTGTAATTGTTACTATTAGCATTGATCTTTGTGAATTGGACTGTTATTGCAATGAGGCAAATTTAGTTTCAATTACATTTATTTTGTAGAGCCCAAAATCACAAATTTGCCTCAGAGGGCTTTACAATCTGTACACATACGACATCCTCTGTCCCGGGACCCTCACATCGGTAAAGGAAAAACTCCCCCCCCCAAAAAATACCTTTTAACAGCGAGAAAAAAGGAAGCAACATTAGGGAGAGCAACAGAGGAGGGATCCCTCTCCAAGGATGTACAAAAATGCAATAGATGTCATGTTTACAGAATGAAAAATATAACAGAGTTACAACACATTCAATGCATATGGTATAAATGATTCACATATTAAGAGTAGTAAGCAGAATAATGATTAACGACTACTAATAATAAAAGCAGCAGTGGATATAATATAATAATAATAATAATAAAAGCAGTAACGATATCGGTAATAGTAATGTGACTAATAATAATAATGATAGTAGCAGTGGGTGTCAGCAGGGCCATGGCAGGAGGCACGACCACGGTCCAGATATCACCATGATCAATGGAAACCTGTGAGGCAAAAAAGCACAAAGACTCCAGGGAAGAAGTAGAGTTAGTAATGTGCATTAATGAGACATGCATTAATACAAAAGGAGATAGAGAAGAGGAACGAGGAGCTCAGTGTATCTTAGGAAGTCCCCCGGCAGTCTAGGCCTATAGCAGCATATCTAGGGGCTGGTCCGAGGTAAACCTGAGCCAGCCCTAACTATAAGCACAATCAAAGAGTCTTGAGCCTACTCTTAAATGTGGTGAGTGTATCTGCCCACTGGACTGAAAGTGGAAGCTGGTTCCACAGAAGAAGAGCTTGATAACTGAATCTGGCTCCCATCCTACTTTTTAAGACTCTAGGAACCAACTAGTAGCCTTGCATTCAGTGAGTGCAGCTCTCTAGTGGGGTAATATGGTACTGATTCTGACCACTGATTCTTTACAGTGGTGCTGGATGCCAGGGCAATGGCATCTTGAGTAACTATATCGTTAGATAATTGATTTTGGAGGTGTTCTGGGCTCAGTAGAATAACTTCAGTTTGGTCTCAGTTTAACGTCAGGAAGTTGTAGGTCATCCAGGTTTTTATGTCCTTAAGACATGCTTGAAGTTTAGCGAACTGGTTGGTTTCGTCTGGCTTGATCAATAGATATAATTGAGTATCATCTGCATAAAAATTTAAGTTTATGTTTTATTTTTATGATAATATTACCTAAAGTAAGCATATATAAGGTGAATAAAATTGGTCCAATCACAGAACCTTGTGGAACTCCGTGACTAACTTTGATGTGCGTGGAGGATTCATCGTTTACATATACAAACTGAGATTGATCTGATAAATAGGACTTAAACCAGCTTAGTGTGGTTCCTTTAATGCCAATCAAATGTTCTATTCTCTGTAGGATGTAATGATCAATGGCGTCGAACGCAGCACTAAGGTCTAACGAGACAAGTACAGAGACAAGTCCTTTGTCTGACGCAATTAGAAGGCCATTTGTAATTTTCACCAGTGCTGAAAATCCTCCTATAAACTATTGTTATGTAGAAAGTCACACAAGTGATTTGCGACTGCTTTCTCAAAGATCTTAGCGAGGAAGGGAAGGTTAGAGATAGGTCTATAGTTAGCCAACACCTCTGGATCAAGAGTGGGCTTCTTAAGAAGAGGTTTAATTATTATTTTTCTCTATTAATGATTAATAATAGTCTGCTCTGCCCTTACGGAGGGCCTTCTTATTTGTTTCTCGCCAAACTAACCGAGGTTCTTGAATTAAATGCAGATGGAATCGCTTCTTTAAATTTAGCTACAGCACTATCAGATAGAAATCTAGAGTAGAAACTTTTGCCTAAGGGCCTACACTGCGGAATTCAGAAGTTATGAGGTAATGGTCCGATAAAAGAAGGTTCTATTGAAAGACATTTTCTATTTTAATACCATATGCCAAAACAAGGTAGAGGGTGTGGTTAAAACAGTGAGTGGGTTTCTGTACACTCTGACAGAAGCCAATCGAATCTAATAATGAAATAAACTCAGTTCTAAGGCGATCATTATCGACATCCACATGAACATTAAAATCACCTACAATAATTACTTTCCCTGTTTTAAGGAATAAACTTGATAAGAACTCTGAAACGTCTGATAGGAAGTCAGAATACGGACCTAGATTGACGGTAGAAAGGGGACACTTTTGCCCCTTTTCACCCTTTATGATAATGCAGCGTTGTCTGGAAAATGTTGAACCTGGCTAAACTTCAGCTGCAATGCAAACGTCACCCCGTACGTTGTTCAAGCAAATATGTGCAAGTGCACCTTTCTGGTGGATTGCTTTGTAATGTAAATGTAGTTTATCTATTGTTTACCTTATGATCGTTGGGACGAAAAGATAAACTTAATGTTTGTCCCTGTGATAACTCCTTGCCGTCTGACCAACCTTCAAACTTATGAGTTTAATTTTCTGTATTGAGTATTGTCTCATCAGTATATGAAAGAATTAGCCTCCACCAACACCACCAAGTTGAAATAATTGCAGCAGTTATTAACTTAAGTTACCTGTATGTGCAGCATATCGACATGTCTGCCGTTCTAAACTGCTTAACTCTCTTACCGACATATAGCACAAGGAGACTGCTGTGGCTACTGCGGCTCTGTAGTCCTCACGGGAATGGATTTTGGGTGCTTTGCATCATTGTTCAGCCGCACATCACACACAGTTAGTTTGCTATACCACATTTGGTTCATTACTCTAAGTGGGTAAGGGGTAGAAACAAAAGTGTTGAGGAATCTGTTGTTGAAGATCAATTTTCGAGAGTTCATTGTGTAGATCTATCAGTAGCTCACTCTTGAATCCACAGCATGCACTTCCCCCTTGTCCCTGAGGATAAACGCATCTAACGACATACAACAAAATAGAAAGGAAGTCTTATTCTTTACAGGGGGCTGTTAAAAAGATAAGGATTATAGTGTACCCACATTAAAGCAGAATTAGAATGGCTTGGTGGCCTTCGGGCCACTGAAAAGCCAGAGATAGGAATCATTCAGTCATCCAATACCAACAATATAAGTCAGTTGTCTAACGGCCGCAGCCCATAAACGTTTGGGGAAAAAGGTTTGTTGACGGATGGTTTTGTAAATAGTAAGGTGGAGCTAGTTTGCATTAATGTAAACAATCAGTTCTCCCGATAAAAGCACTTTTTGAATTTATGCAGCAGCAGTATTGTATTGCATGCTGTGCGAAGGCAATTCTTACATAGTTCACAGTGAGTGGCAGGTTTGATGGAGTACAGGTCCCGGGGCTTTCAGTGGATTTTGATGTTGTTCTTCCAAACTGTGAGAGGATACCGTTGCCTCCGGGAAGCTTTTAGTCCTGGAACTGCTGCAGGTGGGAGACCAGAGGGAGAAGGCCAGGGGGTTAGGAACACTGCAGACACCATAAAACCCTGATTTATGGATAGGGCCGTCCACATCTAACAATGTTAAACAACAGTTGATTAGAGCTTTTTCTTTTCTTTCTCCTACTCCCCCAGGCTTTTTTGTGTCTTTGTGTGGGTTGTGTATACAAGTGTGCATGTATTTGTGTTTGGACATGTGTAGAGATACTGTTGGTTTAAATGAGGTAGCCAGGCCTTTGACATTCTTGACAAAACGGTAACTAACTACATCTCATACTTCAAAAATGAAATTATGATATCAAGAATAGAAATTAAGGATATTTTAAACAACACACCTTTAGTCATGTTTTTTGATGCACTCTCTTTCAAACTCATAAACTCACACAATGTTTCCCAAAATATAGCTCAGTTTGATTGTTAATGTAAGATGTACAATGATTTACTAGTTTTACTAATATGGCCGTAGTAGGGATACTACTGGGGATATCCCTATTGGTAACATTAGTTGATCAAGGCTTATTTAATGGAATTATAGTTAATTGATATTGACAATAATTCACAATGCATTTCTGATGCCTTAATTATTGTAACTCTTAGTGCCTCAGTGCACTCCATCAAATCACTGGAACTTATTTCAAATGCATACTATCAACAGTGAGTGACCTGCAAGAGAGACTAACAAATGAACAGCATCCATCATCTGACCTTTATATAACCAAATCAAACAATTCTACCAGTTTTGAAAGGAAAGAAATGAACTCTCTCATTTGTTCAGGGGTGGAAGTATTTAGTGATTTGTGAGCAGGGAAAAAGCTGTTGCCAAAAGGAGCAACTAGACCACACAAAATGATTGACATTGGCCCAAATCTGACCAGCCCCAAGTGTGCTATTTAAAAATGTAATCAATGCTCACAATGTTGGTGACAGTAATCATCACTGTTTGTGCAGTATGTGTGTGGTAGACACAAATCGAATCCCTGAGGGCTATTTGCATTAAGTGCTAACTACCACCTTTGTCTAACACCTGCTTCTTCTTCTTCCTTTTTTTCTTCCTCTCCCTTGTTTGCCTTTTCTTTTTCCAACACGTCAGAGGTTAAAAAATGGAACATATTTTCCCAGCCAGATAATTTCAGGTTGCCAAAATGAGGCAAGTTTCCTTTGGGAATAGAAGAAAAGAGGCCAGAGACTAAACAGGTGGCAAACTTAACCTGACATTAATATTTTATGATTATGACCCTTGAAGTTGTAATGATGAATGTAATTTGGGTGTGTGTTGTTAAACTGCTACTAAGCAGGTGTTTTACATGGCTAAGTCAGACATCTTCTCCTCCTTAATGTGTGTTTAAGTACCAATCTGTCATTGGTAGAAAAATAAATATTCTAGTACTGACAGTTATACAGACACTTAATGTTCTGAGGACTTTGGAGCATTCAAGTGAAATTAACAGATCCCGTACATCTGTTTAAGACTGCCTTGGCTCCCAAACAACTTATATCAATGGAAAGACACTAAACAGGGAACAAATAAATATAATTCATAAGTTGATTACACAATGCAACTATGGTTAAGTTTTTGTCGTGGCATACTTTATTTGACATCAATCCGCTATTGCTTGTGTTGCCTCTCTTTTTGTTTCATGGTCACACAAATGTTCGATCAGTTATCCAGAGGCTTCCAGCCATTTTATATTAACAAACAAAGTCACCATTGAGCTACACAGTTCTTACGTCAGACCAGCTTTCGATGCAGGGAGCTTGACTCTGATTCTTGACAGTTGTGGTAACCGGAGGCTTAGGATTCTGGATGAGTCTGTGTGGAAGCATGTGACACCGATTGTTAATGTTTTGTGTTTGTCAAGTAGAACATGTGCTGTAGATCACTGGGGATTCCAGCTGTTCAAAATGACGCCAGTAGTCCATGTTTTCTTATTCTGATTGAATTATCCGAAATTCTGAAGTGTGAAATGATACAATATGCACTTGTACATATTGAGTGTGTTTGTATGTTCACAGCCCGCCTTTGTCAATAATATTTATAAACAATAATATCTGTAAATCATGCACATAATCATTTATAAGTGTAAACGTAAACACAGATAAAGAGATGACAATACATTAATAGCCACTTTTGAGCTACTTTTGATGTTTCCCTCTTCCCTGTCTTCATGTAAGTGTTTTTTTTTTAGTTAATATTTGTTTACGTTCTCATCTGTTTGGTGTCTTTTTTCCCCCTTTTTATATTTTGCAGCTTTTCCTCCATGCTTTGTGGTAGATATTGAAGCTGTCTTATTTTCATTTTTTCCCCAAAGATAAACAATTTACAATTAAATAAATTAGAGAAGAACAGCAAATCCTGACATTTAGGAAACATTCAATCTTTCAATCAGCTAATTAATGAAATGACTTACTATGGACCCATTGTGACATAGGGCCTCTCCACATTGTGATTTATCACTATAGTATCCGTACACGAATGCCAAAGAGCACCACCTGCCCACATGTGAACTTTTTAATGATATTAGTTAATGTTAACAGTGCCATGTTTTGATCGGCCCAAACACAAAATGCCCACTGTCCCCGTTGGTGATAAAATTGTTCAGTCCCATGAAGCGGCCAAAATGCTTTTATTGTGGCTTCAGAAAGAAAATAGAATACAATCTGCAATCGGTTACACCTTTGGCTTTTAGTTTTGTTCTGTTTTTAGTGTGTGGGAAATTGCGTTCAGGATAAAAATCTTGCTTCCAGTACTATCACAGAGTCTGATCCACCGACGCATCTCTCCTGCTGTCACCACCAGCAAGTTCCATCTCACAGCATTTCACTGAGTTGTAGTTTGTCTCTCTGGTTGAAAGTCAACTCTAATGTCGCCCTTTCTTGCTTTTAAACATCTTGCAACCCAGTATTCTTGGCACATACCTAGATATTTTTACTTTTATCCCTCACTATCTGCGCTGGTACTGTGCCATAGCATGTCCTATGTTTATGGGAACATTTATGTTATCGTGGATGGAGTGAGTACTGTCCTCCCTCACTTCCTGCTCTTTATCTGGCCTCACGCCTCCGCACAGCGGACAAGGGAGCTGATGGGACAAGCTGATCTCCGCTCCATGCCCACATTCACCATATTCTGCACCCTTGCCCAACCTTGAACACAGTCTCTTTGTCATCATGCAGTGCTCACCCACTCACTTCCCTGTTCCCTTTAGACACAATCATTATTTCGTAATAGAAAAAGAGAGAAATGTTGGCCCAATATGCAATATAATGATAATATAAATGTGGTATTATAAGCTGGATGTTTTGCCAACAAATAAGATAAATTAATATGCCAGAGATCTTTAATTTTGGAATTACAATGATGCTAACTCACTGTTGTAATGTTGATTAATAGTTATTGATTAAGAGGGGTTATTGTCCTCTGATCCATGGGAATAAATGGTGGGTTTGGTCTCTAGTAATGTGTTGGACAAAGTGATAAGGAAAGCTTTGTGTCCTCTTTGCCTACACTGTGTTATGGTATCTTTTTCACTGGGACTGTGTTCTTTTGGCTTTGTCCTCCACACCTACGCCCCCCATCTCCACGGGTTTGACCTTATGGTCTGGCTAGCTGTGTGGAGACACACACACAAACAAACAGTCAGACCACACACACACATTGGACCACATTATCCTGAATCCTGAAAGATTTTATTCAGTCACACTTTTTGCTTAATCCTTTTTGTCTCTTTTGATGATTTATTTACAGTATGTCTCATCCCAAAAAAGTAGATTTTCTGGGGTTTGCGTTATCTCATTTTTTAGGTCTTTTCCTTTTCTGTCTGTCTTGGCCTTTTATGTTAGCTGCATTACTATTTAAATTGTCATAAATTAGCCCACCCTGTAATATGAAAGCCATATGTCTAATGCTGATTAAAGCTTAAACAACAGCTATGAATAAGTTACTTATTGTATTGTTGGTTTAGTAACACAGTAGAAAAATGTGGCAGTGGGTCCTGGATCACAGACAAACAGTCTGACCTCCCACACCTTGGCAGAGACTGGCGACAGTGTGCAGATTGACCTTTAACTTTATCTCTGTGTCTCAGGGGAGAAACAGAAGCTCAAGAAAATAAAGGGAGCTTTTTAGCCCCTTTCTGTCTTTTAACAAGGAACTTGACGTAAAACTTGCCTTCATTTCCAGATTCATATTTTGATTAGTGCATCCTTCCTTTTCCCATGTTGCAAAGTACGCTAAAGGTAAACTTTTGGTTATCTGGAATTCAAATGTTGTCTCAGAAACCCTGAAAGTAACACAACCTTTTGGTATTTAAAAGAAGGAGCCGAAGAAATAAACAACAGCTGCAGTGTCATTTCCAATGTTAAGGCAGTAAATAAGGGTTGTGCTTCCAGCAGTTTAGATCTCTGTATCTGGTGTCTTAAGATGGTAATACCATGTTAACACGCTGGTCAGGAAGATTATGGTCTTGAACAATGTCAGTGGGTAAGACAAAATTTGACATTATAATGGAGAGATACTTGTACAGTAAATGTAGGACAACATTCTTTAAAATGTGAACATATTAGTGTACTCAACATGTCAGAGTCCAAAGCCTTCACATTATCTTTTCTCAAATGGCTGATTTATTGCCAAATTACTTTCCTCTGGAAGCACTGCAGGGATTTAGACAAAGGTAGTAAAAAGGAGAGGAGGGGTTTGAGGAGAAGATGGAAGGGAGGTTTGAGGTAAAGATCAAAGCTTTCACAGTTATCATGACCTCCTATCTGTGCTTATAGAAAGTAATGGGTGGCCTACCGTAGTGTGCAAGTTGGTATATCTTTGAAGTGGACATGATGACTTAAACACTATTGAAACTTATGACTGAGTCAAACATCAGCCATTCTTACTGGGCCTCTTCCCTACACCAGCCTCTACCAGTTTCTTATTATTGGTGGACCATCTTGCACGAACACTGAATCACCATGTCAACTTACCGATGACTTACGGGCTCAGTGTCACACAACATTCTTCTAAGCCCCTGAGAGGAGCTTGCACTGTATCACTGTGACATCCTGATGTTGTTCTAGATTTTTACGAGTTCTAGGGAATCTCATCCTCCTTAGATCTTGGGTGGTCTCCTCTGTGTCCCGATCCTATTAAGTTGACTTTTGTTAAATCGCTGATTTCCTTGTTTTGATCAGACTGGCAGCCCTGGCACTAAATAAGCATGCCACTACTCCAAAGTGATTTTTTTACAGAATGATCTCTTAATCTATACAGATTGTTTTGAGGAATGATACTGAATGGAGTCACTAAGGGAGTCAGTAAGCTATAAATTCACTTTATAGAGTTTTTGACCACTGACCCACCAGATGGTACGTTACACAGTACCATCTGAGAAGCCGTCATTGAAAACTTGTTGGAAAAGGTCAGGCACTTAAAACCAAAAAAAAGATGATTGGATGAACCATCTGTCAATCAAACTCTTACTGATGTCCGGCGAAGAGCGAAAACATCTTTTCCATCATTGCTCTTGTTTCAATGAAGAAATGCACTCCAGTTCTGATATAACTGATTGCAGCATCTACGCTAACCTCTTTAGAAGCTAAGGAGGATTGTTGTTTTGAACTAACAGCTGCCTCTGTGTGTTGTCTCGCACACCTAAGCCCTGCCAGGAGCTGCCAGTAGCTCCTCAAAGGGCGCTGATTGGTCCGTGTCCTTGCTTACCACACACAAACGCATTACTTGAAGCCTGACCAGATGGATTTTCGTGTAATATGTCTTTCTGGGATTCTCGCATGATCTTGTGACATTGCGATAATCCAGCTGTAAAAATATTTAGCTTTATATTGTGCTCAAAAACTATGTGAGGATGCACATGCTCTCTCTGCAGCTCTGTCAATGTGACGTATCTTCCTCTGAGCAAAGCATTGTGGGTCAGAACAATTTACCATGTTCACCATAATATTTTAACAAACGTTAACATGCTAACATTTGCTAAAAGCACTAAACACAAAGTACAACTGAAGCGGATAAGAATATCATTCGTTTTTCAGGCATTTGGTTGAATTTTGGTCGGTGGGGCTTAAAGAAAAAGTAAGATGATTATTAGGAGACATGGTCTCAAAACCATGAATGTCAGGACAGAAGTTTGTGACAATCTCATAGATCATCCATCTCAGATGTTTAGATGTTTAACTTGATGAGATAATTGTTTTATCTGCTGGCGGCTTTCGATGAAAAATCAGGGGATCTCCAAAGTTATTAGTTATTAGGATTT
This sequence comes from Ophiodon elongatus, assembly GCA_016806645.1. Lineage (NCBI taxonomy): Eukaryota > Metazoa > Chordata > Actinopteri > Perciformes > Hexagrammidae > Ophiodon > Ophiodon elongatus. The sequence continues at coordinate 257,770 of JACSYO010002157.1, forward strand.
TAACCGCTATTGTGGAAAAAAAAATCTTTGGCACATGTGACATAATAATAGAGATAATATTGCTTTTGGCTTCTTCCATTAATAGTAGAATATTTCATGAACAAAGCATTGCAGAGAAATTAAAAAAGTCTGGAAACAAAGTGAGAGTGATGGGGAGAAAACATAAGGGAGAAGAAAATTTGACAGAAAGAGACTAGTAAAGAAAATAATAATAAGTGAAGCTGTGGTGGCGATGTGAAGCAAATGTCCACTCAACATGTTCAGGTTCACCAGTGATGGGGAAACAGCTGTGTGGCCTGCCAGGACAGCATCGGCACAGGTGAAAAAATGACAAGTATTTTATGAGCGCTTTTGAAGATGGCGGCTTTATTACAGTTGGTCTGCGACCTCGACATAGCCCAGGGAAGATTTAGCACCTCGTCACCTTCTGGTTTCTGTGTGTGTGTGTGTGTGTGTGTGTGTGTGTGTGTGTGTGTGTGTGTGTGTGTGTGTGTGTGTGTGTGTGTGTGTGTGTGTGTGTGTGTGTGTGTGTGTGTGTGTGTCTGTGTGTGTGTGTGTGTGTGGTAGGCAAATATCCAAGGCAACAAGCAAACAAAGACTGTGCAGCTATTTGAACATTTGATGTGCACACTCCAAGTCAAATAGTGTTTTGCTTCCTCGGGGTACTCTGCATAGAACTATAACTGTTGGCTGTAGATTCAGTCCTATTTTTCCTCTTCAAAACGGGACTGGTATGGTTGAATTTTTAAAATTTGACACATCAACTAAATGTTCAAAAACTTCAGACTGTTTCTGTCTCCAGCTGCAATGCCTTAGATCCGCTCTGTGACCTAGTGCCAAAATGATAACCAAATGAGGAATGTTTTATTACATCTGATGCCTGTCTGTGATTCCAAAAAAAGTCACAGACGAGAAGCAACAGAGTGGGAACTGTGTGCTCACTTGCATAGTTTACCGGTGACCAATGAATTCATCTTGTGTTTTTTCCAGACAGAAAAAAAACACCAACATTTTAAAAGGTCTCCCACTTGAAAGAAAATGTGATGTAATCATTTGTTACACCTCTGTATTGGAGTGCTTCTTCAGATGATGTTGTGGTACAAATGCTTTCTCATTTTCACTGTAAACAGGTTCGGAAGCTGCTTTAGATGCAAGATTATCACCTTAATCCACTAATCTATGAATCAGTCTTTGAATTTTATTTTGCTTATGTCAGGATTGTAGTGCTTTTTCCACCTAACTTCCCCCAGCTTCTCCTCAGGGGATCCCCTGGTACTCTCGGGGCAGCTGGGAGATTTGGATTTAGAATGCATACATGCATAGTATTTCAAGGATTATCAGGATGTCCTATTGCATTCGGTTGTATTTGGCAGTATGCAAGACAGCATGCTTTTCCGGCCATTCTGACCCACAATCCTCTGCGCAGCGGAAGATACGTCACATTGACCAAGCCACCGAGAGAGCACAAACTGATGACAGCCTGATGACAGCTCATTGACAGAAGCCGACGGATATATGAGCCTAGGGTCAAAGTTCAAGGCACAATGACAAAGACGTATGTCCCGATTGTACGCATACTGCATGCAACAGTACTTACTTTGTAAGGGCAGCTGCAAAGATTTGGAACGCAGCCATAGTCTTAAACCAGTCCTGTTGTCTCCTCCCAGTCGGTCATGCTCAAAGGGAGGAAACCGAAGGTTATGCTTACCATGAACTATCTTAACTGTCACCTGTCAATGCAGAGGAAGACCGGTGGAGTACTGAGGTCCTCCCACATTGCTGTTCTTGTCAACTGATCATGAATAATGAAAGCCTGCCAGCCTGAAGAGAAACGTTTATTGCCTTAGATATGAATGCTGATCCTCATGCAATTTGTACTCTCATTTGATCTTGCTCTCTCATTTGCCTTCCTGTTTTTCTGCTCTTCTTTCCCTTCCCTTCTTCAGGTTCACTTGGGTTCTGTGGACCTCCAGCCAGCTCCAGACTCGCTAGAGCTGAACCGGAAGATGATTGGCCAGTCCCTAAAGCGCAGTACATATCTGGAGTCAAAAAATTGCCAGCTGTTGGAGGAAAACTGTAGGCTGAAACAGGAGCACCAGATAATTCTCAGAGAGTAAGAATAAGGAGGAAAGCCGCCCCTTTTGTGTCTATGAAAGAATATGTGATAGAGAGCAAATGTCAAGTTCAAATGGAAAATTCCCCTGAAATATGTTCAGTGCTGTAATTTGTTTGTTGGTTGTCTTGTTTGCATGCAAGCTCCTTTTTCTTCATAAGCTGCCCTTCCAGCTGTTTATATGCAGAGCAATCACTCAGTATGACATCATCACTGGTCGCCCATCGAGAGTATTAAGGTTTCCACCCAGTGTTGCAAACTGGGCTTGTGATTTCTGGGAACTAACTTTAAATGTTTCAGTTTGTCTCTGATTTTGATTTGTATGACTTCTTTTCCAATAGATTTGTCTGTATAATTATTTATCTGCTTATTGATTCCTTGGCTAGTAAATGGAGCATTGCCATAGACAGAGGACATGGGTGACTAATATCTGCACAGGGTGGAGGCATCAGCATCATTCCTCTTAGTAATTTATCTCAGAAGGCAAACAAAAATCCTCCGCTTCTACAACATGCATTTATCTGTCTGTGTTTGCATGCATGTGTACATGTCGCTCCATGTGCAGATGGTAGTCCATTGCTGGCATGTATTTTTTTGCACACACGTCGGTGTGTTTTTCTCACCAGGCTGGAGCAGCAGGTTGAAGATAAGGAGATGTTGGAGGCCGGGCTGTACTCACGTTTTGTCATGGTGCTGAACGAGAAGAAGGCCAAGATCAGAGGCCTGCAGGATGCCATCCGCCAGCTCCGTCAGGCTGACGGCAAGCAGAGAGAGGAGGCAGCAAGACAAAGGTCAGCAGACTGACTTTGCACTAAATCTGTGATGCTCTGGCATAACTGGCTAGCTTTGCTACTTTAATATACTTTATATGTTTTTATTTTATGTGTTTCTCAACGTTTTCATTTATCATATACAGGGTTTACCTGGCTATAAATTACGTGGTCACTACAAGAACCTCTGGGCCTGATAAAATGCAAGCTACCGGTGTTACCTTGAAGTATAGACATACTCTATTATTTGTCTATCGCATGGGGGGATTATGTCAAATACTCAGAAGGCATAATGTATTTCACAAACTAACATTTCAACCCATATGATTGTTGATTATGAAGCATCCCAAAAGACACTTTTCCAAAAGTAATGTTTCCTTAAAAGAAAATACAAACAAAGCAACTGCAACTAATTATTATTATCTTTATCAATTCATCTGCCGATTATTTTTCTTAATTCATTATTTGGTGAAACATTTTAAAACTGAAAATGCCCATCACAACTTCCTGGAGGCCGAAGTTTTGTCATCAGATGTTCTGTTTTGTCTGACCCACAGCCTGAAACCCCAAAAGATTCCATTTACTACAGTGTAAGGCAAGAAAAAGCAGCTTGTTCTTAAATTTAAGAAGCTGGAACCATCAGGCAAGCTTTTTTTTTTAAACTGACATAAATCAATTATCAGACGTGCCTATTCATTTTCTGTCAATCAACTAATTGTTGCAGGTTTTCTTATAGTTACACACTACTTGTTAAATACTTGACAAGAAACACTCTATAGTGTTGCAATCAATTTAGCTAATTTACTGTTTAGCACTAAGAATTTAGTATAAAGGGTAAATCAGGTCATTGCTTTAGTTGCAGACTTGCAGATTTTGTTTCCAAGCAGGTCAACATAGTGCAGTCACATCTGCGTGTGTGCGTGCCACGCCTTTTGGCTTTTGCAGAACACAGACGGTGGCTAATTAATTTCTTTAGAAGCCAGTTCTGTATCTTCCGTCATTGCAGGTCACGGCGTATGGATGGAAGGTTTTACTCATAATGGCTGCTTACGTGTCTGGCTTTGCCACCTTCCATGTGGACGGTAATAAAATATTGAAGGGTGATTACCCAAATATTTGCCAGCAAAATAAACTGAGGCTTTTTTTTTCAAGAGCACATTCAAACACAAACTCAATTTTCTTCTTTGTTTTCCCACACTCCTCCTCAAACAGATTTTTCTACAGAAAACATTTATTCTTCTTTTCTCAAATTTGTGTTGTTTCTTTTAGTGACGATGACACAACTCAGAGTGAAGACGACAGTCAGGACAGAAGAGAGGAGACCGTTCAGAGCATCCATCCATCTCAGGAGCCAACTATTCTCCTCACAGGTGTGTGTGTGTGTGTGTGTGTGTGTGTGTGTGTGTGTGTGTGTGTGTGTGTGTGTGTGTGTGTGTGTGTGTGTGTGTGTGTGTGTGTGTGCGTGCGTGCGTGCGTGCGTGCGTGCGTGCGTGCGCGCGCGCGCGTGCGTGCGTGGTAGGCAAATCTCCAAGGCAACAAGCAAACAAAGACTGTGCAACTGTGGTGTTAAAAGTGCAACTTTGTTTTCACCTTTTTAGAGGTGAAACTGCTCCTAAACCAATTCAATAAACCAGTATCTCCCAACTCAGAATTGATAATTTAGTGTAACAAATGTATAATATAAATGAAAGAAAAACAATCATTGTTTTCATCTTTGTCTGCGTCACAATATGTTGCAACAGCAATACCAATGATGATAACCAGACTGAAACATCTCCTTGCTCTGTAATTACTCAGAAATGAAATAACAAAGGGTTTTCTCGAGGGGCAAGGCAGCTGAATTAAAGCATTTCATAACATGATGAGAATTTGCAGTTAGCTGTGTGTTTGTGAGTTAACGCACACATGTGTGTGTGTTGGTATCTGGCAGGAGCGTGTTTGGTTATTAGCAAGTTACGAAATAAAATTATTGATACTAACAAAATGATTAATATCAGAAGGATTATTAAAATATATTAAAATATATTAACAATAATTAATAACGGGACACCACCCTGGGATCAGGGACCAAAAACCTAACTGTGGATTAAAGTCTCAAAACTGATGTTCACTAACAATGTCAATAGTCAAAGTACTATTCCACATTCAGAGAGAACAGTGAAGGGTTGAATTCTATAACACCTAGCTATTATCACAACACATATGTGTTTGTGTGTGTAGGAGGCGGAGGGGGGAGGAGAAAGATGGCGTAATCTCGTAGCCGTAACTCAGGCTCGGCAGTCACAGCACTGGACCTTTAACTAATAAAGGTGGCGGATTTAAAAAGACAAAACTTAGTTATGTTGTCCATGAAATACACACTAACACTGTAAATAGTACAGTTAACTTAAACAAAACAAAACAAGGTTACAAAACATTGCTCGGTGGTAATTGGTTAATTAATTCTTCTGACTTTTAGGCGGAATTACTGCGGCTTAGGACCGGGGACCTCTTGATCACACTCTCTCAGCGGGTCAAGTGGCAAAAGAAGCGGGGATTTGTTCTTCGGATTTGTAGGCAGAATTTCTCTAAGCCTAGAACCTGGAATCGTAACCGCTATGTATCTGCAGGTTAAACGCCGCGCTGATTCAGCGAATGTCGACTTGAAAAATTCGGGAATTCCGTGATCTTCCTTCTGCAGGTTAAAGTGGGGGAGCACGGGGCAAGTTATCCGCTCCTCCTCCGGGATCCAAAACAGTCTATTGTTTGACCAGCGAAGTTAAGACCATCAAGGCAAGGCAAGGCAAGTTTATTTGTATAGCACTTTTCAACAACAAGGCAATTCAAAGTGCTTCACATAAAACCATTAAGCATCAAAACATAATGCAAAAAGAAAAGAAGATTTAAAAACAATTAAACATTTATTTAAACATTGAAAACAACATTAAAAACAGTTAGTAAAACATTAAAAAGCTAAAAAATAGAATAAAAGTTGCAGTGCAGTTTAAGAAATAAAATACAGTAGTGAGATGCAGAAATTGATTAAGATCCTTGAATCTGGTTCAATTAAAGGCAACAGCAATTGAGTCTTCAATCTGGATTTAAAGGAGTTTAGGGTCTCCGCAGACCTGCAGCTTTCAGGGACTTTGTTCCAGATATGTGGAGCAGAAAAACTGAACGCTGCTTCTCCATGTTTAGTTCTGACTCTTGGAACAGAAAGTAGACCAGTCCCAGACGACCTCAGGGGTCGGGATGGTTCATAAGGTAGCAGCATATCAGAAATGTATTTAGGCCCTAAACCATTCAGGTCTTTATAAACCAACAGCAGGATTTTAAAGTCAATTCTTTGTTGGACAGGAAGCCAGTGCAAAGACCTCAGAACTGGAGTGATGTGATCCACTTTCTTGGTCTTAGTGAGGACTCGAGCTGCAGCTTTCTGATTGACTTTTTACAGAGACCTGTAAACACACCGTTACAGTAGTCCAGTCTACTGAACATAAAAGCGTGGACAAGTTTTTCCAAATCCTGCTGAGACATAAGTCCTCTAATCCTTGCTATATTCTTCAGGTGATAGTAGGCTGATTTTGTAATTGTCTTGATATGGCTGTTCAGGTTGAGGTCTGAATCCATAACTACACCTAGGTTTCTGGCTTGGTTTGTGGTTTTTAACGTCAGTGATTGAAGCTGAGCGCTGACTTTCAATCGTTCATCCTTGCTACCAAAAACTATTACTTCTGTTTTATCTTTATTTAATTGAAGGAAATTCTGGCACATCCAGTTGTTGATTTGTTCAATGCATTTACTCAGCCTTTGTATGGGATTATAGTCCCCTGGTGATATAGTTATGTAGATTTGTGTGTCGTCTGCATAATTATGATAACACACTTTGTTGTTTTCCATAATCTGAGCCAGTGGAAGCATGTAGATGTTGAACAGAAGAGGCCCCAGTATTGAACCTTGGGGAACACCACATGTCACCCTAGTCAGCTCAGATGTGTAATTAGCTACAGACACAAAGTATTCTCGGTCCTTCAAGTAGGATTCAAACCAGTTAAGTGCTGCGCCAGAGAGTCCTACCCAGACCTTTAGTCTGTTTAGGAGTATGTCATGGTCGACCGTGTCGAATGCAGCACTGAGATCCAGTAATACTAAGACTGAGATTCTGCCACTGTCTGTGTTTAAGTGGATGTCGTTGAAAACCTTAACAAGAGCAGTTTCAGTACTGTGGTGCTGTCGAAAGCCGGACTGGAAAACATCAAAACAGTTATTTACGGCTAAGAAGTTTTTCAGCTGTTGAAAAAACACTTTTTCTATTATTTTACTTAAAAATGGGAGGTTTGATATTGGCCTATAATTTTTCATTATTGCGGGGTCTAAACTAGCCTTCTTTAGGAGTGGTTTAATAACTGCAGTTTTTAGGGCTTGTGGGAAAACACCTGAGAGGAGCGAGGTGTTTACAATTTGTAGAAGATCAGTGGTCATGCAGTGTGAAATATTTTTGAAAAAGTGTGTCGGTAGAATATCTAAACAGCAGTAGGATGATTTCAGATGTTGTATAATGTCTTCTAGGTTACTTTGGGTGATTGAATGAAATTGTGTCATGATATTTGAATGGATGTTATTGAAAGATGGGGACAACACATGTCCTATGGTTGATGTGGAGGCACCGACTGCTTGTCTAATTTTCTGAATTCTGTCAGTAAAAAAGGAAGCAAATTGATTGCATGCCCAGGTGGATTGGAGCTCAGCAGTTACTGACACTGGAGGGTTTGTTAGCCTGTCGACGGTAGCAAATAAGGTGCGTGCATTGTTATTGTTTTTGGTTATAATGTCAGAGAAGAAGAACTGCCTTGCATTTCTAAGTTCCAAATTATAATTGCGAAGTCTCTCTTTATAGATGTCACAGTGAACCTGGAGATTAGTTTTTCGCCACCTGCGCTCAGCTTTCCGACACTCTCTCTTCTCTATTCTGACCGGCGTGGCATTTCTCCAAGGAGATCTTTGCTTACCCGAGACAACCTTCACTTTAGTGGGTGCAATCGCATCAATAACATTTTTAACTTTAGAATTGAAGTTATCTACAAGCTCATTGACTGAGATGCAAGAGAGGGCTGGTGTGGAGGAGAACTTCTGAATAAATAGTTCACTGGTGTTTTCAGAGATGTAACGCTTCGTCACAACCTCGGTTTTGACATTTGTGTGTAAGGAGATAGCACTCTCAAAGAAAACACAGAAATGATCAGAGAGCGCAACATCAGTCACAGCAACCTTGGAAATGTTTAGACCTTTGGTGATGATTAGGTCCAGAGTGTGCCCTTTGTTGTGGGTGGGTCCTGTTACATGCTGAGTCAGATCATAATTATCAAGGACACCACATAGTTCTATAGACCCTCTGTCCTGGGGATTATCAACATGGATATTGAAATCGCCAACAATGGCAACACAATCAAAATCAATACAGATTATGGACAGCAGTTCAGTAAACTCATCAAAGAAGGTTGTACAGTATTAAGGTGGTCTGTAAATGGTTAGGAATAAAGCTTGAGTGGAATTCATAGCCACATATTCAAAGGAAGTAAAATGACCAAAAGACATCTGCTTGCATTGAAAAGAATACTTAAATAAAATAGCAACTCCACCTCCTTTCTTATGCGCTCTTGTTTTACTTATGAAACTGAAGTTGTCAGGTGTTGATTCAATAAGAACAGCTGCACTGGTATCTTGGTCTAACCAAGTTTCAGTTAAAAACAAAAAATCAAGTTTGTGCCTAACAATAAAATCATTGATTAAAAATGTTTTTCCTGACAGAGACCTGATATTTAATAAAGCTAAGCTTAATGTGGTTAAAGCTCTATTTGCCCATTTTCTTTGGACAGGCTGACGAGGAATGAATGTTAAATTTGATGGGTCTGCAGATTTACTAATGTTTCTTCGCAGCCTCACCTTTCTTTTTCTATAAACTATCAGGACAGGATTTGAGAAGGCTAACTGCATACAGGGCCCCGACTGTTCCTGGAGAGAATCAGTGGTGTCATTAGCCTTGTAGCCTGGACCCAGAAGATATCAATTGTTGTGGAGCTGTAGTGAAGGTGGGGGAGGGGCAGCGCGCTTTATCGTCACCAATTGTGTCCAAACTGGCTGAGGACTTAGATCCAGTGGCGGAGGTCGAGCTGGAGGTGGATGTCGAGGAGGGAAAAGGGGAGTGCGGCGGGGAGTGAATTTTGTTCCAGCAGTGACCAGCTCTTTCATGTGGTCAGTACTCCAGGTGGGGGGAGGATGGAGATGGGGTGGAGAAGGAGGGGGAGGACCTGGATGGAGTCTGGGGGGTGGAAGTAGGTGCTGGTGAGGGAAGTAAAGTGGTTGGACACTCCTCCTCTTGGCTCTCCACAGGCGGGGGCAACCTTCCCGTAGGGTCCCCACGGCGATGCTCTGTGGTTATCTCTTGTTTAGACTCCTCTTGTCTCCCCCTTGGCAGTGGGAACAGACGGGTGACGCAGGAAGAAAAATAGATTAGAGGTAAACAGTTTTACCCCTGACTTGTTCAGGCAAATTCCATCTGCCTTAAAAAGGTGTCTGCGCTCCCAGAAAAGGTAAAAATTGTTGATAAAATGTACTGAATGGTCAGTACATGCAGTTGACAGCCATTTGTTGAGTGCAAACAGCCTGCTGAATCTTTCATCTCCTCCTCTGACTGGTGGAAGAGGGCCACTGATAAACACCTCAGCATCGACAGAGCTGACTGTGCTTAACAGATCAATGAAGTCTCGTTTCAGAACTTCAGACTGTTGTTTCACAGTATCACAGCTTCCTGTATGCACGATGATGTTTTTCACCGTGGGATGGTCAACCACGATGTCCAAGATTTTGTCCGTCATGTTAGAGACCATATCCGTCGGAAAGCAGAGTATTTTGGTATTCTTGCTGCACATCGTTCTGACATCTTTTACAGCATAGTCACCAACAATCAAAGTTTCAGGCTCAGTCAGTAGCTTTCCCTGTGGCCTTTTACGTTCACATTTACTCTCAGTTCTTACCCTGCTTTGAGAGGATAGCTGCTTATCCAGGTCACCAGATGGAGGTCTAGGATCCTGCGACAATGAAGCAAATCTGTTCCCAAGTTGTAGGCCTGGTTGCCGTAGAGGTTCTTTGCTGGTTTTACTTTTCTCAGCTTTTCTTGGCTGTGTCCAGCTGTGTGTAGGGGTTGAGGAGGAGTTCTGCCTGTGTGGTAGTGCAGGCCAGCCAGTCGCATCACAAATATCAGGGTGCTGGGCCCTGCCTGTTAGTCGTTCTCCCACATCCCGAGGGTATGATGTCCTCTTCCAGTTCCAGGGAGGACTACCATTTGAGGATTCATTAACTGCTACACAGCCCTCCTGTTTCTTGGTAGGCCTGGTGGTGCTAGTTAGCTGTGTCTTAGCTTGCACTTGTCCAATATTTTGAGTCCATGGTATAGTGGTATCGTTCCCACACAGTCCATTTACCTCCACGTTCACTTCTAGTCGGTGGATCTTTGTTTCCAAGACTGCAATCTTCTGCAGGAGTTTGTAGTAGCCGTCCGTGGGTAAGGGAGGCATCTTGCTGCTACTTAGCTTTAGCTTAGCTGCTAAGTAGCCTATAGCAGTTTATCTTTAAACTAGCGGAATTGTGGCAATAGCCTGTTAAATCTACAAAGAAATACAGTCCGAGTGATTTTCAAGTGTCCAGGATCTGCTGCTCAAAACTTCTCACTGACAAAACAAGATTAGCAGAAAAAATGCAAAAAATGCAAACAGAGGCGAGAGCAAGCAGCAAAAGCATCTGCACTGTAAGAAAGCAGGAAGCCGAAGACCATCACCCAGAGTTTTTTCTTAAAAGGCACCAATGTTGTTTCACCTCCTTTCATACGAATCAAGTCGCATTAAATGGCGCAGAGTGAAGGTATGCGCTGATGTTTATAATCTCACTGACGTCATGGCCATATCACAGGGACTCCCCAGGGTCTCCGTGGCCCTCGGCCAATGAGGCACCAGTGTTGTGGTTTGATCCAAATCTCACACATAGGTGAGATTTTGTCGCCTGATTGGGGTTTGGCGTGGTTTAAACCAGTTTAGGCTTTTGGAAATCCATGTCGGCCTCTGTCTTTGTTTCAACCACAAGGTGAAGTCTCAACATGAGCTTGATCGCAGTGTAAGCTGAAGTATCATTTAGGTTCAGGTGACAAGGGTATGATTCTAGTGCTGCATATTGAAGCATGATCCCAAAGCTATCAGATAACACATGTACACACAGTTAGAGAGGGTAGAAGACGGGCCAAATAAGATAAGTGCACGTTAGGATGCTTCAGAAAGTAATTTAAAACTTTAGAGTCCTCATCTGGGACTTTCTCTTAGATCACCTTTACTGTTACGACACACCGTCCACACATTGTGCTCCAATATTCCACTTACTTATTCACTACATACGCAATGTTTTGGTGGAGCCCATTTGCGTTACTCCTTGGTATGTCATAGGTCACAATGTTTACTCAGAATTGATGCAGACCCAGATGCAAAACTCTTGAGTTTTGGCTTTCCTTGAACTGATTTTACTGTCTCATAAACTTAACAGTCGAATGTAATTGATCATGTAAGCAGGGGGTTTTAACGTAAACTTAAAAGCACACACAAGCACAGAATATACCCTTGGGTTGCCGGGTTCCGGGAAACACTTTTCAGTGAGTCATAAACCCAGCGAAGTCTGCTGTGATTGCTTCAACACGGCCAACCATGAGGTGGTCGGCCACTTCCTGCATCATGCAGAGCGGGCGTGATGTCACATCTTCTGAGTCATACCCCCCTGTACTACATGTTGCAATCTACTTGGATAACCTGCTAATCAACCCCCCCCCCCCCCACCCCCTACAAACACAAGGCTAATACAGTTGCAAGTTACATTGATGCCTTCAGCAGGTTCTATCGTTTAGCCCTCATGTATTGCACTTTCTCTCACTCACACACACTCACACTCACACATCAGTTAAGATGGATGGAGGTTGCAGATTGTGCAGTGTGGGTCTTGGCTCACACACTTGTGTTTTAGCAGTCCAGAAGGGTTTCACAATGATTTCTTGTTTTTTCAGCTTGTCAGTAAAAATCACCCGGCACTTATCTCTTATAATTATCTGCCTTGATGATTTTGCCCCTGTATTCTCTCAGTATTCTGAGCTTTTTAACATCATGGGTGTTTCCAAAATTGTTGTAGTATTTACACTAATTCAGCTTTCCAACAAATTCGTCTCTGGGCGTTTCTCTCTTGGCCTTCACTTGGCCATGATGGAAACACGCCATGAATCCATGTGTTACAATATGCTAATGGAGGCCTAATGCACTGTTATTCCTTATTGTTTATCTTGTGCAGCCTTTGTCTGGTAACTGCAGCAACCAATCAATTCACAGCCACCCTCATAATGATCTGTGGACATGGAAAATATACAGTATGAGCCACAACAATCTTTAGTGTTTACTAATTTGAACGCATACAGTAAGTACATTTAGTAAACTTGGTGAATTTGAGACCTGATTTATTTTGTTCGATTGTTCTTCAATTCGAGTCTTCACCCATTTGGCTGTTGCAAAGTTTGACCCAGATCAGAAACTTTTTGCACAAAGCAAATGTTTTATTTGAATAAAGAAATCTACTGAAACTTTACGGACATAGTGGGCCACACAATTCCCCTTTGGCTGGCTTGGCCCCTGTCAACCCTCGTGCCTGGAGGTTTTCATATTGCTGAGGCCTGATAAGAAAGAGTAATGACAGGGCAGAATTGGAAACAAAAGAAGAAACTCTCTCTTTGACCCGTTCCCACTAGTTAAGAATCGGATAAAGAAAACATAGGAAGCATATCACTCACAATTTGGTGACTGAAGATAGAAGAGATAGAGACTGAAGAAGGAGAATGAGAGGAGAGGAGGGAGGCGGTGCTACTTGAGGGATGAGTGTCTGAGCTTGAAGAAAGAAATGGATAAAACATGGTGGAATGAGCCTTTTTTACAGTCAGATAGACTGTAATGTCAGACTTGAAGCTACTGTTAATTTTTTAAGTTCACCATCCACAAGACAAGTGCTATCTCCTAATCAGACAGCTAATCAAGTCTTCTAAGTATTTCTTTAGATCTAACACAACTGCTCAATCTGTCAAACGTTTTGAATGAGCTCGCAGCAGTGTTAAAGGGCAAACAGGTGTGTTTGTGTGTCTGTCAGTATATAAACAATTGTATGACCGGGCTTGTGTGGAATGCCAGATCTCTATTCCCGATAAACGTCACAGGACTTTAGGTGTTGAGTTGTCCAGGGTTAACAGAGGTTAACTAAGGCAGTATGCCCTGAGACGGCCACAAATTACACTAATGGAGATATGAAGATGGAGAATTTGGGCTTTGGTAATGAAACCAAAAAAATCCCCCAAATCTGGAAGAAGACAGGACACCAGCGTCCAGACATTTAGAGGCATTTGTTTAGAGAACTTGTAATCCAACAGTCAGACGTCATTGTGAAAAAATGGAATATGCATCTCGTGTGTTTGATTTACAGTAAACATGATTTTTCAAATTAACAGCTTTGATAGTTTACATATATTAATGACATCATTCATCAACAATGCGCAGATGCAAAGTAATGATGTAGTAAGACCCACTGTCTCAAAGGTTGTTTTCTGAACTGTGTGTGTGTGTGTGTGTGTGTGTGTGTGTGTTTTTTTGTGTGTGGTTTATATTGCATGCAGGTTATAATCTGGTGTGCCATGGCGTCTCTGTGGACCGGACCTTTTCCGATGAGGAAGATGAACAGCGGAGCCGGGAGCGTAGGTTGCTTCACAGCCTGAGCCCAGAACCTTCTGAGCAGGAATAAAACCTCAGGTTAGTCAGATAAGAAATACAACCAGTCTATCACCATATTTGGTAAGCCACTGCTTCCTCCAGATTTCTTACTTTTTTTTTGTTCATAGCTGTATCGTGGAGCCTCTCTTCACAAACAGTAGCAGCACAAAACGTATCCTTTGAATAGTTCAGATGGAAAAACAAGATTACTTGTTGCAGATTTTCAAGTAGCTTGTATTAAGATAGTGTCAACATGACACACATTCCCTCCAGTCTTTTTTCAGTTAAAGAATAAACTTTTCCATGTGGCCCTAAACCAGAGTTTAACAACAATGAAAGGGAATTATTTCAAGCTTTGTTTTATGGCCCTGTGAAACATTTTTCTTGTTTTCCTTATTTTTTATTTTCTGCACTCAGAAACTGAGAAACTTCTGAAAAACCACGCAGTAACTGATGTGGGGTCCCCTTATGAATATTTATCCCCCATTCCTTCCAATCCTCCACTTAAAGAAGGTTGAATCATCTTTTTGTCCAACATTGTAGCTCTCAGCCTCTGCACATTTCTGCATAATTTGGTTTTCTTCCTCTTACACCTTGTAGTATTAATTGCATTACTCATACAGTTTTCTTTCTGTATGAGTAGTTACTGTCTCCTAATAAAAAGGCCACACAAAATGTACTTAGCAAAACACAAGAAACACAATTTCTTTTCATATTCTATCTATGCCGTTTAACTTTTTTAACTCTTCTGATTTTCCCTTGGGATCGTGAGTCGAATTACGAATACATTTCTATGGGTGTGAACATTTATACAACATGACTTTAGAAAGCCAGACTCACTGGTGGGTCTGACAGGGTTTAAGATATTAATCAGCTTCTGTTAATGTTTGGGTTTTCAGAGGTGTCTCCTGAACATCCGGCTCACACATGCATATTGTGCGGTCTTTCCACTTTGAACAGCTGCATGTTTTCTCACACTGACGCACTGCAAGAGAATGATCAGAGGTTCTTGACTGTCTGCCTTTTAGGACTGCTGCCTTTTAGGATTACACATGGGCTCAGACTAACATTGCATCTTGTCTGTATGATACTGCTGCAAGACAATAATCTAAAAAGCAACATTTATCACATTCTCGTGCTATCTGTATTCAGAAAATGCTCGTACAGCAGTAACTTTACCATCTCCAGATTCAGTGGTTGCATTGGGATAGTCGTATAATACATTTGGTAAGTTAAGCACCTCTCCTACATTACTTGTAGTGACACTTCTTTCAAATCTCAAAAGCTCATAACATCCTCCCACCGCTTACATTTGGGTGTTGGCTGGCAAATAAACAAAACTGAAAATGACTAGAGTGTGTAGTGTCGTTTGGTTCAACTAAGGAATGACAGCAGTGGCTTTCAAGTTCCAGTGAGAACTTGCACTTCTTCTTCTCTCGTTTGCACTCTCGGCTTTAAACTCTGTCAGATTTTATTTTATGGCAAACATTTTCATGAACTTCTTGGGCATGATATTCAAGATGTTGAACTGTAATTCCCGAAGTCCATCTCCATATTGAGAGATGAAATATTGAAATGTGATCAAATTGTTTTATTAGTGCAAGTCATGGACAACCTCTAACTTTTTCCCCTCTCTCTACTCTCTATTCCCTGTCTTTGCCTCTCTTTCTTGTTTTCTTGTCCACCCCCGCTACTTTCAACTAGTCAACCCTCACCCCAATACTAGCAACCAAAACAGTGACAACCTGAAAACAATGGTGGGAGGTGTCCCCAGATTTGATGCCAGATTTTGTCCCAGATTGAGAAAGCAATTCTCAGAAAGCATGTCACTGCCATCTGGTTTGCTTTAACTGTGACAATTACCTGCCACAGCTCGCGGGAGAGACTTGCTGCTTCTCTGTCTACTTCAATAAATCAAAAGAGGAGCAATGAATGACGCTATCTGTTTCCAAACACTTCAGACTGCTTGCTCCATTCGGAGCTGCCGTCAAGACTTTGCCCAGATGCGTAAGCGGTCATGTGATAACAGACACTTAACGCCCTCCAGTGCTTCCTCAGGAACTGGTAGTGCTGCTAAGGATTTGGAGAACATGGTAGAGGAGCTGGACCAGCAGTATGGAAGCAATTTCTCAAGAGTCTGACTTCGCCCTGAGCTTAACTTTGTCTGCCAAGCCCCTCAACTTTGGCTCTGTGTGAGATCAGAGTAACAACTACTGAGGGACAACAGGTTACACCCTGAAAATAGGGTGTCACCAACAACGAACCAAAGCTGCTTTGTTGCTGCTTATTCATCATGCCTTGCTGATGTTTTCCTCCCTCTTTTCATTATGAAAATAAACTATACGCCATCTCTTTCATTTCCACTTTCTAAACTAGCATTTTTACCTCCCCCTTGTTTCTCGATTTTCATCTGCCCTTTTATTTGGTAGATGTTCTGCGGCACTAACTACCTGAGGGGTGTTTTGCAGAGGGTTAATAGGGTTGTGTTGTCTCTCCGTCTTCACCTCCTCACCTCTTCCTTTACCTCTGCAACCAGCTTTAGGTCCTGAGGTCATCACAGTGTGTCTTCACACTGACAGTAATGAACCTATGGAGACCAATTCTGGGTCTTTTTCCGACCATTCTACCTTTGACTTCTGGACCTTCCTGCTGTCTTTTAGGATTTTGATGATACCTAAATGTCTGCTGAAGACCACGGGTGGCCGCCTGGATAATCCCACAACACGCGCTTGCTGGTTTAGTAATCCCCACAGGAATGTTACACTCGCTCCTCTATGCATCCCATAAATAAGGCATTTTATAAAGGGAAGCCCAGATCAGTTTCGAAGGATCATTTACGGATGAGTGCATGACAACGTGCCATGGAGGATGAGACAAAGTGTGAAGGACAAGATGGGAAACTGTACTGAATATTTCAGTTTGTGGTTTCATTCAGATCATAACAATAGCATACTTTGAATGCAGATTAGATAGACAGATAGATACTTTATTAATCCCGCAAGGGGAATTTTTTTCGCTCCAGCAGCATATTCTTAAACAGGCCTATTTGTGTTGTTTTCTTATTTTGGATTGGACCTGAAGATAAGTTTTTTTCTTATTTTAAAGATATTCTAAATGTTTCCACTTTCAATTAGTTGATTCAAGAGTAAAACTTTTTATTTTATTTTGGATATTACAAATGTTGCCATGACTTGTATTAATAATGCATTAGTTAATAATATATTAATACATTAACGAGAGCGTAATATATTAAATTAAATGTGAAATGTTGTCAATGTTCTTCAAATGTGTTCTGGGTTAATATATATTGTGAAATGTCTCACATGACAGACAATCCATGTTAATTCAAACTTGACTTGAATAAAGATTTTACTTTTCAATATTTTTGTCTTTTCAGTGTTTTCTAAATCACACATTCAAGAGACAAACAACATACAGCTATGAGGAGCATCAATTTTATTAATAAGAGTAAACAGATAATTTAAGCTGAAAACCATAACGCGTCTTTGATCGAACATGCGATACGTTTCTGTCATGAGAGGTTTTATACTGTACAGTGAAAACATGAAATGTAGAAATGTCATTGTAAATCAACACTATGAAGATGTTTTTAATATTGTTGTGTGCACTAACTGAGCCTTTATTATTGAGAAGTTGACAACTTGAATAATATTGATCCTATTAAGAATGTGATAATTCAAAAAGTATTTCATTCCAAATTAAGATGTCAGTTTGCCTTTCTATTGATACAAAAGTAAAAGGAATGAGATGTGTAATTGTTTGGAAACAAAAAAATCTCATCTTGCAGAAGCTGTAGCAGTGCTACATGGTGGCCGTTATGGACATTTGTATAACTATGTACAACATGCTTATAGTCAGTGCATGGATAATCTAATTATTCTTTAATGCATCCTGTTAATCAGCATATTAATGAGGAAAAGTGACTGCTATTAAGCAGCACAAGTGTCCGTTTTGTTTGAGCCGTAAAATAATTGAACTTTATTATCCAATACTATAAAGCTCCGATACATTTCCAGGGATGAACACGCTCTTTTGGCATGTCATACTAGCTTCAATTTAATGGTGAACAATCAGCAACTATTTCTTTAAAAGTCGGTAAATGTTGAATTCTATTTTCTTCACATGCGATAGCATTTTAGAATAAAGCAGTGAAGTTATAACTAAATGGTCTTCTACCAAGGGCAATCTAGATGAACCAGCCCACACAGCAGTCCATGCAGATGAAAGGGTTAACTCCGTGAGAGAGAGATGGCTGCTGTGCCAGGATGAAATTAAACGTTCAGTCACTTGCTTATCATCGTCATTCACTTATTGCGTGCACCTGTAGGATTCCCATCATCCAGGGAAATAACGGGAGTCTTCCTGCTTTCCTGCCAGTGAGACAGAGTGGTCTTTGTTTGTTGTCAGGCGGCGCTGTTTTCTCACTGCTCCTCACCGCCTCCCTGTAATGTCTGAAACAGCTTACACATACACTGTAGAAGTGGAAGCCTTGAGTTCGGCATTTTGGCTGTGGCCATCTTGGTTTTTGGCCTTTGCCATCTTGATTATTTTTGTAACCAGACCTGACAAGAGGGTGGAACTAAGTACAACCGGACGCTGAATATGACATTTTTAGGCAATAAAAACAGTTATTGTATTAATGATCTGAAAACACACTGTGAAAGTGTTCAAGTTGTAAGACGAAAACACGGACAACTCCCAGAGCGGACAATGCTGTGGTAGCAAACTGTCCACCACAAGGTAGCCACGCCTTAAAGCATACTCTGCTTTATTGTCTATGTTAATCTAAATGGGACCACAATTTACTAAATGAGCATCATGCTGTATTGAAGAAGACTTGACACTAGCGATTGAGACAATATATTCTTTACAGTGTAATTTTCTCATAGACTTCTATACAATCTGACTTTTCTTCCCCCTGCTGGCCATTAGAAATAATGCAAGTTTAAGGCACATTGGCTTCACTTTTTGGAACTGGAGGTTTGCCACCAGGACTTACACAAGCAATGTTTGAAAACTAATTTGAAAAAAATATAATCAAATACTTGGTATTACTCACCCTTCAGACATCTTGGACCAATTGGTGAATGTTTCCACTTTTGATTGTGGTAAATCAACCAAATTTTGCAATTCAGTAAAACCAGTGGTACAATAAACACATTTTAAATGTTACTTCATCGGTTGATTTATTTTTCTAACTCACTAATTTAATTGGTTTTATTGTGCCAGTTGTGTCAGACTGCATTATCTGTTACTTATTTTGCTCACAGTGGGCAGTAACGCTGTTTCTGCTGGGGGCGACAACACATATGGAAGTAAAGCAGTGGGCAGACTGTTTAAAACTCGCTTGACTCGCTTTGAATTACATGTGGAATCTTCTGCTCTGTGCAAACTGTATGTGTGAGACCAAAGAGCTAGTCTAGCCATACATCTGACTTGTACCATGGCCTTTATCTTCTAGTGTAACAGACCATGATGGTCAACATATGCAAAAAAACATCCAGATGTTGAATATCCATCGATGATGTGGGAAGTAAATAGTGTGTGGTGCATTTGAGATGTCATTGCTTAAAAGTCACATATATTGCAGCCATATACTGTGCGTATGTTACAGGTAGAACTTTGCTCAGTGGCTGAACCAAACAGAGATCTCCACTCCACATTTAGTGCTGACTTGTCTTCCAGTTGTGGAGGCTTTTCTGCACTGGTCTGGTCTACAAGTGTTGCCAGTAGCAACGAGTAACCACTCTGTTTCAAGCCAGCCGCTAAAACAGCCTTTTTATCATTACAAATAACGACTGGTTTCTCTTTGAAATGCGGGTGTGAACTGATTGGCCTCATTACTTGAATTAACCAAATGTTCTGCAGGTTTTAAGAGGATGCTAGTTGAACATTGAGTGTGTGATAATGACATCCCGCTGCAGTATATGCTTGAGGGAGACTTTCTCTTTTTTTCACATTGTGAAACAGTTTGTAATAAATATCATTATTTTGTTTTGTCTCATGCGTAGATAAAACGATTCAACCGAGCTTTAACGATAATTTTTCCGATTATTATAAGTCTGACTCACATTTTATGAAAAGATCCTTTAAAATGGTAATTGGAACCAAAGAAACCAAAATGACTTTGTATTGTTGCCTTGAATTTGTGTCATGGCTGGGAATGCATTATCTTATTATCTTGTCTTCCTCTTGTTCAGAGACCAAAGCATCGACAGGCTGTCCACATTGTCTTCTCTCGTGTAGACCTAATTGCTGTCTGGCTTAATAATTGACACACATTTTTCTGTGGTTGAAGAACAGTGACAAGCATGACTCCTCTGGGAAATGTTAACATAGAGACTGTGCAAATGTCATGGATCACACATTTTGAAATACGTTGGTGCTAAGTTGTCAAATATGACTCAAAGTGACCATGAAATAGAATTCATGTATAGGGTGATTATGGCACAAGGGATGAGACTGAAATGGTTCCACCATGCTGCATGATGTGAACTGCAATTGGCAAAGATCTGTGACTTGAGAATGTTCTGGTTCTGTTTATCAAACCACCTCTCTCTCTCTCTCTCTCTCTCTCTCTCGCTCTCTCTTTTCCTCTCTCTCGCTTCCTCTGGCTTTGTTCCTCTGCCATCCTCTACGATTAAAGTGGTTTGTTGGAAGGTGGCAGATTCTGTGATTCATGAAGTTCCAGTCTGCTGGACCTCGGTCACCATCAGAACTTGATCCTTTCACAAGGGCCGAGGATTGGCTGATCAAATCTTTTAATCAATAGGCAACACACTAGCCAGAGTTTCGCAGAAAATATGTTTACGTGCATCACATTAAGAGTTGCAGAATGGCCTTATTGTGTGAATGATTCAGCCTCACCACAGCACCAGAGCTGTGATTTTACCTCTCACGTTTTAGGTGATGATTTATGTAGTTGACATGACGTGACATTTTATCCGTGCTTACTTGTGCTTACTGAATAGACTTGGAGAGACAGAGTGAGTCATTTGTCAACCTGCAAGCTGATCCCCACTTGGATTCAAGCTACTCTCTCTTTAGTAGGGCAGGAGTAGGAAACACATCCCTTTTATAAAATGGAGACTTCATCTGGTCTTGTAGCATTTGGGTTTTGCCAAAACCACATGACAGAAGAGTAGAGAGATGGAAAATTGTAAAGACAGAAATATGGAGGATAAAAAGAAGTACCATGAATAAAAAGGTAGAGCAGGTCCATGGCTCTCACTAGAGGCACCAATTAGTGGACAGCAGGCCAAACCTTCGTATCTCTGAACCAACTGACAGTCCACCAGCTGTCACCTCTATGACTGACACCTGCCTGTTGATAGACACCTGGTACCGAGGACTCCAGACAGTTGTGCTACTTGTGCAGTGGTCCTTACAATGGCAGTGTACAGGTTTTTCTTTCTTGTCTTTCTTTTTCCTTTCAATTATTTTTATGTTGTTCGGAAGTTGTAGAAACGAGTGGGTGTGGCATTCAGCTGCTGCTGTCTGGGTGTGTTTCTATTAAAACCAAGTTCAAGTTTTAATTTTTTTTTTTAGCTAAAACTTGTTAGACTTGTGTTCAACATTTTCCTTTGGAATATGAAAAAGAAATGAACCTCCAGGACAGTATAGTCTGTATCAAAGCCTGAAGGATATATAAACATGCCAAAATGACTAATTTCTATGTTGGCCAATAGAAATCGCAAGAGAAATCTTTTATAGTGTGCAATTCTAAATGTTTCAGACTTTTAATCAAGTGTCCTTGGTGGTACTTATACCTTAGATAATATCGCAAAATATGTTTTTTGAAAAAACAGGCAATAAGTGATTTTAGTCTGAAGAAAAATGATTAAAATCAGTTCCTGTGCTGTCGCTTACCTCGCTTGGCCTCTCGCTAAAGCTGAAGGGATCAGCTTCGGTGGTCTGGGCTTCCGCACTTGGCTCCAAAGGATCAAGGTTCATGTCTGTCCAGAGGCAAATTCATTTTCCCATATCTTCTACTCTAAACAGGGGGTTCACTCACAAAACCCTGTACCTTGGGAAATCACAGCAAGCTGCTGTTACTGTGTGTCACAGGTTTGGATTTAGTTTGACCCTGACATTGTACATCTTGTGTCACATTGTTATTTATTATTTTTTGTTTATTTATACAAGAGAAAATATGCTGTCAAACGTATGAGGTGATTCCAGATTTTTTTTCTATTCAACTTATGCTTGTAGATATTGGATGATTTCCTTTTACAGAATCAAAGAAAAACTGTGCGGCATGTAATCTATCTATCTGTGTTATCTATCTATCTAAGCTTTGGCCTTCAAAATTGGGAGTTTAGGTAAGACACATTCCTTGGGGTCAGAGAAATTTTGACGGCCCTTTAATACTGTCTGAGGTGGCATGGCGCCGGAGGTGGACCACCTTTATAGGTCATGTGATATGTGGGTCATCTTGGGGCCCGCACAGCGGATCCCCAGGATCAAACACTCTTTGATTGGCTCTTTGACTCATTGATTTATGGGTACTGAAAGCCGACAGGAGTTTCACGGTTACACATACAGTAGAGACACTTTACACAGCAGTAAGTGACTTGAAGCTTTTAACTTAACGATGACTCAGTTAATTAGGTGAAGTAGTAAAATGATTGAATGATTCCCATAACTCCTACTGAGTAGTCGTTAATTATGCCGGTTGTCAGGTGGCAAATTCCTGTCAGAATCAGGTCAGTTTTAGCTCTTTGTCAAGTTGTTTGGTTAAAGTATGAAAGCAGTAGCCGATCCCGGTTGACATTGGTCAAAGGCAGGTTACACCCTGGACAGGTCGCCAGACTATGGCAGGGTGAGATGGGAAATTAGTCAAAATTGACAACGTCATAACTCTTTCCTTTCTGTCTCACCCAGTGCTTTTCTTGTCTGCTCTCTTTCTCAGAATTTGGCTGTCCAGACCAGTCTAGCCTTGCAGAGGAGAGATGCACTGTGGGTAACTGGTGCGGGGCCCTGAGATGATTACAATGCACGCAGGTTTGGAAAAGGCACCTACGACTCACAGGGCCCCTCAGGCTTTAAGGGCAATCTTCTACGTGAGAGGCTTATCACCTCTGCTCCAGCTCTCAGCTGGTGTGAGCGCCTTTAGAGGGCAACAGCATGATTTTGAACAATTAGTCCACCCCACTAGAGTCAGCAACCAGACCTACCAATTAGTTTAATTCACATGCAGAAGTCTTTATGTCTCTCTGGCTGTCACAGTGAAGCCCATGCTATTAACTTAGGACCATTGTCTAACCTTCTGCTTCAGTCAATCATGATGTTAAACTGTTCCAATTAAAACAGGCTCTTAAGTCAAGTATGTTGATAGAAAACAAATGTCTCTCCTAAAAATAACTAAGCTGACATAAATGTTTATTAGTTCATGCACTGAACAAATTTATAATGCTCACCTTGATACGTTGCAAGTGCCTTTTGCTATGTGGTCTCAATTTACAATCATTATGTATAGTGTAATTGTAAAGCAAAATGATAGCAAAATTGCATTCAGCTTTACATTTAAAATCTTACAAAGAGCTCTCAATAGTATATTCAAACATGGATAAGTCAACTTCTGAATAGTTCGCTATTGAGGTAAATAAAGTGTCATTGGCTCAAAGAGGATTCATCATACACTGAATCCACACAATTTATTTTTAAAGGATATAGTTTACAATGCAGGACAAAGCTGTTATCCCAGGATAATCAGGGAATGGCAGTGAGACTGGTTGCCAGTTGTTCAGAGCGCTCATTAAAACCATTATACAAGACACATAATACCAGTATGTTTGCATTGAACTATTCTGGTTTTACCACAGGTAAACGACAAATAGGGAACTTTTTTTTTTTTTATTTTTTTTTTCACACTAAGAACATAAACTTCATGTTCAGTCTAACGCCATATCAGACATATTCAAATAATTTTCTGTTCTGTTTAGACAAACCGCAAGCGACATATCTTATCCCACACTTCTAAGTGTTATAATCACTGCTAGACTGAAGATTACTTACCACAAACACATGCACACACACAAGTTCAGCTCACTAAGTTAAGACCTCCTACATATCTAGCAGTAGCCAATCATGGTGATTATTTAGGCAAGAGTTGATAAACTGTGGTCCAGCCTCTCCCCCGTGTGGAAAAGCCAAGCACAGAGGTGAACAGTTAACCACTGTTTGCTGACTCCCCAGTCCCTGAGTACCCGAGTATCCGAGTCCTGGTTATCAGAGATAATCCATTTCCATATGAGATGATCCAATTGTGTAGATGAACCCAAGCACAAACTTCCCAATTTAAGCACACAACCACGTTACAATTAAAATGTTTGTCTGAAATGTTACAACCTATTCTTAAGGCAAACTATATTGATATCATTGGAGACCAGCGACTCCAAAAACGGTATAAAGTGGTTCTATGGGTTAGATGGGAGGTACTCCCTCATGCCATTGACAGACATGTGTTGTTGGAACAAACAGTGACTCAAGTTCAACCAGAGACATGACTGCACCATACCCGTTTCCATTGCGCACCCTATGTCTGGCGCGCTCTGCAGGGAGGGCATCGACTTGAGACTTAATCACTGACGCTTGTTGATTATCTCCAGAATGCGATATAAACTTGACACGCCCACGATAAAAGTTTGTGTTTGGCATAATTATTTTTTTTCATGTGATTGCTCAATGTTGTGAAAACATCAGAGTTGGAACTTGTGTGAAAGTGAAGATGCACTCAGTCTAAAACGAGATGTGTCACCGGCACAAATGATCCACTTGATTTCAGAACAGTCTGATTGGTTGAGAATGCACCTTTCAGGCGCATGGCCAAATTAAGCCCCCCCCCTTCCCCCTCCTCTCCTCCTCCCCCCTCCCCTCCTCCCCAAGGTGTCTCATTCACTTTTTTAGATGGGCACTCGGCCCCTCCTCTCTAGGACTGACGAAATAACAGTGTGCGTTAGGCAAAATTGAACTTATTGCTTGCCAGCACTTCAAGGTTCCTGTCGCTTCGTTCAGAACCAGGATCATCCTCGAGTGGAACCCTGACGCTTCAAAGAGAAGAGAAAGGCGCACCGGGGAGATACGTTTTTGCGCCGATTTGGACGGGAGCTATTTGGGGACTTTTTACGCACCTATGTTACGCACTGGGACTAACTGGATTTAGGGACATATATCGATATTTCTATATTTTATGGAATAAAACACCATTAAATGTAAGTATTCTTTTTTGTTTCTGTTTGAAATAAACTATTTGAATGATGACTATTGCTCTAAACCAGATAACTGGCAAACATGCAATATTTAGCTTATTCTTTTTCTCATTTTTAATATGATATTATTATGTTTGACATGATGATACAAATAAATCTATTTCAGTGAACTCCTCAGTGTAAACATTGTTTAACGCGACGCGCCGTGTTGTCCTTAGATAACCTGCACTGTTGTGTCCCGCTCCTGCGTGAGGCAAGTGCATTTCAAACTGGTTGGAGTTCACTCCAAAAATTGAAATTAGAATAATGAATAGACTAACCACGTTATTCATATCTCCGTCGAACAAGCAGCAGGTGTTTCTATTTAGAAAAAAGTCATAAAATCTCTTGACTCCTTTGTGGATGACAATATCAATATTTTAGCCCCAGTAGCCTTTCTTTGAATTACTCTTTCTTCTGATTTCCTAGAAACCTTTCTACGACGGCCTTTAATTTATCATTCTACAATAATAAAAAAAAAAAAAATGCGGTGGCAGATGTAACATTTCTTTCTCTGATTATCTACCCAAAGTCTCATTTTACTTAGTTTCCATTGGGGTGGGTCCGTTGACCTGGGATAGACCAAGTCACGAACTATACCCACCCTGAAATATTTTTGTTAATTGCCATTGTCATCTTATAGTCAGTGTCTCGTTTTTATAACAGTGTGCAGCTCCCACTGCGATCCACCACTTGTGTTTATAGAGTGGGGTGGAAATGAGGACAGGGGGCTCACTGCTCCTGTCCTCCTGTCTCCAAAAAACTCTGCAGTTCGACCTCACAAGAAGCTTTAATTGTCTTTCTCTAATAGGAACTAATGCAAATTGTCTGCCAATTAATGTGATATGTCATATAAATGCGATGTCCCTTGTTTCCAATGAGGTTTTCAAAGTGTCCCACTTATTTTTAAGAGGGAGATCAATACGTTATAATCTAGAAAAAAATGTATATGTAAGTTTATTTGTATTGGTTAAAGTTTAGATCATGTCAATCCAGGTTTACTATTCATTTGTTAAAAAGGCTGCACTAATGTCTAGATATTTTATACTTTTTTTCAATTTTTAGATGAGGAGGTGAATAGGTGGTTTTACCATATATTTTTTCTGAAGCCCATACATTATGAAAAATATCTTAAGCAGACAGATTTAGTATAACTCAATAAACACATGTCTCCCATGGAACATGTGGATGCCCTAAAAAGCAAAAAGAAACAACATAAATGTAAAGACCTTGTATGAGTGGTTTCCTAATGCACATTTTTTATTTTTTTTCAACAGATGATACTCTATATAAAGTATATCCTGTGGTTATATTGTCTCTGTGAAGCTGCCACTGCAACAGGTACGTTTTGAATGAGTAAATGCTTCTTCCTATACCTCTCTTTTTCAGTCACTCCTTTCTCCCTCCCGCTTTCTCCCCAAATCTCCCCCTTTCTTTTCTTTCTTTTCCTCACTCCTTCTTTTCCTCTGTCCACCTCTCTGAGTTTCAGCTAACTTAAAGTCATTTGACATGGTCACATTCAGTTGCCGTCCGTACTCTACCGCTTATCTTCAGCAAACTGATGAGTCAGCGTTTTCTCACAGCATTAAGGTTTCACTGTGTTCTTAAAGTAGCAGACTGTGATAAGCCCCTTCCAGTCTTCTTCCTGTGAAATCTATACAAGACTTTACCCAATAGTGAAGGTGACAGTGTTGACCATAGAATTTTGCCTCCTGGGCCCCGCTGGCCCCCCTGGCTCTCCTGGCCCCCAGTCTCTGGGTACGGATGGACACCTTTCAATTAGTCTTGGCTCCCAGTCTGGAAATAACAGCTGGTTTCACCCCTCATCCTAATAAGTCCCTCTGTTAAAGCACACACACTCATGCCTCTGGGGCTGTCCCACCAATGTTTCCAGAGCATTCCCCACATTGTTCCCGGTGACCCCCCCACCCCCACCTCAAAAAAAGGTGAATCTTCTTCCTCTCCACAGGGCAAAGCGTGATTCAGCCTGTTGCCATTTGTTTGTGTCTGGTATCCTGTCTGTTATCCCCTTTGCTTCGCTTCATCACATAGAAGTGGAGTGAGACTAAGATACAGTCAACAGCTTTAACTCTGGACAGACCTGACGGGGGAGGGGGAGTCAGCACAGTAACAGTTTAACCTTGTCAGTCTTAGCAGTAGTGTAAGTCTTTACTGTTTGCAGTCAAAATGTTAAATTGCATATCTTACCCAGGACTACAATGTAGGTGTGCGGCATCACATTTTTAGCTGAGAATAGAGTAGGAGGTCACGAGAAGGGAGATACATGATATTGTCCCGTGTGCCGCACACTGAAGACATATTTAACTTATTTTTGTGTGGGTCTACCTGTCATCATCATGTAGCTTGAGGAGGGATTATTTATGAAGGAAAACATGTAACTCAGCAGTGGTCTAAGATGAACTGATGCATGACTCCCCTGTTTAACTAATTATCTTTAACTTCATACAAACATGCTGTACATACACTGGAGTCAGTGTTGAATGTGTTCCCACACCCAGCATTTTGAGGATGAGGTTTGACTTTCCAAGAGTCATTTTCAGGCCATGATGCATGTTTTTTTTTTATGAGTCTGGGTGTAGTTGTCACAGCCCGTCAACATAAATGAGTTGGGCAGTTAGAAGCATCTGGTAGAATGAGAGTCAACAGAAGAGACATTTATTTGCATCAAAAAATCAAAAGATATTACAGTAGTGAATACATTTATATGATTTGGAAATGCATTTAATCCTTTTGCTTTTTGCCTTTCAGCTTCCAATGTGTTATCGATAATCAGACCGGTCACGGGGTCCCTCTCAGGGAAGGTAAATCTTCCCTGTTTCTTCTCCATCATCCCAACCTCGGTACCAGTGATCAACCCCAATGGATTGGTCATTTACGGCAGAGATTACTTACGGATCAAATGGACCAAAATAGATGGAGAAGTGGAATCCACAGTGCTGGTGGCACAAAATGGCGTTATCAAAATCGGCTCAAGCTACAGGAACCGTGTCTCAGTGCCCAGTCACCCTGAGGATGTTGGGGACGCCTCGTTGACAATGGTTAAGCTGCTAGCCAGTGATGCGGGCACTTATCGATGTGAGGTCATGTACGGCATTGAGGACACCCAGGATACAGTTAACCTCGATGTCAACGGTAAGAGAGTCATGATCCCTCCCACGTCATACTGGAATCTGACAAGAGACTCTAAAATTGCTTCCCAGAGATACTCTCTGAACGTAGAAGGGGGTTGCTGCAAGGGTTTAATAATAGTGAAATGCAATACAAGTGGTGATAGAAATGTAAACGATGTGAGAGAGCTATGGGCGCCCTTCTGCTTACTTTGATAGCAGCAGCTACCTAGTAGTTACACAGAAAAACAACAGTTTTCCCTTCTTATTTTAGAGTTGATGCACTCTTAAAAAGAGATGAGACTCTGGGTCTCTGTCCATAGCAAGTACAGCAATGTTCTAGTTACAGAGTTCAGCCATCTAACCCAATAAGCCATTATAGCCCAAATATGGATGGTATTACACACGTTGACAGAACAGAATCTATGTTATAACCTCATTCATCCCTGCCGTCTGGGTGTCACCTTGTCAGTGGAGATTTTTCTCTTGGTGGGGCACTCAGTGGGTGTTTCACAGCTTTTTTACTTTGCCTTTACTGAGTAATATAATAATATGAGTAAATCCCTACTCAAATTTACACAAATGTAAAATGATGTACAGTATATGATGAAGCAACATTAGTTCACTACTCTCCTTGAGGGAGGGGGGCTTACCAGTCCTTACCAGTGTCATTATGTGCACTCTACATGTCACTTGATAAGTATTTTTGGAGATATAACTCATGTTTTGGGATGTAGAAAACATGGGTGGGGTCGGGGCATACTGGGATAGTTATGGTTTTTTCTGGTTTCCAATCTGCACAACCTCTTTTCCAACTATCTGCAATGTTAATTAGGCCCATCAATCTTATCTTTTGCGTCTGTTTACTGTCCACAAATATGGGGATTTCAGGGCCATGGCATCATCTGCCGTCATCTCTTTCATTTGTGGTGAACTAGTATTTTGCTTCTCTTTTTGGTTTATTGCTAAGTTCCCCCTTTCCAAAGAAGCTGAGAGACTCAATTATTTCACCCATGGTGTGTGCTTTTTAAGACATTTAACATTATTTACAGCACTGAAACTATGCTTATGAATTCCTGATCACTATGTTCATGTTTCTATACAAAACTAAGCTTTTAGATGGTCATTTTCTTCTTCAATTTGTTGCCAGGTGTTGTGTTTCACTACCGGGCAAGCACCAGCAGATACACTATGGATTACCAAAATGCTGTCCAAACTTGCCAAAATATTGGAGCAACTATTGCTACATATGACCAACTGAAAGCAGCTTATGAGGATGGCTTTGATCAATGTGATGCCGGCTGGATTGCTGACCAGACAGTGAGGTTAGCTGCATTTTAATTGTCTGGCATAAAGTCATTTGTTTTAAACAACACTGCAATTCAATGATGTATATTTAAATAATTTTGCTGAAAGGTAAGATGATGTGACCTATGTGTTATAATACCTCATTGTTTTTCTATCTGCACAGATACCCAATTACAATGCCAAGGAAGGGCTGCTATGGCAACCTACTGACTAAACCTGGTGTGAGATCATATGGGACCAGGAAACCGACGAACACCTATGACGTATACTGTTACGTAGACAAACTTGACGGTGAGTCAATCACAAAATTAGGCTTTTCTAGTTTTAACCAATGAGGTGTCCTTTAGAGCAGTCATTCCCAAAGACTGAGTTGGGACCCAGGGGTAGTTCGCAGGACATTTTATTATGGTCGGCAAATACATTTGCAGAACTGTTTCCATAGCCTTTTATTTAACATTTATACTTTCAGTGCACCTTTGAGCCACATGAGAGAGCCTGAATGTTTGTATTGCTCTCATAGTTGTAGAATGTAGAAATGGAAGTAAAAATGGTCGAACAAATTTGCTCTTCTCACGCTTTATAGATAAGGCCTATTGTCATTTGGGTCGTGTTGGTTTTTAAAAAGTGGGTCCCCAGGAAAAAAAGCTTGGAAAATATTGTTTTAGAGGCTGACACACCCTCTGAAATGACGAAACCTCAAAATGATCACAGTGCCAAAGCAAATTACTTTTACAGCTTACGCCATGGAAATAAACTAAATTGTTTTGTTTGAACACTGCATTGGTGATAATGTGTGATCTTTTATATATTTTCTTGCACCATTTTCACACAATGTAGAAAGGGAGTTAGCTCCCAACAATTTGACTCTAAAGCAAGAATAGAAATGTATTCTTCACCATAATGGGCTTTGACAAAGTCAGCAACCAAAATGTGATAATGGAGGTTTTAAATGTTTTTGGCACTGCTTATAGGAAGTCCTCATTTCTCAGCCAACAGTCTTTGCCTGTTCTTAGTCTGTTCATTATCCTGCTTGTTACTGTTGATGGACTAAACTCCACTCAGAGCATTTTATGAGCGTTAACATCAGTCAAGAGGGATGTTAACTTGTCACATCTTTAACTCCAGTCAGCCATTTGTAGTTGTTCTTCTTATCTGGGATTTATATATTACCGCCAAGGCCTGCTACAGTACATAATATAAGTTTAAATTATTTTGGCATAAGTTGAAGATCAATTAGTTGTGAATATGAAGCAGTGTACGAAGCCATCATTCAGTACTGTGACATTTGTATTGTATATTGTATTGTATTGTATGTAGACAATGGTGTCAGCCAGGGAACGTCATCCCGCCCCACAGCCACCAGGGGCAAGCACATACATCTTCCACTTAGTGCTACAATCTCTCTCAAAAGAAACTATACATGCATTTTTGACCCCATTGTATTCTGGGCAAGTTGTGAACAGAAATTATCATGTAAAATAGTAGAGTTTGGTTGTGACTCTTTGTGGAGGATTTCATGTTCATGTCTGTCGTTAAGAGGGATGACATGTCTGGGTGGAAAGTATCTCCTAAACTTAATGCCATTATAAATCAACGGGATGAAAGCAACATGGGATATTTGATTACGCCCAAGACTAACTGAAAACATGTAGTCAGTCAGTCATCCTTTCTTGTAATGTTGTTTGGTTTCAATTAAGATCTTGCCTTTCATTTATATTATCCTGCAGGAAAAGACAAATATTCATAATTGCCTTAGTGCAGTGACCTTTCTTAAGGTGACACAAAGAAACATATGGGAAGGAAGGAAACATAGAAGGTGTAATCTTGTTCACTCACCCCGAGGGGAAACCTAACGTCCTGAAGTACAGACACATTCATTGACAGGCTAGGCACATTGTCTGCATTGCTATCCCACCTCAGATTAATATAATGAATGAGCTACTGTTGTCCTAAATATGATCGGTGGGAGATGTTTTGGGTCCGTGCCCTGCACAGCTGTGACTTTTGTCAGCTGTTTTTCGGCTATGTCTCTTCTGAAAGGTCAAACTGATCTAAAAATCTGTATTTTAAGATTACTCCAGATGATATGCCTTTGAGCTCTGTTTTCAGTTCAAGTTGTTTAAAATGAAACACAGAATGGCTGTTCTTCTGTTGATACAGCACTGATTCATGCCAATGTTTGTTGAATTGGTTGAACAGTGACTCCTCAGCCCTTGATGTCTGCTTACTTAGAGTAATCAGATTTTGTGCCATGATCACGGATCATTTGTTGCGATGTTGCCTTTGAGTTAATGCTTTTTCTTAACTATTCATTGCACTTTGCCATTTTTATTTCAGGTGAAGTGTACTTTGCTCCTGTGACCCGAAAGATGACTTTTGAGGAGGCAAGTGCAGAATGTAAGATGAGGAATGCTGTCCTGGCATCCCCTGGCCAACTCCATGCTGCCTGGCGACATGGTCTGGACAGATGTGACTATGGCTGGCTCTCCGATGGCAGTGTACGACACCCTGTTGCAATACCCAAAATGCAGTGTGGGGGAGGCCTGCTGGGCGTCAGGACCATGTACCGCTACAGAAACCAGACTGGCTTCCCAGAACCAACTAGGAAGCTTGGAGCTTACTGTTTTAAAGGTAAACTCACTCACATGGTCTTGTTGTTTGTATTTGGTATATTTACAGTATGTCATGGCGCAAAGCGTTACCTACATGTGGTGGGTCATATATGTTATACATATTTTGGTTTAGACAGTCACAGACACTGTCAAAACCAGGCCTGGACTGGTAGCTATGATCTCATCTCCTATTCCCATCTGCTTCCCCACCCTTTAATTGAATGCGTCTTTGCACCGTTGTACACATTTCCACCATTTCGTGGTAACAAAAAAGAAGAGAGTAAAATCATAGTGGTAAAAACTTTAAATGGGCAACACATCTCTTATTCTAATGGAGGGGAAATTACCAATTTGTGCTTTTGTATCTATATTACCACCAGCTGGGCTAATCAAGGCTCCTTAAGCTTTATCTTTATACAACCTCACTGTTGAAGTGAAACAAACTAAGAGTGTTTAGATTACATTTTTATTTTAGATAATATTATCACATTTATAGAAGGGCAAAAGCCAAACTAATTGTTTATGACGCGGAAGTTCATCAATTGCGTATTCTGTAAACTCTTTTCATTGTCTTTGGACTTGCTTGTAGGTCACATTTAGAAATGCATGGAACGACACCTTGTAGCAAACCACGGTGATTATGGACCATGGGAAGACAGGAGAATATAGCTATGGAGCCTTATAAATAGTGACACTTCATGGTCCACCGGATGTTAGCAGAATTATTCTAATCCCTCCTCAAAGAGGGGTCTTAACTAATCAGTATCCCCAGGGAAAAACCAAATGACAGATGAGAGTCACTATCTAGAGGAGCAGCAAAAGTAACTAATACCTCACCTGTCAGCCTTTTTAGTCTCACTATCTAACTCTCTTTTCGCCTTTCTCGTCTCGTTTCCGCTGTCAGAGTTTGCCCTCCGTCATTCTCACTTGTACTTATCAGAGCAGACGTTTGGATAATGGACAAAGCTACTGCTGGACTTCTAAATCCAGTCATCCTCGGTGACCCCTGACCTGGCCTTTCCATCTTTACAAATGAGAGGTTGGACAGATAAGCCTTCCCCTGCCTGGCAATTTACTGCCCCTGAGCTATGCTAGCTCTCGCAGTGATAAGTCCCTATGGAGTTCAGAGGGCACACAAACAGGCCACCCTCACCTCCTGCTCTGTGTATTCCATGTCAGCTCTCTCAGTCCTGTTGTATTTACGCCCCTGTCTAAGTGCTTTTCAAGTACCCTTGTTTAGTTGGACTCACTCCATCATTTCCTGCTCACAATAATATCTCCCAAAAAATATTTAAACCTACGTCAGTTAGACTGCACAGAAAGACAGAGAGAAAGGAAGTTGGGGGAAGAGGGTAAAGGGGGATAGTTGGTCTCTGATTGGTCTCTGCAATGGCACGAAGAAAACAAAAGTCTCAGTAACAGTGTCGGTGAGATAATGCAGTCTCTGAGCAGGCCTCATTTTTCCTAAAGGAAAAACGTGTCTCACGCCTTACATCAGAGATAGTTTCATGAAGAAAGAGGGCTAGTACGTAATGGTCAACAGCTGGCTTTACACAGTCTGTCTGCGCCAGCGAGGAAAGCTTTCTAAGTTTCTGTTTATGGGTGTGTGTAAATGAGAGAGCACAGGAGGACAGAGGGGCGGGGGCTAACGCAAAGACGTTAAAAGGGATTAACTCACGAATAAAACCTAAAGAAAAAGTAGAAAATCCATTAGAAAGCATTTAAATACCATCACTGACATATGAACAGTTTAAATCAGGGACTGCTGCTTGATAACAGGACAAAATAAATGTAAACACTTGAGCAATAAACTGTCGGAGGAGAGTCAGTGCCCAGAGTAAGAGAGAGGACAAGCACAGTTAGAGCAACTCTATCAAAACCACAACTCTAGAGTCCTTTAAGTTTATACCCTGTTTAATTCCTCTGTTACCGTCATGTGAGTCCTTTCAGGCACAGCCGGAAATGTTTAGAGAAACTTTCAAAGTGCACTTAGTTTTTCACAGAAAGTAGAACACTTTGAAAATGACCTCATCTGCCATGGGATGATGACAAACTATCCAATTTAATTGAGAAACAACTACTATTAAATGTAAAATCAGCATGATAATCAGCAAGATAAATGAGGTTATTTGCCAACAGTGGTGCAGATGAAAACTTTTCCCCATAACTTAGCATTGGTTGCACTGTTAATGTTATCGTTAAAGTGCAGGTTATAAACAACATTAGGAGTTAAAAGAGGAAGCTTCTAGGAAACCTTTAACTCTGGGTACTTTAATGTTAAGTGTCACCCTGCTTTTGCGGTTTTTGTGGCTTATGACTGACTGATTTATTTCTTTTTTGACTGATGTGTGCTTCTCAGGAAGGACTAAGGTGAT
Source organism: Ophiodon elongatus (assembly GCA_016806645.1). Lineage (NCBI taxonomy): Eukaryota > Metazoa > Chordata > Actinopteri > Perciformes > Hexagrammidae > Ophiodon > Ophiodon elongatus. The sequence goes on from JACSYO010002157.1 coordinate 292,157, forward strand.
CAACCAGACGTCCTTTGTTGACATGTCTGTGATAGAAATCCTCACCACCACCATCAGCTCCACCACCTCCATCCCTTTACTAACCCCAACATCTGGAAGTGTGTCAGAGGCAGAAGAATCTCCAGACTCTGAAGTTCCTACAAATCCTCCATCTATGTTCTCCACCAGTATGACTCCAACTCGCCTCAGTCCAACAGGCCAAGAAGAAGAGTTAATCACCACAGTTTCACCCACCATCAAAGAGGAACATGAAGACACTGATGACGTAACAGTGGCTCCAGACTTTAATGTCGCTGACTTTGTAAGGGAAAATGTAACCCATATGGAATCTGTTCCCCACCGTGGTGACACATTCTCAAAGCCCCAACACACAACAGAGAGCCCTGCCATCACAGAGTCAGTGGCCAGATCCTCCGAGGAGCCTGACGATCAGTCAATAATTGAGATCAGCACAATTCAACCTGATGTCCCCATACCAGATGCCTCTCTCAGCACAGAGCCCATGTTTGCAAAGGGGAACACTGAAGAAACTATTGTGGATAACCTAACCGATATTCCGACAGATTCAACTGAACTGACAAGCGAGGAGGCGTTCAGCTCCCCAGAATCACACTCAACTACTTGGCATCATTCAACAACAACATTCCCAAACTTTGATGAGATTGAGACTGAGTTTGCATTAGAGGCCCTGCCACCTACTCCGCCACCCCAACGAGAACTCACATTCAGCCCATTAGATAGCTCTAGTATTATTGATGGAACAACAAGCTCCTCAGACATTACCACCTTTATGTGTAACACCCAACCCGGCAGTGAGGCGGAACCACCAAAGACTACCAGCACTGCCACACAAAGCACACCTCAAATGCAGGATGTAGAGACACCTGCTATCGTCTACAAGGATGAGACTACACCTGGAGCCGCAACAGCTAGCACTGCCCCGATTGACGTTGGAACCTCAGCTGAGGATACGACATCGCCAACAAGTGTACATGTCTTTGATGAGTTTACCAGTCAGGTGCCAGAGCACAGCGGTGACTCCTTGACAGACGTCAGTACAGTAACAGAGATGGGCACAGAGTACTTCACATCTGCTCCCATTGCTTCAGCAGTGGCTGACAAGACCACTACTCCTGGTGCAGAGGTCGCTGATGAACAATCCATCCAAGTGACGGCCATCTTTCAGAATGTATCAGGTGAGCCATACCAACTATTTTATTTGGCAACTTTGTATTCAGTGCAAACAGTTATAATTGAGTGTAGTTCAGATTTTGTTGTGCAAATAGCAAATGGTGTTATTTTGTCTTTATTTACCACAATAATGTAATGGTAAAGAAATTGAAGGAGGGCCTGGCTAAAAACATTTTGGGAGATAGATACAACCTTTCTCAGTATTGTTTTAGGCTGGCTTTTAATTTAATGAAGTGCAATGGGTTCTGCAATTTGGTCTATCCCCAATACTATGTGTCCATTTTCTTTGAGGGAAATAAGAATTTGTTGTATTTGTTGCTTTATTTTCTTTTACTATTTGTTACAAGTTGTTGCGTGTTGTTTGTTGAAAATGTGATACCTCTCATGAATAGACGTTGCAGTCTTTATCATGAAGTTGGATTATACAGTAGCTGGGAGTTGGTGGAGGCCGTGCTGTCCAGGGTGCTGAAGTAGAGAGAAAGATTGATTTAGACTGCCAGTGAAATGTATAGTGGTTGGATCCAAGACAGCATAGAATGTGAACATAGGCAATGTACCAAGCAAGCTCAAATCAAGGCTCAAACAAATACTGCTATTGTCCTTTTTTATTGTATGACTCCCTGTACTTCTCTCCAAATTAATATACAACTTAGTGGTAATTGCAATCTACACAGGCAGTTACAGAGTACTAGTACATGTTTGCATGGGGAGTGAATTATTTGCTTGTAAGTTCTTCCACAATTTGCCAAGTTGAAGTATTTTGTTTTCCGGTTCCCTCCGGCTCATGTTTGTGTGTGTTCTCAGCATGGCCTTCTGCTAAAAGACTTCTTCGCCTTAGGACCTCCTTTGTCAGTCCAGCTGCGCAGATGATGATCATTGTGACATATAAAGAAGCTGGGAAAGAGAGAGGCAGAGAATAAGAAAAAAAAAGGAAGGAGGCAGCGGTAGAGAGAGAGTGGAATCCATATCATGAATCAAATATCTAAAAGACAAAAACTTAAAGGTGCAGTGGAAAGGATCTGGCGGCATATAGCGATGAGCTTTCAGATTGCAACCAACTGAAACTTCTCCGGCGTGCCAAGCGTTTAGGAAAACTACGGTGGCCGAAGAAAACGACCCTCTCCATATGAAGATATAAACGGCTCATTCTAAGAAAACTAAATCAGAACGATTCTTATTTTCAGGTAGTTATACACTAAAGAAAACATATTTATTCATATTATATTCAATTGCTGCCAATAGAGCCCCCTAAATGCTACACACTGTTCCTGTAATATAAAACATAATCTACTAGTGATATAATCTATTATTATAATCATCATTTTATAATCTGTATTTCTGCTTATTTGCGATGATACATGAATGATTAATACAATGTTCCTATTTCAGCTATGTCAATAATGTTATCGTAGACATGACTTGAAGATATTTAATGACAGAAAGGATTTTGAAATACATATTTAGGCCATGACTTTCAGGTCAACAGCGCATGATCTCACATGCAAACAGCAGCTGCATACTTTTTTACTTCTTTAATTTGCTCTCCATCTGAGCTGCAAACATTGCGATGGTGACTCATTCCTTGCCCCAGAAGAGCAACTCTTGTTGGAGGAGAGAGATCTGTTGAATTGGAAAGGACACAAGTGAAAGCACTGGTTGTTTGGTAGTTTTCGGAATTTGGTCTGGCTCTGGGTATAGTTGCCTGAGAGAGCAGTAATCTGGAGTCACTCTACTCTCGGTTATACACACTGTGTGTTCATCAACGCGGTGTATATGTAGTGTGGTCAGTTTAGTTGCCAAGATCACAGATTACATAAATTGTATGTTTGTGTGTGTATGTACAGTATTGTATGTGAAAAAGATACAAAATCTTCCTGTGTGTCTGTATGCCCTGTGTGTATTTGTACTGCAAATCACTATGCATTTGCAGTATTTCTCTCCTTCTGTGTGCATGCACCATCTTACTGACAGCCAACCTGGCAATAACAGAGATGTGTTGGCAGTCTACCTGAGTAAGCACAGATGCCTGTTTTCGGCACAGACTGGACACCACCTCAAGAGGTGATGTCATCGCTAACGCAAAGCCTCCCCTCTCTATGAGGACAGCTGAAGGCTGCCGGACCAAAGCGAGTGATTATAGCTGCTTTTACTGCTACATCATGTGATGTGGCTCGGCTGAGGCCCTCGAAGACTCTTTCTGCCCTCCCAGTCTGGGCTTGTGGAAAGTACTGTGACACAGTGAGAACTGTGTTGTCTGGCTGCATGGCAACAAAGTGCCCAATAATATCAATGAATGAATATTTACTGTTGCCCATATCTGTCAGTGTTATTGTCATGCCATGTGTTTTTGATTAATTGAAGACAATTACATTTTTATGTGATGATCCTCTGAGGCGTTCCAACCACATGTCACAAAACAATGCACAGAACCACTAACAGTACTTTCTAACTGTGATAAAAAAATCTGTTTAACATTCAATTCACTCAGGCTTCCTAAATTGATCTCTAAAGGAACAGTGCGGCCTTTTAGGATATACCAATGTGCTGCGTCTGAAATCTCATTTATGTAATACATAATAATATATATATATATGTATATATATATATATATACATATATTTTTATATATATATATATATATATATATATACATATATTTATATATATATATATACATGTATATAATATACTTTTTTGTGAATAAACTGTACTATGTATCTTTTTGGATACACTGAACTATAATTACCACGTCACTGCCTTGGAAACTCCTTGCCGGTTGGAAACGCCCAACCATGGTAACTTGTGCCAACCTCATGTGACCAAATAATGAATTGTGAGCGAAGGTGGAATTACACTTACTTTGAAGCATTGTTGACGTTACAGAGTTGTCCGCCATTGTCTGTTATGAACGGTGTTGTCACAGCCGCAGTTCATTGTGGGATATTTAAGCCGGCGTAGTGTCTAGTGTTTGCATAGTATAATAATTCACTTAAATATGGAAATACTACGGGGCTGCACGGTGGTGTAGTGGCTAGCACTGTCACCTCACAGCAAGAGGGGTCTGGGTTCGTCTCCCGGTCTGGGCGGTCCTTCTGTGTGGAGTTTGCATGTTCTCCCCGTGGCAGCGTGGGTTCCCTCCGGGTTCTCCGGCTTCCTCCCCCAGTCCAAAGACATGCAGCTCAGGTTAATTGGACTCTAAATTCCCCGTAGGTGTGAATGTGGGCGTGAATGGGTGTCTGTCTCTATATGTCTGCCCTGCGATGAACTGGCGACCTGTCCAGGGTGTACCCTGCCTTCGCCCGATGTAAGCTGGGATCGGCTCCAGCGCCCCGCGACCCTAAAAAGGATAAGCAGTTCGGATAATGGATGGATGGATGGAAATACTACTATTTGTATCTTGTATATTGGTAGTACATTTAGTAGATCACCTGTTCGTTGTTGAAGGACTTGGCAATGTCTACGTTCAAATGGCTTCTTGATAATAATTGCTTTTTACATCAATTTAGAATATAAATCTTAGAATTATGGTTTGAATGAAGTTCAGACAAATATGTTGGAGAGGGATTTATTTGCAGTGTTTTGCAATGTTTGTTTATGTCAAAAGGTTTTTAAAGGAATGTTTTGGTGAGAATACTATGAGACCTGTGAATGCTTTGTTGCTGTTATAGCCATTGCTTTTTCATCGTGAATAACAATTTAACAGATATTAAAGCGCATTTTTTAATTGTAGTTTTCTTGTAATCCATTGACTCGCTAGCAGATGCAGCATAAGAAGAGGTAGTTCATACAGTTTGTTTAGCAAGTATTTGGGCACAGAACTCCTCAATCAGTTAATGCTTTTTTGTTCGACCCTCTCTGCAAGGTAAACGTCCATGTCTTTTAATGTTTGTAACACTGTTGTCGCTTAGTCAATGCTGAGATAACCTTGGTTACATCACGTGGGTTAGTTTCTTAGAGTTGACAAATCTGCTTCCAGAGTGACAGTCTAGAGCCACAAAAGTCATGTTGTAATCCCCATGTGTGGTAAACCAAATTTAATGTAATAGAAACATTTCAGCTGACAATGAAAACAGCACCTCCTATGTGTGTGATAGTGTGACTTTCTATCCTATAATGTCATACCTACATCTCCCAGGACCTAAGAAATACAATATGGTTTGGTGTTAGTTGTCTCTCTGTTGTTTTTTTAACCCATAAACTACGCTTTCAGTTGCTTTGCAATCAAACTGTTATTTTCATTTATTTTCTTTCCAGTTGACCAGGCTCTACAGCCACAAGATACTCAGTCTCCCACTATACCAGTTGTGCCTGACCATCCCACCCCCTCCATAGCCGATGGTGAGCCCATCCAGCAGAGTGGCGAACCCGACCTTTCCTCCCAAACATCTGTAACTATCACTCCAACTGTAAGTTTTATAAATGGTAAACATGAGATCACACTAGAGCCACAGAGCACAGAAGAAAAAGAGGCCAAAGGTACCCAGATTTTGACAAATGTGACAAGTCTGGGAACAAGCGATGAAGTAACTACAGTGTTTGATTATAGTTGGACCGGTCACCCTGTTGATAGCTCAACTGAATCTACAGAGGAACCAACTGAAATACTGACCTCTACAGAGATCCCAGATGTTGATGTTGATGAGTATGACCCTGATATAATCCCAATAGTTGAATCTACACCTCCTCACATACTCCCTAAAGATGATGAGTTGATCATAAAGGACCCTACACAGACAGACACAACCTCTGTTCCAGCCTCAACAGTGGAGGACACAGTATCAAAAAGTACACAAAAAACAGAAACGGGGCCAGCTCCCACAGACGCCACAGAGGGGATGAGTGATGTCACATCTACCTCTGCTGACTTTGTTCCTACGGTAACACCAGCTGAGCCACAGATCACCAAAGCAACTAAAGAAACCCAAACCCCGAAGGCTGAAGAGGAAACTACCTCTGTTATAACCACATCTGTACAAGAAGAGGCAGGCAAGTCAGGGAGGACTCCCATCTATCTAAAAAATGACTCAGAAGTGACTCAGACAGAGAAGGCTAAGGACCAATCCCCTGTTACTTCTTCAACTAAACTTTACACAGCCAGAGATAAAGCAGAGGACATAAAGAGCACATCTGCCACTCCAGCTGCTAAAGACAGCACTCAGTCTGCGTTACTGACTGTGTACACTCCCTCCTCTGGTGAAGAGAAAACACAAACATCAACAACTAGTGACTCACAGAGCTCCACTCAAGATTGGGAGGGAGGAAAAGAGACCCAAACCCCAAAAGAATTTGTCTTCAGCTCAACAGATCATTCAGTATCTAGTGGTTCAGCCTCTCCTGAAAAGACAGCCAAGACTGAGATACCACCAGCTATAGATTTAGGCAGCACTGATTCATCAGCATCTGTAGCACCTACCCTTGCTGAAACTTCACCGGGTATGGTCACAAGTCAGGGCGGGAGTTCAATCAGCAAAATCCCTTCCGTCTCACCGACTGAGAAATTTGCGACTGATGCAATGTCTACACCAGAGGAGGAGGCTTCAAGGGAACAAGCAGTAAACATGTTTACAACCGGCCCACATTCACATACATCTGCTGGGACTGCAACGTCATCTTCAAGTTTAAGTTCCACAAATACAACAGATAAAGCTACATCGGATAGTGAAGTAACATCACAAACAGCAGGCAGAGATAAAACATCCATTTCTGCCAATGGTGAGTCGGAAGAAACGTTATCACCCACCACTATCCATGAGCAGAGGAAACAAGATGAGACAACAACTTCTCCCTTTCATGAATCCATTGCAACAACTGCTTCCCCCTTATACAGTGCTATTGAAATTATCAAGACAACAATGGCCACAATCACTGAATATTTCAGTCAGTACTCGACACAAAGTACATCACTAATGACTGAATTACCTGAGGAAACCACTGGTGTCACAAATGAGCAGTCTTCAGTAGATCAAACTTCCTCACCTGTGGCGACCTTTACTCCTGCAGTCATGAGTACAGTCAAATCCGATGAGTCTATTTCAACTGCAGCCTCAACAGTGGACATCTCAACTGCAACTGAGGACACAAAAGAGATAGGTCGAAC
>JACSYO010002157.1:299544-544544 GCA_016806645.1 Ophiodon elongatus
TATTAAGGACAAAGATATTAGTACTGAAACTACAATGGTGGAGTCCATTCCTTCATCCAGTGGCTCAACCATGAAAGTGGAAACAGCATCATTCCCCATTACCACAGATTCAGAGAGTTCTGGAGACGGCACTGAGTTCATTGAAGGTACTTTTATTACAGCAACTACTGTTTCTTCTTTGTGGAGTACAGAGTCACCATCAGTGACAGCGTCAAGTCAAACTGAAACAAGTGATACTTCAAAATCAGCTGTTACTGTAGCTTCATCACTCTACAGTACTGAGAAACCAACATCAGAGTCACGTGAAACAAAAGAGACTGTAACCACAATTCAGACTGGGAAATTAATAGCTACACCAGAAACAAGTTCTACTTTGGCAACGACAGATGAAGCTCGTTCAGGTGACCAAACTCAAGCTACGTTCACTGAGACCTCAACTGGTACAGCTAAATTGTCGCTCGACAGCACTGAGGTACCATCAAGAACATCTCCTGTTACATCATCTGCTGTTTCAGATACTAAGGACAAAGATATTAGTACTGAAACTACAATGGTGGAGTCCATTCCTTCATCCAGTGACTCAACCATGAAAGTGGAAACAGCATCATTCCCCATTACCACAGATTCAGAGAGTTCTGGAGACGGCACTGAGTTCATTGAAGGTACTTTTATTACAGCAACTACTGTTTCTTCTTTGTGGAGTACAGAGTCACCATCAGTGACAGCATCACATCAAACTGAAACAAGTGATACTTCAAAATCAGCTGTTACTGTAGCTTCATCACTCTACAGTACTGAGAAACCAACATCAGAGTCACGTGAAACAAAAGAGACTGTAACCACAATTCAGACTGGGAAATTAATAGCTACACCAGAAACAAGTTCTACTTTGGCAACGACAGATGAAGCTCGTTCAGGTGACCAAACTCAAGCTACGTTCACTGAGACCTCAACTGGTACAGCTAAATTGTCGCTCGACAGCACTGATGTACCATCAAGAACATCTCCTGTTACATCATCTGCTGTTTCAGATACTAAGGACAAAGATATTAGTACTGAAACTACAATGGTGGAGTCCATTCCTTCATCCAGTGGATCAACCATGAAAGTGGAAACAGCATCATTCCCCATTACCACAGATTCAGAGAGTTCTGGAGACGGCACTGAGTTCATTGAAGGTACTTTTATTACAGCAACTACTGTTTCTTCTTTGTGGAGTACAGAGTCACCATCAGTGACAGCGTCAAGTCAAACTGAAACAAGTGATACTTCAAAATCAGCTGTTACTGTAGCTTCATCACTCTACAGTACTGAGAAACCAACATCAGAGTCACGTGAAACAAAAGAGACTGTAACCACAATTCAGACTGGGAAATTAATAGCTACACCAGAAACAAGTTCTACTTTGGCAACGACAGATGAAGCTCGTTCAGGTGACCAAACTCAAGCTACGTTCACTGAGACCTCAACTGGTACAGCTAAATTGTCGCTCGACAGCACTGAGGTACCATCAAGAACATCTCCTGTTACATCATCTGCTGTTTCAGATACTAAGGACAAAGATATTAGTACTGAAACTACAATGGTGGAGTCCATTCCTTCATCCAGTGGATCAACCATGAAAGTGGAAACAGCATCATTCCCCATTACCACAGATTCAGAGAGTTCTGGAGACGGCACTGAGTTCATTGAAGGTACTTTTATTACAGCAACTACTGTTTCTTCTTTGTGGAGTACAGAGTCACCATCAGTGACAGCGTCAAGTCAAACTGAAACAAGTGATACTTCAAAATCTGTTACTGTAGCTTCATCACACTACAGTACTGAGAAACCAACATCAGAGTCACGTGAAACAAAAGAGACTGTAACCACAATTCAGACTGGGAAATTATCAACTACACCAGAAACAAGTTCTACTATGGCAACGACAGATGAAGCTCGTTCAGGTGACCAAACTCAAGCTACGTTCACTGAGACCTCAACTGGTACAGCTAAATTGTCGCTCGACAGCACTGAGGTACCATCAAGAACATCTCCTGTTACATCATCTGCTGTTTCAGATACTAAGGACAAAGATATTAGTACTGAAACAACAATGGTGGAGTCCATTCCTTCATCCAGTGACTCAACCATGAAAGTGGAAACAGCATCATTCCCCATTACCACAGATTCAGAGAGTTCTGGAGACAGCACTGAGTTCATTGAAGGTACTTTTATTACAGCAACTGCTGTTTCTTCTTTGTGGAGTACAGAGTCATCATCAGTGACAGCGTCAAGTCAAACTGAAACAAGTGATACTTCAAAATCAGCTTTTACTGTAGCTTCATCACTCTACAGTACTGAGAAACCAACATCAGAGTCACGTGAAACAAAAGAGACTGTAACCACAATTCAGACTGGGAAATTAATAGCTACACCAGAAACAAGTTCTACTTTGGAAACGACAGATGAAGCTCGTTCAGGTGACCAAACTCAAGCTACGTTCACTGAGACCTCAACTGGTACAGCTAAATTGTCGCTCGACAGCACTGAGTTACCATCAAGAACATCTCCTGTTACATCATCTGCTGTTTCAGATACTAAGGACAAAGATATTAGTACTGAAACTACAATGGTGGAGTCCATTCCTTCATCCAGTGACTCAACCATGAAAGTGGAAACAGCATCATTCCCCATTACCACAGATTCAGAGAGTTCTGGAGACGGCACTGAGTTCATTGAAGGTACTTTTATTACAGCAACTGCTGTTTCTTCTTTGTGGAGTACAGAGTCACCATCAGTGACAGCATCACATCAAACTGAAACAAGTGATACTTCAAAATCAGCTGTTACTGTAGCTTCATCACTCTACAGTACTGAGAAACCAACATCAGAGTCACGTGAAACAAAAGAGACTGTAACCACAATTCAGACTGGGAATTTAATAGCTACACCAGAAACAAGTTCTACTTTGGCAACGACAGATGAAGCTCGTTCAGGTGACCAAACTCAAGCTACGTTCACTGAGACCTCAACTGGTACAGCTAAATTGTCGCTCGACAGCACTGAGGTACCATCAAGAACATCTCCTGTTACATCATCTGCTGTTTCAGATATTAAGGACAAAGATATTAGTACTGAAACTACAATGGTGGAGTCCATTCCTTTATCCAGTGGCTCAACCATGAAATTGGAAACAGCATCATTCCCCATTACCACAGATTCAGAGAGTTCTGGAGACGGCACTGAGTTCATTGAAGGTACTTTTATTACAGCAACTACTGTTTCTTCTTTGTGGAGTACAGAGTCACCATCAGTGACAGCGTCAAGTCAAACTGAAACAAGTGATACTTCAAAATCAGCTGTTACTGTAGCTTCATCACTCTACAGTACTGATAAACCAACATCAGAGTCACGTGAAACAAAAGAGACTGTAACCACAATTCAGACTGGGAAATTATCAACTACACCAAAAACAAGTTCTACTTTTGCAACAACAGATGATGGTGGTTCAGGTGACCAAACTCAAGCTACGTTAACTGAGACCTCAACTGGTACAGCTAAATTGTCTCTCGAAAGCACTGATGTACCATCAAGAACATCTCCTGTCACATCATCTGCTGTTTCAGATACTAGGGACAAAGATATTAGTACTGAAACTACAATGGTGGAGTCCATTCCTTCATCCAGTGGATCAACCATGAAAGTGGAAACAGCATCATTCCCCATTACCACAGATTCAGAGGGTTCTGGAGACGGCACTGAGTTCATTGAAGGTACTTTTATTACAGCAACTACTGTTTCTTCTTTGTGGAGTACAGAGTCACCATCAGTGACAGCGTCAAGTCAAACTGAAACAAGTGATACTTCAAAATCAGCTGTTACTGTAGCTTCATCACTCTACAGTACTGAGAAACCAACATCAGAGTCACGTGAAACAAAAGAAACTGTAACCACAATTCAGACTGGGAAATTAATAGCTACACCAGAAACAAGTTCTACTTTGGCAACGACAGATGAAGCTCGTTCAGGTGACCAAACTCAAGCTACGTTCACTGAGACCTCAACTGGTACAGCTAAATTGTCGCTCGACAGCACTGAGGTACCATCAAGAACATCTCCTGTTACATCATCTGCTGTTTCAGATACTAAGGACAAAGATATTAGTACTGAAACAACAATGGTGGAGTCCATTCCTTCATCCAGTGACTCAACCATGAAAGTGGAAACAGCATCATTCCCCATTACCACAGATTCAGAGAGTTCTGGAGACGGCACTGAGTTCATTGAAGGTACTTTTATTACAGCAACTGCTGTTTCTTCTTTGTGGAGTACAGAGTCACCATCAGTGACAGCGTCAAGTCAAACTGAAACAAGTGATACTTCAAAATCAACTTTTACTGTAGCTTCATCACTCTACAGTACTGAGAAACCAACATCAGAGTCACGTGAAACAAAAGAGACTGTAACCACAATTCAGACTGGGAAATTAATAGCTACACCAGAAACAAGTTCTGCTTTGGCAACGACAGATGAAGCTCGTTCAGGTGACCAAACTCAAGCCACGTTCACTGAGACCTCAACTGGTACAGCTAAATTGTCGCTCGACAGCACTGAGGTACCATCAAGAACATCTCCTGTTACATCATCTGCTGTTTCAGATACTAAGGACAAAGATATTAGTACTGAAACTACAATGGTGGAGTCCATTCCTTCATCCAGTGACTCAACCATGAAAGTGGAAACAGCATCATTCCCCATTACCACAGATTCAGAGAGTTCTGGAGACGGCACTGAGTTCATTGAAGGTACTTTTATTACAGCAACTACTGTTTCTTCTTTGTGGAGTACAGAGTCACCATCAGTGACAGCGTCAAGTCAAACTGAAACAAGTGATACTTCAAAATCAGCTGTTACTGTAGCTTCATCACTCTACAGTACTGATAAACCAACATCAGAGTCACGTGAAACAAAAGAGACTGTAACCACAATTCAGACTGGGAAATTATCAACTACACCAAAAACAAGTTCTACTTTTGCAACAACAGATGATGGTGGTTCAGGTGACCAAACTCAAGCTATGTTAACTGAGACCTCAACTGGTACAGCTAAATTGTCGCTCGACAGCACTGATGTACCATCAAGAACATCTCCTGTCACATCATCTGCTGTTTCAGATACTAGGGACAAAGATATTAGTACTGAAACTACAATGGTGGAGTCCATTCCTTCATCCAGTGGATCAACCATGAAAGTGGAAACAGCATCATTCCCCATTACCACAGATTCAGAGGGTTCTGGAGACGGCACTGAGTTCATTGAAGGTACTTTTGTTACAGCAACTACTGTTTCTTCTTTGTGGAGTACAGAGTCACCATCAGTGACAGCGTCAAGTCAAAGTGAAACAAGTGATACTTCAAAATCAGCTGTTACTGTAGCTTCATCACTCTACAGTATTGATAAACCAACATCAGAGTCACGTGAAACAAAAGAGACTGTAACCACAATTCAGACTGGGAAATTATCAACTACACCAAAAACAAGTTCTACTTTTGCAACAACAGATGATGGTGGTTCAGGTGACCAAACTCAAGCTACGTTAACTGAGACCTCAACTGGTACAGCTAAATTGTCTCTCGAAAGCACTGATGTACCATCAAGAACATTTCCTGTCACATCATCTGCTGTTTCAGATACTAGGGACAAAGATATTAGTACTGAAACTACAATGGTGGAGTCCATTCCTTCATCCAGTGGATCAACCATGAAAGTGGAAACAGCATCATTCCCCATTACCACAGATTCAGAGGGTTCTGGAGACGGCACTGAGTTCATTGAAGGTACTTTTATTACAGCAACTACTGTTTCTTCTTTGTGGAGTACAGAGTCACCATCAGTGACAGCGTCAAGTCAAACTGAAACAAGTGATACTTCAAAATCAGCTGTTACTGAAGCTTCATCACTCTACAGTACTGAGAAACCAACATTAGAGTCACGTGAAACAAAAGAGACTGTAACCACAATTCAGACTGGGAAATTAATAGCTACACCAGAAACAAGTTCTACTTTGGCAACGACAGATGAAGCTCGTTCAGGTGACCAAACTCAAGCTACGTTCACTGAGACCTCAACTGGTACAGCTAAATTGTTGCTCGACAGTACTGAGGTACCATCAAGAACATCTCCTGTTACATCATCTGCTGTTTCAGATATTAAGGACAAAGATATTAGTACTGAAACTACAATGGTGGAGTCCATTCCTTCATCCAGTGGCTCAACCATGAAATTGGAAACAGCATCATTCCCCATTACCACAGATTCAGAGAGTTCTGGAGACGGCACTGAGTTCATTGAAGGTACTTTTATTACAGCAACTACTGTTTCTTCTTTGTGGAGTACAGAGTCACCATCAGTGACAGCGTCAAGTCAAACTGAAACAAGTGATACTTCAAAATCAGCTGTTACTGTAGCTTCATCACTCTACAGTACTGATAAACCAACATCAGAGTCACGTGAAACAAAAGAGACTGTAACCACAATTCAGACTGGGAAATTATCAACTACACCAAAAACAAGTTCTACTTTTGCAACAACAGATGATGGTGGTTCAGGTGACCAAACTCAAGCTACGTTAACTGAGACCTCAACTGGTACAGCTAAATTGTCTCTCGAAAGCACTGATGTACCATCAAGAACATCTCCTGTCACATCATCTGCTGTTTCAGATACTAGGGACAAAGATATTAGTACTGAAACTACAATGGTGGAGTCCATTCCTTCATCCAGTGGATCAACCATGAAAGTGGAAACAGCATCATTCCCCATTACCACAGATTCAGAGAGTTCTGGAGACGGCACTGAGTTCATTGAAGGTACTTTTATTACAGCAACTACTGTTTCTTCTTTGTGGAGTACAGAGTCACCATCAGTGACAGCGTCAAGTCAAACTGAAACAAGTGATACTTCAAAATCAGCTGTTACTGTAGCTTCATCACTCTACAGTACTGAGAAACCAACATTAGAGTCACGTGAAACAAAAGAGACTGTAACCACAATTCAGACTGGGAAATTAATAGCTACACCAGAAACAAGTTCTACTTTGGCAACGACAGATGAAGCTCGTTCAGGTGACCAAACTCAAGCTACGTTCACTGAGACCTCAACTGGTACAGCTAAATTGTTGCTCGACAGTACTGAGGTACCATCAAGAACATCTCCTGTTACATCATCTGCTGTTTCAGATATTAAGGACAAAGATATTAGTACTGAAACTACAATGGTGGAGTCCATTCCTTTATCCAGTGGCTCAACCATGAAATTGGAAACAGCATCATTCCCCATTACCACAGATTCAGAGAGTTCTGGAGACGGCACTGAGTTCATTGAAGGTACTTTTATTACAGCAACTACTGTTTCTTCTTTGTGGAGTACAGAGTCACCATCAGTGACAGCGTCAAGTCAAACTGAAACAAGTGATACTTCAAAATCAGCTGTTACTGTAGCTTCATCACTCTACAGTACTGATAAACCAACATCAGAGTCACGTGAAACAAAAGAGACTGTAACCACAATTCAGACTGGGAAATTATCAACTACACCAAAAACAAGTTCTACTTTTGCAACAACAGATGATGGTGGTTCAGGTGACCAAACTCAAGCTACGTTAACTGAGACCTCAACTGGTACAGCTAAATTGTCTCTCGAAAGCACTGATGTACCATCAAGAACATCTCCTGTCACATCATCTGCTGTTTCAGATACTAGGGACAAAGATATTAGTACTGAAACTACAATGGTGGAGTCCATTCCTTCATCCAGTGGATCAACCATGAAAGTGGAAACAGCATCATTCCCCATTACCACAGATTCAGAGGGTTCTGGAGACAGCACTGAGTTCATTGAAGGTACTTTTATTACAGCAACTACTGTTTCTTCTTTGTGGAGTATAGAGTCACCATCAGTGACAGCGTCAAGTCAAAGTGAAACAAGTGATACTTCAAAATCAGCTGTTACTGTAGCTTCATCACTCTACAGTACTGAGAAACCAACATCAGATTCACGTGAAACAAAAGAGACTGTAACCACAATTCAGACTGGGAAATTAATAGCTACACCAGAAACAAGTTCTACTTTGGCAACGACAGATGAAGCTCGTTCAGGTGACCAAACTCAAGCTACGTTCACTGAGACCTCAACTGGTACAGCTAAATTGTTGCTCGACAGTACTGAGGTACCATCAAGAACATCTCCTGTTACATCATCTGCTGTTTCAGATATTAAGGACAAAGATATTAGTACTGAAACTACAATGGTGGAGTCCATTCCTTCATCCAGTGGCTCAACCATGAAATTGGAAACAGCATCATTCCCCATTACCACAGATTCAGAGAGTTCTGGAGACGGCACTGAGTTCATTGAAGGTACTTTTATTACAGCAACTACTGTTTCTTCTTTGTGGAGTACAGAGTCACCATCAGTGACAGCGTCAAGTCAAACTGAAACAAGTGATACTTCAAAATCAGCTGTTACTGTAGCTTCATCACTCTACAGTACTGAGAAACCAACATCAGAGTCACGTGAAACAAAAGAGACTGTAACCACAATTCAGACTGGGAAATTAATAGCTACACCAGAAACAAGTTCTACTTTGGCAACGACAGATGAAGCTCGTTCAGGTGACCAAACTCAAGCTACGTTCACTGAGACCTCAACTGGTACAGCTAAATTGTCGCTCGACAGCACTGAGGTACCATCAAGAACATCTCCTGTTACATCATCTGCTGTTTCAGATACTAAGGACAAAGATATTAGCACTGAAACAACAATGGTGGAGTCCATTCCTTCATCCAGTGACTCAACCATGAAAGTGGAAACAGCATCATTCCCCATTACCACAGATTCAGAGAGTTCTGGAGACGGCACTGAGTTCATTGAAGGTACTTTTATTACAGCAACTGCTGTTTCTTCTTTGTGGAGTACAGAGTCACCATCAGTGACAGCGTCACATCAAACTGAAACAAGTGATACTTCAAAATCAGCTTTTACTGTAGCTTCATCACTCTACAGTACTGAGAAACCAACATCAGAGTCACGTGAAACAAAAGAGACTGTAACCACAATTCAGACTGGGAAGTTATCAACTACACCAAAAACAAGTTCTACTTTTGCAACAACAGATGATGGTGGTTCAGGTGACCAAACTCAAGCTACGTTAACTGAGACCTCAACTGGTACAGCTAAATTGTCTCTCGAAAGCACTGATGTACCATCAAGAACATCTCCTGTCACATCATCTGCTGTTTCAGATACTAGGGACAAAGATAGTAGTACTGAAACTACAATGGTGGAGTCCATTCCTTCATCCAGTGGATCAACCATGAAAGTGGAAACAGCATCATTCCCCATTACCACAGATTCAGAGGGTTCTGGAGACGGCACTGAGTTCATTGAAGGTACTTTTATTACAGCAACTACTGTTTCTTCTTTGTGGAATACAGAGTCACCATCAGTGACAGCGTCAAGTCAAACTGAAACAAGTGATACTTCAAAATCAGCTTTTACTGTAGCTTCATCACTCTACAGTACTGAGAAACCAACATCAGAGTCACGTGAAACAAAAGAGACTGTAACCACAATTCAGACTGGGAAATTAATAGCTACACCAGAAACAAGTTCTGCTTTGGCAACGACAGATGAAGCTCGTTCAGGTGACCAAACTCAAGCCACGTTCACTGAGACCTCAACTGGTACAGCTAAATTGTCGCTCGACAGCACTGAGGTACCATCAAGAACATCTCCTGTTACATCATCTGCTGTTTCAGATACTAAGGACAAAGATATTAGTACTGAAACTACAATGGTGGAGTCCATTCCTTCATCCAGTGGATCAACCATGAAAGTGGAAACAGCATCATTCCCCATTACCACAGATTCAGAGGGTTCTGGAGACAGCACTGAGTTCATTGAAGGTACTTTTATTACAGCAACTACTGTTTCTTCTTTGTGGAGTACAGAGTCACCATCAGTGACAGCGTCAAGTCAAAGTGAAACAAGTGATACTTCAAAATCAGCTGTTACTGTAGCTTCATCACTCTACAGTACTGAGAAACCAACATCAGAGTCACGTGAAACAAAAGAGACTGTAACCACAATTCAGACTGGGAAATTAATAGCTACACCAGAAACAAGTTCTACTTTGGCAACGACAGATGAAGCTCGTTCAGGTGACCAAACTCAAGCTACGTTCACTGAGACCTCAACTGGTACAGCTAAATTGTCGCTCGACAGCACTGAGGTACCATCAAGAACATCTCCTGTTACATCATCTGCTGTTTCAGATATTAAGGACAAAGATATTAGTACTGAAACTACAATGGTGGAGTCCATTCCTTCATCCAGTGGCTCAACCATGAAATTGGAAACAGCATCATTCCCCATTACCACAGATTCAGAGAGTTCTGGAGACGGCACTGAGTTCATTGAAGGTACTTTCATTACAGCAACTGCTGTTTCTTCTTTGTGGAGTACAGAGTCACCATCAGTGACAGCATCACGTCAAACTGAAACAAGTGATACTTCAAAATCAGCTGTTACTGTAGCTTCATCACTCTACAGTACTGATAAACCAACATCAGAGTCACGTGAAACAAAAGAGACTGTAACCACAATTCAGACTGGGAAATTAATAGCTACAGCAGAAACAAGTTCTACTTTGGCAACGACAGATGAAGCTCGTTCAGGTGACCAAACTCAAGCTACGTTCACTGAGACCTCAACTGGTACAGCTAAATTGTCGCTCGACAGCACTGAGGTACCATCAAGAACATCTCCTGTTACATCATCTGCTGTTTCAGATACTAAGGACAGAGATATTAGTACTGAAACTACAATGGTGGAGTCCATTCCTTCATCCAGTGACTCAACCATGAAAGTGGAAACAACATCATTCCCCATTACCACAGATTCAGAGAGTTCTGGAGACGGCACTGAGTTCATTGAAGGTACTTTTATTACAGCAACTACTGTTTCTTCTTTGTGGAGTACAGAGTCACCATCAGTGACAGCATCACATCAAACTGAAACAAGTGATACTTCAAAATCAGCTGTTACTGTAGCTTCATCACTCTACAGTACTGATAAACCAACATCAGAGTCACGTGAAACAAAAGAGACTGTAACCACAATTCAGACTGGGAAATTAATAGCTACACCAGAAACAAGTTCTACTTTGGCAACAACAGATGAAGCTCGTTCAGGTGACCAAACTCAAGCTACGTTCACTGAGACCTCAACTGGTACAGCTAAATTGTCTCTCGAAAGCACTGATGTACCATCAAGAACATCTCCTGTTACATCATCTGCTGTTTCAGACATTAAGGACAAAGATATTAGTACTGAAACTACAATGGTGGAGTCCATTCCTTCATCCGGTGACTCAACCATGAAAGTGGAAACAGCATCATTCCCCATTACCACAGATTCAGAGAGTTCTGGAGACGGCACTGAGTTCATTGAAGGTACTTTTATTACAGCAACTACTGTTTCTTCTTTGTGGAGTACAGAGTCACCATCAGTGACAGCGTCAAGTCAAACTGAAACAAGTGATACTTCAAAATCAGCTGTTACTGTAGCTTCATCACTCTACAGTACTGATAAACCAACATCAGAGTCACGTGAAACAAAAGAGACTGTAACCACAATTCAGACTGGGAAATTATCAACTACACCAAAAACAAGTTCTACTTTTGCAACAACAGATGATGGTGGTTCAGGTGACCAAACTCAAGCTACGTTAACTGAGACCTCAACTGGTACAGCTAAATTGTCTCTCGAAAGCACTGATGTACCATCAAGAACATTTCCTGTCACATCATCTGCTGTTTCAGATACTAGGGACAAAGATATTAGTACTGAAACTACAATGGTGGAGTCCATTCCTTCATCCAGTGGATCAACCATGAAAGTGGAAACAGCATCATTCCCCATTACCACAGATTCAGAGGGTTCTGGAGACGGCACTGAGTTCATTGAAGGTACTTTTATTACAGCAACTACTGTTTCTTCTTTGTGGAATACAGAGTCACCATCAGTGACAGCGTCAAGTCAAACTGAAACAAGTGATACTTCAAAATCAGCTGTTACTGTAGCTTCATCACTCTACAGTACTGAGAAACCAACATCAGAGTCACGTGAAACAAAAGAGACTGTAACCACAATTCAGACTGGGAAATTAATAGCTACACCAGAAACAAGTTCTACTTTGGCAACGACAGATGAAGCTCGTTCAGGTGACCAAACTCAAGCTACGTTCACTGAGACCTCAACTGGTACAGCTAAATTGTCTCTCGAAAGCACTGATGTACCATCAAGAACATCTCCTGTTACATCATCTGCTGTTTCAGCATTAAGGACAAAGCTTCATCAATCTACAGTACTGAGAAACCAACATCAGAGTCACCTGAAACACAAGATAATGTAACCACAGGTAAGACTGAGAAAGGATCTGTCACATCAGGGACTAGTTCTACTTTCCCAACAATTGAACATTCAGGAGATGAGGTGACACAGATTACAACAGGTGGAATAATTCACACAACTGGACCACCACTGTCCAGCACTCATCGCTTCCTATCCACAATGTTGGTAACAACAGTTACCACACCTCTGCCGTCAACATCAGACATTATAACTACACAACAACCTCAGAAGCTAGAAAGCACAGAAAAAGCATCAACTATCCAGATCATTGATGAATTTGAGACAATTTCTGCAATTAGCTTGACTGAAGAGGACAGCTCAACTGGGCAAACAACTGAAATTCTAACAGAGGAATCATCTGCCATGTCTTTTTTACCAATTACAGACCAATCAGTGAATCCAAGTAGCCACTCAGCTATAGTGATTGGCATCTCACAGCAAACAGCTACTGAATCTCCAATTTCCACAAGGCCATCCATCCCTATCATTGATGACACTGAGTTTATTGATCAAACCACCAAAGTTGCTGGTAAAACATCAACCACCTTCTCTTCAATGTTCAGCACAGAGAAACCAGAAGTAACAACAGCATCACTTGCAGCTGGAAGAAGCGATGGCTCAGAATCTACTTTTTTTACAGCTTCTTCTTTGTCCAGTACTAATAGACAAATTTCCCCTGATACAGAAAAAAGCACAGAAAAGCAAACTGTAACTTTTGAAACAGAGTCTGTGATCACAACTACTGAAAGTACTGGAAACCAAACTCCGTACATGTTTACCAAGGAACCTCTTTTGCCTTCTCCCATCAACATTTCATCATCCTCTGTATCCAGCAAAGAGAAAAATGTGATGACAACTGTTGCAAGTGTAGCAGCTTCAAGTAAAACAACAAGTATTACTTCATCTCTTTATAGTACTGAAAAACCAGTCGCTGTTTCAACTAGCAAAGTCCATGAAGAGGGCTCTGGGTACCAAACCTCTGATACGTTTGCTGAGATCTCTTCTGTGACAGCTTCTTCCATTGCCAGCACAGCATCCCTAAGTGTCAAACCCTCAGTACAGCCAGATAAGGAAGTGGACTACGGCATCAGCACAGACTTCATATTAATTGAATCCTTACCTACCTTTGTGAGAACAACTGTTAAGCCTGCCAGCACTGCTTTTACCACTGACTCAAGGTCATTATTCACTGATGAAGAGACTTCAGCTGATGTTGCCACTTCTTCTATTTCTTCCATGTTCAGTACAGAAACACCAGCGGCAGTGTTTGCAGAAACATCAACAAGCAATGCAACCGAGGAACCATCAGTTACTCCTCCAGAGGTTCTGACAAAAGCAACAGCAAGCTTAGCCACCACAATTTCTTTAACGATAAACACAGAGAGTCAGTTAGTGACAACAGTATCACCCGAAACTGAAACATCTGAAGTTTTAAGATCTCATGTAACATCAGATTATTCTCTCTTCAGCACTGAGAAACCAACACCAATGCCACCAACTGCCTCAAGCGAATCTCAAAATAAAGGCCCATTCTTTACAGCAACAGATGGAAGTCAGATAGCTGATAGCACGTCACAGCCTGGTGTTGAATCATCAACCCAAACCTTCTCACAGTTCATGACAGATGAGTCTACAGATGCTTCCCAGTTTTCTACCACAATTGAGGCAGTGACATCAGTATCTGAGTCAGAAAGTGATGATTTTACTGAGGGTTCAGGAGATGACACATCTGGACCCACAGATGAAACTCCCTTAGAAACACCAACAGCGTCTGACCAATCCTTTGTGGAACAAACAACCTTAGCAATAACCACATTTAGACCATTAGTTACAACTAAGTTTATTGAGGAGAAAAGCTCAAGTGACAGAGAATTTATGACAGTCACAACAAGCCCCTATACATTTGAAACTTCTCAACCCTTGGCAATCCCCAGTGTCACTGTGTATACCTCAAAGGAAACTTTTACTGACATGGAAAGCTCTGGTGGCTCACCTGGTGATGATGATTTGGAGTCAAGTTCAGATGGATCTGGTGCAGAGGTATCCATTGAGACTACATCAAAACCCCAAGAAGAATTTACTGTGGCCACAGATGAGACTGAAATAGATGACATTGAGAGAACATCTGACATGTTAAGTGCCGCATCCTCGACTCACTCCAGTACACAGCTTACCAAGGAATTTATGTCATCAACCCAATCACCACACATGACAAGCACTGAGATTTACATTACTGAGCAGGGCAGTGGAGTCTTCCCAGATGACTCTGTAGTAGACAGTGATAGTTCAGGTGCTGACCTTTTCGTTGGATCAACTACATTTAAACTACTGACAAGTTTTCCTGTGATGCCCACTGCTCTAGCAGCTACAACAGAAATTATGTTGTCATCTAGTGCTGTTGCTGTCACTGAGGAGGGATCAAGTGACCAAACAACAGATCTGTCCACTGAAAATGTTACAACACAAAAACCGACTGGCGCTTCTTCTCTTCACAGCACTGATAATCCAACAGCAATGTCTCCTGAAATGCACACTACAATAGTTCAGGAAACCTCAGCTGATCTGTTTTCTCAGACTTCATCTTTAACTGTTTACAACACAGAGTCTCCTGCTGTCACTGTGGTTACATCTTCAGCTTTATCGAATATTGAAGATAAAGAGATAAAGAGTACAGCCTCTTCCCTGTTCAGCACAAAGAAACCTAAATCAACAACAGTATTGCATGAAAGTGGACCATCTGATATTCCAAAATCTGCTGTAACTGCAGCTTCCTCTTTCTATAGCACTGAGAAGCCAAACATAACAACAGTATATGCTGTCGCATCTGCCCAGTCGGTTAACGAGTCTGTATCTGCAACTGATGAATCAACACCAAGTTCAGCCTTTACTTTGACAGAGGGAGAGAGTTCTGTTGACCAAACAACTAAGGTGTTCCCCTCAAAGCCATCAGTGATGGACAGTGTCACATTTGGAGAAGCAACAGGTGAAACTGAAACCTTTGTGTCAGTCACACCAACCTCTGATGAGCAGGTTTCCTCACAGGAGGGTGAAATTACTCCAGCTACACACAGCTCCATCACTTCTGAAGCTACAGAGACTCCTTTTTCTAGCATTGGGAAAGATAAAGTTAATGTAGCTGAGCAGATAACACAATCCTCCTATACAACTATGTCTCCCCATACAATTGGAACTTCAGTTAGTGATCGCTCTACAGTTGACTTCACCACAGTAAGCTCTAGCAGTGAACATAAGCCAGACGGATTCACATCAATGTCCTCCCCTATTCCCTCCATTATATATCATAACATTACAGACCAACAGGTCGTGATCATTACTCCCAGTAGCAACCAATCCAAGACTGACCTAACTGAACAAACACCTACCATGGTTCTGCATGTGTCTAAACCATCAACCAGCACAACCATCATATTCACAGAGGATGCAAAAGATGAAGATGAGTTGTTCTCTGCAGTAACAGACATTATGAAGGAAGGCAGCGCCACTCCTGAGAGTATCACCAAAGACAATACAATCATTAATGCAGATACTATCTCCATAGTTCCCTCTTCTTCATTTTACCCAACCATCCAGACAGAGGAAGCTGGAGGTGTCACACCAGTCACAATGACACAAAAGTTGGAGGTGACAATGGAATCAGAGGGTTCAGGGACTGATAGTGCCACCTTCTTTACTCTTAAACCAGTAAGTGTACATGCAACCTCAACCAATGATTTGCCATTAGCCTCAACATCTTCTGAATATTTACCGCCCACTTCACAACCATCAACCGTAGAAGGTGTGTTCAGTATTCAGACATCCAGTGAAGAGACGGTTACATCTGCACCACAGTCCACTCCAGCTACTACTCTGTCCACAAAGTCAAGCTCTGAAGAAACATATGATTTGACTACACCCCATACAGTTTTTCCTATTGGGAC
This sequence comes from Ophiodon elongatus, assembly GCA_016806645.1. NCBI lineage: Eukaryota > Metazoa > Chordata > Actinopteri > Perciformes > Hexagrammidae > Ophiodon > Ophiodon elongatus. The sequence continues at coordinate 315,939 of JACSYO010002157.1, forward strand.
TCATACCAAACCAGTTCCAAAGCTGGTGGAAGATGAGTTATCAGGCGAGGACACTGTTGATTATGTCACTGAGTCTATAACTGAGATAGCAGCTTCCTCATCTTTGCCACCGCAAACTTCAACCGAAACAACAGACAGTAGCTCGGTCGCTCCGGTGTCCAGTGAGGAGTATATGATCAGCACAGTTGAAATATTAAAACCCATTACCTCCTTACCCACAGCTCTTACAGCCACAAGTTACGACAAAACAAATGAAACATTAGGTTCAACCATTTCCAGGCAAACCACTGTACCTTCAGTTGCTGTAACACCACACAAAGAGTTGACAACTTCAACAGGGAAGGGCAAATTGGTAACATTTTCAGTTACCTCACCTGAATCTGCCACCAGCAGGACTGAAATTGCAGTATCAAATGCTGCTTCAAGCCTTTATAGCACGGAGAAGCCAACTGTCACACCATCTCCTAAAGTTACTGGGAAGGATAGATCATATGATCAGACTCATTATACAGAGCATGTGACACGGACAACTGCTCCTCTCCACAGTACAATGAAAATGGACCAAATGCTAACATTATCTCCTCCCTACAGCACAGACACATTTTCAGTAGCAAGTAACACAGATATTGCAGGTGAGAAGGGCTCTGGGAACGAGATCTCAGATACCACAACTGCATCACCTATGAGTGAACATTCTATAGCCACTCCAGTTTCCCCTCAGTTCAGCAGCACAGAGAAATCCACCAAGCTGATCCCAGCAGATGAAACTCAAACAAGTGAGAAAGCATCAATGTCAGACACAGTTTCACCCCATACCAATGGTTCAATGTCAACCCCAGCACACAAAGAGAACACGGAGGACCACATGACTTCTATATCTACAAAAGAATCATTTTCTACATCAACTGTGTCTTCTCTACAAAGCACTTCAAAGCCTGTTGTGATGGTTCAGTTTGTCACCACGTTCGTACCAGAACCAGATACTACACCATTTGAGGTGTCCTTCCAACAGGCAAGGTCGGAGATTACGTTCACTCATCATCCCCACATTGACGTCTCCTCTGAGAAAACCTTGTATACCACAACCAGACCAATGTTGCCCAGTGTGGAGCCAAGCCAGCACTTTGAACCCAGGGATGTGACTCTCTATACTGGAGTTACAGCTACGTCACTGGAAGATAAGACGGCTCAAGCCCCTAGCCGAGCACCTATAACTAAAGAAGTTTCAACTGATGCTGAAGGTACCACACAAGATAGTGAAATCCAGGAAATATCCACTGATGCTGCAATAACTTCACGTCCTACAGATGAAATAGCCAGTTCTAATGGGACAGTACCTGCTGGGGTTGAAAATACAAGTCCAACACTTGCAACTGACATATCTGCAAAACCTGAAGAAGAAACTGCTGTTGCGACAGCATCTTCTACAGACTCAAGCTCAGTGGACCAAACTCTCGAGGCAACAGCTTCTTCACTTTCAATGCAAACAAAAAATATTCCATTTTTAACTGCCTCTTCACTGTTCAGCACTGAGACTCCTTTGATGACTTCCATTTCAGATGTTACTGATCAAGTGGCCTCAACAACATCACCCAAAATGGTGACAGCAGAGAGTAAATTGACTACCACTTCCACCTATGCAACTGAGAAATCAGCTGCAGTGTCGCTTGAGACAGACACTTCAACAGATAAAGATGGTTCAAGTTATGAAACGACATCATCAGAGAGTGAGGAGATCCCTCTATCAACAGAAAGAAGTATTAGCATTTTACCAGAAGATGAAGGTTCAGGTGACAAGACAACAACTATCATCAATTCAGACTCTGTCACTCCAGTTGTTTCAACCCTGTCCAGTATTGGTGAGTTGGGTATCATCCCCAGCACTTTATCACCTGAGATGACAAACACCCAAACAGATAAGCCAGAAACATCTACATATGAACAAACCTCAGGTCATAAGTCACCTGAGATCTTCATCACTGAAACTTATGAAACAAAATACCCTGCTGTGACCAGCACTTCTGAGTCACCAAAGACATCAACTTCAGTTGAGTCAAAATCAGCAGGTACCGAAAACGGGGAAACACAAGACACAAACCTAACAAGGACACATCAACCCGCTGGTGTTACACTTCCTGCACAAATCTCTACAAGCTCACAGACTAAAGTAGTGGTCACCACAATGCCAGCTGAACTTCTTTCCTTTGAACCTACTTTAAATGGCCTATCAGCATCAGCACCGTCACAGCCTGATGTTATGGTCCAATTTGTCACAACCGTTTCCCCTGAACATCACCTAACAACTACCCAGAAGTTATTTGAACATGCCAGGTCAGAGGTTGCACTAATAAACCGCCCTCACACTGATCTTTCTTCTCAGGATATATCACTGACCACAACTCGCCCTATGTTTACAAAATCAACAACTGTGCCCGCAGCTTCTTCTTCAGTTGCTGAAGCTAGCTGGACAGTTGAACCAGCTGTTGATTTGGTTTCAAGTGGTGCAAAGCTTGAACCATCACCAGATACAAATGTCCAAGTAAGAACTTCTACAGAGAATAAATATGATGACAATATAGTTTATTCAAACCCAGATTATGACGCACCAAACTTTGACATCGTTGAAACAGTTCCACATAGCAACAAACCATCAAAAGAAGTAGACGTTTTCATTACTACACCACCCGTTTCCCAAACATCTGAGAGTCAGTCTGTTGACCAAGTGAGCAGTGCTGAAAGAAGCACAGAAGAAAATGCAACCAAGTCACCTGCCTCACCTCTCGTCAGTGCAGTATCCTCCTCTAGTTCTGGGAGTGGTTCAGAAAGCACCGACAGCTCAGAAGAAAGCATGGTCAAAGTAAGCACTGTTGGTGGTGAGGTTGAGAACATCACCTCTGAGCTTCTGTCTGCCTCAACTAAGTCCCCCTCCCTCATTAGCACTGGGGCTGAAAGTGGATCCGTTGGTTCTGAGGGTGTGTTTGGTGAGATGACGACTACTAAGAAACCAAAGATCAACAGTACGGAGGAACAGTCTCTGCCCCCAGATGAAATCCAGACTGTATTCAAGGTGGATGCTACCACAGCTTCAAATATAGAGTCCACTAGTGTTGATAGAACATCTGAGAAAGAGGATGTTGTGAACAAAATTGAGGGAGCTGTCACTCACACCGAAATTCCCAAAAGGACCCAAACAGAGTTCACAACAATGACACCAGCACAAGCACAAAGCTGGCCAGTTTTAGTTGCATCTGTAGCCACCACTCCATCATTTCTTCCTGAGGAGGATGACAAACCGGACAGTGACATGCCACACATTGGAGGAGAACCACCACTAAGAGGGGAGGAAACAACTGTGATAACTGACACGGGATTCGATTTGGACCACAACATCGTTGGCGAGACTGTTGACATTCCAGGTATGCTTCTTAAAATGTCTTTTAATGGAATACAACAAAATATGTAAAGTCAGAATACATTTCCTTTCAACACAACTTTTATCTTACTTCTTTTTTTTCTTAATAGGAGTTTACTCGTGTACAGAAAATATTTGTCTCAATGGAGGATCTTGCTACAAGAGTGGCAGCATCTATACATGTAGCTGTGCTCCAGGTTACTGCGGTGATCGGTGTGAAACAGGTAGGATACTGTGAAGAATTCCTCTCACAATATCTCACTGCCTTAACTTTCACAGAGGACTCAACAAATTAATCCTAAAAGTGGTTTTAATGTCATTGCAACTCTAATTTTTTTCTTTTGTTATTCATTATGCCTTTTTCTTATGTAGATTTTGATGAGTGCCAGTCAAACCCTTGCCGCAATGGAGGTACATGTGTTGATAGGCTGGCTTCCTTTACATGTGTGTGCCTCCCGAGCTACTCTGGGCCGTATTGTGAGGAGGGTAAGTTTGTGGTTAATTTGATGTATTCTCTCCTTTAGTTGTTTCTAAGTATTCTGTTTTAGATTAACAAAAGCTTTTCATTAGTGTTTTAAATTGTTCCAACCATTCATCTATGCTGCCTAGATTCAAATGACATGATAGAATATACAATTGTAACCTCATAAGCAGATCTTCCATTTGGTAATGTGTTTAGACAGTTAACTCAATCATTCACCTGAGTCTCTGGGAAATACACCAGAAACAATAGAGTATGAGTTATTCAAATTTCAGCCACACCACAGAAACACAATTATTATAGAGAATTACCTTAGTTTTCTCCAGGGCATTATCAGTCATAAACAGCATATGTATCCCATCATCTCAATTTACAGTCTGTTTTTATTATTGCCTTAAGGTCTGTGAAAGCTGATAATACTTCGACCACCCTCGAGCTTGAGTTTCCACAGATACAGAGACGGTTGACATATTTTTAATATAACCTATTTCAGACATTTATTTCTCGGTGCCAGGTCAGCTGAGGTGTACACTACAACGCAGGTGTGCTAGAAATCAAGTAATTTCTTGATATTTCCATCTCAGACAATATGATTAGACTAGACATGACGTTCCTGGGTACATCCTGGGTAACCACGTTTATCCACACAAGGCTGAGTCTTATGTAATAAAGTTGCTTAATGCCTCTTTTATTCTGTAGTTCCCATATCACCATACGTTTTACTTTAGTGTGCCCACTTTCATCCCAAGTGTTTTGAACCCAGGGCATCATCTGCCTTGGCTGATCTTTCTTGACCAGAGTCTACGCCCAAACTTTTTTTACAGGGTTCACTCCTCAGTGAATCACACACATTCTCTCTACGCAGACACAGCTGCTGTCTTAGACAGTTTTGGCAGGAGAAAGAGAGAAAAAGTAACTTGAAGAGGAACAACCCAGAGAAACATTCTGCCTATGTTTTGTCTGTTAATGTTTGGAAGCTGGATTGAGGAGGGGAGTGAGTCACAGACCGTAAACTGAGTTGCTGCAGCATATGTTGGGACACACACCATCGATAGGTTCAAGATGAGGGTGGTATTAAGGTGTGATGGAGAAAATATCTCCAATCTTTGGTGACATAATATGAAAATCTAAGTCCATTTTAACTCTTCCCCTTATCCCAAATCCATTGTAAATCTCATCACCTGGAGTTTCTGAGTTTTACATAAATGTGATCTGTTTGGGACCTCTTGCTGTAGCTCATGCTCTATTCATTTACCTGACTATAATTTGCCATCTTAATTCAGTGATTTTTCTTTTCCATTTATGAATACCTGTGAAGTACACTGAGTAGAAACATCTGCTTCACCACTGTAATCACACATTTTAGTAGTAATTGGCAGCTAATTGTGGTTTTGCCTCCACGTCCTTATAGTGCCGTTGTTATGGGTTGTAGCAACTATTACATTGCGTTGTTCCTCTTCCATCTTGATTAGAAACAGTGGTCAGAGATAACAGCAGACCTAAAGGGTCAGTATACTCAGTTATTAAGAGTACTGTGTATGCAGTATAATAGATTATGTCATGAATAAGGTAGGGAGGTAATTAGATGCATGGATGGAGTAAGATTTTCAATGTTAATATTAATGTATTTTATATCTGACGGTCTGTTGCAAATCTGTTATCCCGTATACCTCATTCACTCTTTCTTTCTCTCCCATCAGATACAGAAATATGTGACTATGGCTGGCATAAGTTCCAGGGCCACTGCTACAAGTACTTCCCTCACAGAAGAAACTGGGACACAGCCGAGAGAGAGTGTCGCATGCAGGGGGCTCATCTCAGCAGCATCCTCTCCCACGAGGAGCAACACTTTGTCAACCGTAAGTTAAAGCTCACAGTTGCAGTCAATTGTTAAGTACAGAAACCTGTTCAAAGTCCTACTTTATGAAACCTACATGATACTGTAAGATTGAAGCGATACAAAATAGCCTTCAAACACAATAATGTAGCTGTACAGTAAATGCAGGAAAATGATTCAAGCCTCAAAAAAGTAATCACTATCTCTGCCTTTCTCTTGCACTTACCATAACCAAAGAGTCCTAAAAAGGAGAAATGGCAACAGAGACACGTAATCTGCTGTGTTTCACTCTACCCTGTATGGCAGGTCTTGGACAGGACTACCAGTGGATTGGCCTGAATGATAAGATGTTTGACAGTGACTTCCGCTGGACTGACGGCGGCCCTGTGGTAAGATCGGTTGCTTTCTCATATATTTTTGTCTCAACAAACATGGCTTAGAGACAATATCAATATTTGTAAAACATACTGCTGACCAGGGGCGTTTCTATGAATCAAAGAAAGGGGGGGCTTAGCCCCAAGGGGACAGGCATGTTTGCTCGCTAAGCGCCCAGCAATTTGTTTTGGGGCCCATTTGGGGCCGCGGATATCCATTGTTTCAGACAGTTCACACTCTTGCTCACTGGAGACAGTTTCTAACAAAATAGCTAGCTAGCTTAGTGTTAACATAGCCTACTACAATATTCCCTTTCATTTGCCTCAAGTAAACCTAAATTTAAGCCGGTAACAATCGTTAACAACACACTACAGATAGCCACATTCTGTAACTACCTGTACTTACAATTTCACTCCGTGCATCATTTACTTTGAGCTAAACTCCTTGGCTATAATCCTTGCTGTCGTTGAGGAGAGACGTTACTTGGCAGAGTGAGAAAGCAGTGCAGCAGCCTCCCCAAGGTCCTAGTGCCCGGGGTTGATAGCGTTAAGTATGATGATAGGCTATTGGATTGTAATTTGAAGGGGGAGAAAACATACAAACCAGAACGCATGCACATATGTAGCATGTTAGAGTTATAAATAACTTGTCCATGTGAGAAACAATAGTTTAATTTAATGACATCACCAAAATAAAAATTAAAAAAAAGATTTTTTTTTTTAAAGCCAATAATGCTAAATTATTTGGTGGGGGGCTGACAAACATTTTAGGGGGGCTAAAATAGGCCTAACAACGCCCATGCTGCTGACAGATACAGTCATCTAGGGAGAGTCATTCTTTTCAGGGGCTGTGGTGACTTTCTCATGACGTACTCTCCTCTGCCTTATACGCCCTACACCCTAGTGGGTGACTGCTCTGGTAATACATCTGATGTAGCACATACTTTAAGGCACCACCTTTTGGTCAGTGTGAGTGCAATAAAGGAAAACAAACAGCTGCAACAATGCAAGGAGTTGACAATCCAATGTAAAACAGTAGGCATGGGAGGTAAATGCATGCTGTTTTTAAATGCAATGTTTATAAAAACAGCACACAAGTGGGAGCGTGTTTGGTGTAGTGATTGTAGCTGCTGAAGATCCCGCTCACTAGACAGGAAAGTTACTGTGTGCATCCATGTCGTACAGATTGATCATTCACTCACTTCAAAGATGATCCTCCAGGACCAGAGATAAGGGCCTGAGGGTAGAAAGATAAGCACAGGCTGCCTATAGAGACCGTTGCTCAGCTGAGAGATTGAGGGGTGATGAGGGTGTTAGTGACACTGTGTAGAGGGGAGTTTGGCAGGCGTAGACAGGTATGGTCCCCCTTCAACCCCCGCACGCATCAGAAGGTCCGAACCTCAAACAGCCACCCGGGGGAAGGGCCACCAGGCAGGCAGACACACAGATGGACAGCACCTGTGCTCGGCTGCAGAAAGAGAGAGACACTGGATGGAAGCAGCCCAGGGGGTCTGGGTGGGTGGTCACCTCCAGGGGATTTAAGTATAATAGATAAGACTACATATAAATAACTATGATATATTGATATTTGGCACTTTGGTTGTCTGTGTGTGTGGGTGATCAAAGTTTGTTTGATTATTTTGAGGAGGATGCATGCCTGCTGTGCAGTTGATGGGTCACCCATTTGTTAACGTGAAGTGAGCTGAGCAGGAAGTCAGTGTGTGTTTTTTCACCATAATGACAGAGTAGCAGAGCCTCAGGGCATGATTGGTGGAGTTGGGGGGTCACAGCTTTGAAGAGGCTGTTTGAACCTAAAATGTGCTGAAAGACTGCAGGTAGCATCAACTCCCAGTTCGATGCCCCACAGCACTACAGCTGTGTGTATACTGTATTAATGTGGAGATGAACATCTGTGTTTGTATGGATTTTTGTGCCTGCAGAATTACACTTGTAATGCAAGGCATGCAGCCTGTGTGATGTAATAACATAACACTTATAGGTTTCTATTATGATTAAGACCTCTAGTCAATTACCTGGAGGGTCTACTGGATTCAGATCATATCTTGGACAGGAAGTGACATGTTAGTGTGTTGTTGCCCCTAATAATCTTTTGTAATTTAGAAACCTGTTAAAAAATACTATTATGGCTGCTCTTTCTGTGGCTAAATGTAAGCCTATTTATAAATGTGTTGGTTTCTGTGCCTTGTGTTAGTTAAACCTTAAGTGTCCCACAGAGTTGAACTATAATGCAGTCACTAGGTTGCTGAGTTTAAGTTGTCTCCCAGAAACAAATCATTAATGTGGCCATTAAGTAAAATCACAGTGATGGGAAACTGCTGCTTAAACAGCACAGGATCTCTATTTTTGGGATCACTTCTATGGAAGGAGATGGAAGGAGAAGGTGGTATTAACAAAACATGTATTGATTTGGTAACTGTTACCCCAGTGGTGTCTATAATGCAATGTTAAGCACTTTATCAAGCAGACTAAATATACATTATTGATAACTGCTGCTCGGAAAATAGGTTATAATGATTAAAAGAATACAAAAAGCATAGCATCCATGTCTATATTAGGGTTAGAGGGCTAGTTTCTTCTTTTTTAAAGGACACATAGGCATCATAATGTCTTACTCTTTATGCTCTCCTCTTATTTCAGCAATATGAAAACTGGAGGCCCAACCAGCCTGACAGCTTCTTCTCCTCTGGTGAGGATTGTGTCGTGATGATATGGCATGAGGACGGCCAGTGGAACGATGTTCCTTGCAACTACCACCTAACTTTCACTTGTAAAAAGGGCACAGGTAACACACTTACTCTATTACTTTGAATAGATGGGTTTCGGAAGGAGAAAATGCAAGTCTTCTGTCGACTGTAAAATTCCTCACTTTAATGTTATGGTTACCTCTGCTTCCCAGTGGCCTGTAACCAACCCCCTCTGGTGGAGAATGCACGTACCTTTGGTAAAAAGCGTGAGAGGTATGAGATCAACTCGCTGGTGAGATACCAGTGCCAGACAGGCTTTATTCAGAGGCACGTCCCGACTATTCGCTGTCGTGGGGATGGGCGATGGGATAGCCCTAAAATCTCCTGCATGAACCGTAAGTACAACAAGCATTCCTCGGGGTTTCTGTCACTGTATAGAATTTTGACAAACACTATAATGGTTTTAGAGCTAAGACATGATTTTTTTCTAACAGCATCGGGCTATCAGAGGACCTTTATCAGAAGACATCAGCACAACAGTCTCTACAGCATCAACAACTTCAAGAGATGGCCGGACGAGGCCTTCCGCCTTCACCAGCAGCGCTACCGGGGAAGAAGAGACAGGACTGAAAATAAGCAGAAGAGAAAGTAATTGCCATGTAACATGGCACAGCTTACCCTAAACGAGGACACATGGCTGATGCTTGTGTGGAAAGAGGAAAAGGATTCCCCAAGGAAAAGCACAAGAAGAAACTCATCAAAGAAACCAAGAGAACAACCTGTAGTTTTCTTACAATTTTGGATGAGGATGAAATGAAGTGCCTTTTAAAAATATGTTGATTGACTTTTCTTATCAAGGGGCACAATGCCGATGTGGATAAAATACTTTCAGCTGGCTACTGTAAAAGTAAAAAGTACACTAATCATACTTTTTTAAACTGCGAAAGTTATTTTTTTGTTCTTAGCGTATCAAATAATACATCCATTACTGTCTAATACCTCTGTACACCGACTGTGCTATTTAAAATCACCATAAGTGTTCCTTAATCATAGAAAAAAGCTATTGTGAAATTATAGTGCTTACGTTATGTAAAGGAATCCATTATGTTGTCGTGCTGTTTTAAGCTGGACTTCATTTTAATGAACATGCATGCATATGCATATATATTGAAGTCCTCAAATTTAACTATGTTTATTCTATGGCAAGACTTCCAAATTGTCAGAACACAAATGGAGGCATCGGTGGCAATGAATGATCATACAAAAGAATCATAGTTTACATTAGTAGATATATCACATACTTAGAGAACTGTAAACCTTTGTGAATAATCTTTCTCCAGTCTTCAAACCTAATAAGCATGGTTTCTTAGCTTTGCTAGTAGTAGTTAATTCACCTATGTCTGGGGAAACGTCACCAAATTGTACCAAATTACCACCTGTCATTAGCTCCAGCCATCAATAGATGTCATCGGTATCTTGTCAAGATACATTTTTATGGATAGATTTCTTTACAGAGAATTTTTAAAAGCGTATTGATTTTTCTTTTGTGTGTTTTTTTGCATTTTATTTTGAGTTTGTTCTTTAAGTACTTACCGACAAAGCCTTTATCCACTGATGGAAATCAAATTCCATGACTATTTTCAAATGAAAGAAGGGCGATGTGGCTCAAGTAGCCATGTATTTTATTATGTATGTTCAGTGCATAACTTACAATTAGTTGCTAATGCATGTTTACAATAACTGCAATGCTGTTCATAATTACACACCACAAGAGTCCTGCTATCATCTGGTGCTGTAGCCTGTAATGGTTTTCTAGGTAAAGCTTTTTATTCTGGACACTTAACTTTTCTGTCATTGTGGTCATCTGAAATCAACCTTTGAGAGAATGTATTTTGTGAAACCCTCAAAAAGACTTGAACATGACGACTGTTTTGTCCCAGATGCATATAATTTATTTTCAAGCTGCTCTTGATCTCCTTACTTCTATACTTGCAGGTGAAATATGATGCTGCCATCTGTCCCAGGAGTGCTCCTTATATATTTGTATTGTATGTTCAACAGGAAACCAGCCACAAACACAGACCGTCTAAATGGAATGCATTGAAGATGAAAAGTTGTCTAACAATATAATGGATTTTATGTGTCTTTTAACATCTTTAATGCCAGAAGTTGACCAAAGAATAAGGAGGGCCCCATCGGCTGCAATAATGTTCTGTAACATTAACAAAACATTTGTACATGTTGATGGTTATGTGTGTCTCCAGCATTTTTTTTATTGGAAAAATGTGTTTGTTTTTACTGCCTGTGAATGTCTATGTGTGCGCTTCAGTGTGCATATAATATAATTTTATATTTATAGCTTTTTATTTTCCAATGTGAATGTCTTGGATGTTTGTGAATTTTTTTAAAGAGATCAAACTTGTTTTTCTTCTCTAAATCACCAAAGAAATAAAATAAATATATGAATATTGTATGATAATTTATTTTAATTTGGACCTTTTAAGGAAATGTGTTGGGAACATGTATGTAATTTGAGTGCTGTGCAAGTTCCCCTCTTTTTGTAGCGTTACTCCTTAAGTTGTGGTTACTACTCCGAAAAACACACTACAAAAGAAAAACAATTCAGACTTGTCTTTCTGTTTTGTAGTGTGTTTTTCAGAATAGCAACCTTTTAACAGTATCTGGATTCAGTATAGGAATAGGGAGATAAAGAGGTTGAATGAATGAAAATGAAGGGTCCTTTTTACATCACTAGTTCTCAAAGTGCGTGATCAGAGGCATGACAGCTGCACGAGAGCGGGGGGAAATGTGACGCGGAACTAATGTTTTGACGTCTGAATCTTTTCTCACGGTGGAACAGTTAACAAATTGTGTCAATGGTGTCCATTCAGAGAATCAGTAGGTTTACAGAATGGACAGATATTTGACAAGGACGAAATAGAAGAAAAAAAACAGGATAATGTGCTCAGCTGACAGTAATCAACCAAACAACAAGTTAAGAAGAAAATACGACAAACCCTATCTTGCTCTTGGGTTCACAGTGACAGGAGATGAGGAGAGTCCAGGCAGTATTTTATGTCTAAAAACTCTGGCAACTGACAAATTAAGAAGACACTTAGAAACATTACACCCCAGTCACGTTGTAGCAGGTCCTCATTCTCATTTGACAATGCCTTTTATTTAGGGCTAAAGAGAGGTGGGGAACTGCACACTGACTTATTGCTGACCTTATTTAAGTATATTCTGTCAGAAAAGCTGATCTTTTGAGATTCCTTTGCTGTCTTCTGATGTAGGGTGATTCTGGGCATTTTGAAATCTAGTTGGAGTGACTTACAAAGAACACTTTTTCTCTAGGTTGCCTGCATCAGGGCAGACACAACTGCTATTTGTGCAAGAGTTTGTGCTTGCTTAATGACCGCAGGCTTTATTTTGTGTGTTATTTTATTTTCATTGAAGCCCTTTTTACACAGATTTCCTTATCAAAGAGGAATTTGTTTATCATTGAAGAGGCATTTTTTCATAATGACATTCTTCTTCCTCAAAAAGGGGGAAATGTCAGAAAAAAGTTGAGTACCAAAGTATCGCACTAATCATTTTTTATAGAGCAAGTAGTGCAGTTGTTTCACCAGCAGGTAGTGCTATCAGACTAAGCCATAAAACTGAGTTTTTGTAAGCACATGGAAAAGGGTATATGTTTAATTTCCTTCCATAAAGCACCCACACAACTCCTCAAAACTCTAAACATAATGAAAGGGATTTACTCTGAATTCTGTGAATCACACTCGTGCTCTGTAGAACATCAGCATACCGATGTCCCATTTTCAAAGTATTGCAGTGTCTTGCCCAGACATCAAATGGGAGAGCCATGCTCTACAAGCTTCTTGGTGGACAGACGGGTCATTCAGGGGGACCAGATAGGAAGTGGCAAAGTGAATTATAATAAACATATGAGTTAGAACTGGATTAGGGGAAAGTGAGCACTTGTGCTGAAATAGCTGATGCTGCAGAACTATGGATCTGTAAAAGTATATCAAACTATGTTTTTTTTGTGAAAAGCATGACTAGGTGGTGGCTCTTGAATGTAAAATACTTGTTATGCCTACATGGTGATGCATAAAGGAATCAGATGAATTCCCTTGGTGTAAATACAAGCTTTTGGAGTACATTACAATGCACCACTATTCCCAGAGCGCTTCTTAACTCAGCAGTGACTTGAAGTTGACATTGACGCTGCCTAATAGCAAAAAGCACCGTTACCGAGGTAATAACATTGATTTAGTCGATGTAATGTTTGTATAAGTTTGGGTTGCTGTGGTTTTCGCTGTGACTGCCCACTCTGACATTAGAGTAGACTTGAAGAGTGATTAAAGACTGCTTAGGTGCCCCAGCAAGAGTAAAACCTATATTATTGCCTCATGAAATGCAGATGTCTCATGGGTGATCAGTGGAAAAACCTGGCCCTCTCAGCTCAGTTCTCTCTGGGATTTAACAGGCTTTCTTGGTTTGTTTTGGTAAGGAAACCCACCCTGGCTCCTCCTGATTTCTTGGGTTTGACAGGCGTTTATTAGACTCGTCCAACGCGGAGTGTCCATTACTCTTCTATTTTCCTGTTACTTAATCTAGATGACTGAGTGTCAAGTGTTTGGGATGTAGCATTATCAGACCTGCTGAAAGTCAGCACAACATTTGATTGGTTGAAACCACACTAGCAACCAAATGAAATGTCCAGCATTACTCCTGCAAAATCAGTCAGCAATCAGACGGTGGTTGTCCACAAGAACCACAATTCACAATTGCTCATCAATTTAACCCTCCAACATAAACAAACCTTTAGAGACAAAGAAAAGCTCACTTTGTGCCACGAATGTGCAGAAACAAATGTTTTGTGCATCTACCTCAAGTGTTTAATAGTATAGTTTACTCCTCAGACTTTTCTATGCTGAAAAAAGTGTGAAAGATTCTGCACAATCTCTCTGTTTCTTCTATTGCTATCTGCTGCGGCGTCGATGGAACAAAAAGCTTGCTTCCATGGACTTTTCATCAGACACATTTACATTTCACTGCTGTATCAACTTAAATCTGACCCCATTCCCATCCATTCCCACAAGAACTGTGATACTGTTCCCTTTGTCTAACTTAGTCCTGCGCTGGCAGCCCGGCACTGAATTAAAAAGAAATGCCAAAGAATAAATAAGTGTGAGGAGAGTTTAATCTTAAGTCCTTGCAACAACATGGGTTCATGCCAGATACATGGCACCTAATTTGGCAGCTTTAACAATACTGTTCAAATCTCTGCTTAAACCTCTGTATCTTCACACAATGCATATTGATGGGTTCATGTGGAAATAATGTTCATTGTTGAAAAAGGGATAGTCACACAAATTGATTTAAAAATCGTATTTTTTTATTTCAAACTGCTTTGTTGAAAAAGGTACATGACAATAAGATACAAAAATACCGTCACCTTTTTGTGTGTATACAAATTTGTCAGTGTGAGATATTTTTAAGTTTTGCTTTTACAAACAATGTATCACCATATGACCAGATGTAACCTGCAGTAAGTACCATATGTCAGTGCCCAGGGTTAGAAAAAGTAAAACACAAAATATCAAATCAGTACCTAAAAAGGGTGCTATCATCTGGTTGTGGCAAACCTTTAGATTACCAGCTCTATACGTCCAAAACATGCTGTTTGTAGTCCACTGGAGATTTTTACGACTTTTTTGTAGGTTTTGATTCTTTATTCGCAAACGTTTATAAAGATCAAATCCCTAGAGCATGACTACCAATTCATCGTTCTTCAGGAGTGATCATCAGTATTACTCAGGTCTTTAAAACAGTAGAGTCCTAGTGGAAATGTACCTTAACAGCTCATAACCGCAGTGAAATTTTGTGAAACTGTCTCCTTAGTGAAGGTGGATCTCAGCATGTGTTAGTTGTAATTGTAGCTACTGTAGGGAATTACTACAACTCTTAAACAATTTTTGGTAAAAGATTGTGTTCAGGGCAAAAGGGGAAGATGTGTACTTATTCTGCATTATATGGCTGAAATCTTGCTGTTTTCTATTTTCTAAAACCTATACTTCACAAAAGAAATCTGACAATCAGTTTTTTTGTTTTAAAAAAACATTATAAACATGTAAAAAAAAACATTTTGTTAAAACAAACATACACCATACATTACAAAAAGTATAATTGGGGGTTGATCTAAAAGAGCTATCAATGCAGAATAGGTCACAGTCCATCAAGACATTCACATTCATTTTCTTGTTAAACAGTAATTTTGATCACAACTCCTCATGTTGAAAAAACGTGGGAAAAAGAGCTTTAGCTCTGATTAGAGAGGAATCCCGTTGAACGCTTACTGCAATATAACATGTACGTATATAGCCATAGTTCAACAGTGGTAGTTATGTTCATGAGTCTTTTATCAATCTGAGGTCTCTCATTGATGGGATACTTGGTAAATGGGTAACATATCACATCTCTCTGGTCCTAAAGTTGAGTGTAAATGCTCTTAATCTTCACACATCTAATCATTCTGTGGAAGACAAACCTAACTTGGATCGTGTTTCACAACCATCAAGTTCTGGTCTCGTTCACATCACTCATACATTAGCACTGTTGCCTTTTCTCCGACAGTCTGTGTACAATTAAAGTTAGAGAAAAAGAGAACTGAATGGCTATGAAATATTTTGTCATTCATTGCATATGGAAGTAAGACGTACAGTATTTTTTTCTTTAGCAGTTAAAAGAGGGTTATCACAGTTTCAGAAAGGTATTGAGCTCATGCTAGTTAAGATCCAAAGCTTATCTGCTTTATTGTTTTTTATTGGTTGTGGTTGTTGCTTCTCTTTGGTGGTTATGGCTTCCCTACCCCTATCTACCGCCTCACTACTCAGCCTGGAAGCAGTAGACTCCGTAAGACTTTTGCATCTTGTCTGGGAATCCAACAAAGCGCACTGCAGGCTCTGTGGGGCTGCAGTTCTTGCGGGGCCTGGAGATTGGGTAGCGGACACTTCCGTCAGCCAGCCAGCCAGCATCGCAGCGATCGTAGCCCTCGAGCTTCCAGGCGGAGTACATGTGCCCGACCTTGGCAATCTCTGCCCCATCATCTAGGCATGCCTGCACAGCCTCGTCAAAGGTCAGTCTGTCGGGCTGGACCAGCCAATAGAAATGTCCTGAGAGCAGAGAGAGCAAAACAGATGGTCAGGAAAATGATTCAATTAGCTGGGAGTATATGTCCTGCTCTTTTTACAGGTTGGTCTACCAAACTAGGTAAACCCATATTTATTTTAACAAAAACATAAATTGCAATGTGTTTTCTTTTGGAAGAATAATGAATGAAAATAATAATGAATCATGAAAATGGATAAACAAATAAAAGTAACTCACCCTCGAGTGCAGAAGCAAAGCAGAAAACGTCATAGCGGCCCGTCTCTTTGTTGCGACTTCCATAGCTTATGAGGCCAGGCCCTTTGTTGCCACCACAAGGCCCTCTGGCTTTGGTGACGGGATAATACACTGTGCCATCACTCAGCCAGCCAGCATTGCACCAGTCCAGGCCGCCCTTCCACGCCTCATGCAGTTGTTCTAAGGTGGCGACGGAAGCACTCTGTTCCAGACAGGCCTCTGTAGCATTGTCGAAGTTCAGGTTGTAGCGGCCCTCACTGGGAGAGTACGGGAACACAACACCTGGGCGAGGTAAGAAGAGATGAAATGAATATGACAATATGTCAACAATCAGTCTGCGCTTTGTTTTATGATAGTGAATGTCCAGCAAGCTTAGACAATCTCTCCAAAGGCCAGACTTTGCTAACTCATTCATTTTGTGCTTGTTTACCCCTCTGCATGGAAGATACAATCATCTTATACAAACTGGGAGTTAAGCTCTGCTGCACTAAACATCAAAGCAGAGTAAAATTATCTGGTAGTTACTCATCATGTTGCCTTCCTGATATGAAGTTTTACATTAATTATGAACTGTATTTCATGATAACTAAAAGATTTGGCAAATTTCATCAAAGTAACACATTGTTAATATTTGTGTGATTTTTCACACATGTGGAAAAACTAGCTACAAAAGGTGAGTGGGAATGGCCCTTTTCTGGAGTTTTAAGGAGTTTTAACACACTGCATTGATTTAGTGTGTTACCGTGCAAGGTTCCAGGGATCTATGTTTGAATATATTAACAACCCTAAAATTCATGAAACACAGTTTCTCTTTTAATGGCACATTTTAAAAGGAAGACAATTTTGTCATTATGAAACCTGAAGAGTCAGTCAGATGTATGAGGATATGAACTGGAAAAAATGGAAAATGTGTTTTTGTTTATGATGTTGAACAGTATTCAAATGTGATCATGGCTGACTCATTACAGCGGTTTGGATAAATCTGAACAAGCTGTCTGATCTTTTCCTTTTCTTTTTCCACTAGAAAAGGAAATATGGATGTTTTCAATAACTACAAAAAAAAACAATGTTGAGAAAGATGATTAACCTTGAACTATATGCATTTGAACAATAAAAGGAGACATGTAAAATAACTGGTGATAGAGCTCCTAATGTTACCACAGCTGGTATACTAACTTTGAAGGTCCAACCCTAGGCTAAGTTTCTAAATAGATATAAAAAAACAGGATTTACCATCAATGAGAACACTTTGCACATCCAAGTGAATCTCTTTCATAACATCTTCCATGCCGTTGATGATCTCACAGCGGTATTTTCCAGAGTCAGCTGTGGAGGCATCTGTGATTGTTATGGAGGCATCTTCATCGTCTTCCTCGTTCATAAACACACGGTCTGCGAAGCTTCCGTAGGTCTTCTTGTGGAATCCCATTGAAACCAGCACATCCTCATTATTTGCTTCATCTTCTGCCACCTTGGTCCATTTGACTCGGATACCAATGCTGCCAAAGGCCATGGCATCTTTGGACGTGAGGTGGCAGGGCAGGGTGACGTTGGCGCCTAGGCTTGTCAAAACCATAACTAGAAAAGAGGAAAGAAATGATACAACCTTATTAGGGTTAGCTGATTAGGCTTATGATACTAGGAAATGTTACGTTATGTTATGCAATGTTTATTTAAGTTCGAGATATATATATATTTTACACATTGATTCCAAACATTGCATCCAAGAAGGTTTGCCTTGACTTACTTGGCATGAAACTAATACAATCAGTATGAGTGTGGTGGCGGGGGCGTGGTTGGGCTCAGCTGCAGAGGGGACAGAGTGTGGGAGTGGTTCAGGGAACGGGGCCGGAAGAGGTTTAATTAGCCTCTGCTGGTTTGGGTTTGGCTGATTGGGTTTGCTCCCCTATATAAACCCCAGTAGGGACTGAGGGAAGGGGAAGAGCAGGTACACAAGCTGCCAGAGCGTCAGATGGATGGGGTGCGACGCGTGAACGAGCCAGGGCTCTCAATAAAACCGGTTACCAACGAAACCAAGCTTTGAAGTGTCTAAATATTGAAATCTAAAATATGGGGGAAAACTCACGGGGTAACACAGACTTATTACAATGAGAAAACACCAAAAAAGGAGAAAATTCCCCTTTCCACGGCATGTGTGTACTGTATGTATTATTGTACAACACACAAAAACTTTCTCTCACAAAAAACTATCAAAGAGTCTGGGTGTATCCTGTTTGGTTTATTAGATACAGTATTGGACACGAGCCAGTCTTCTGCCCCTGGAGCCAATTGTCCTCTTCAGTCTCCTTACTGCTCTTGTCAGTCCTAACTCTTATAAACCTCAGGTTCCTCAGCATTAACCCTCAAAATGTAATCTTAAGCAGTAACAATCTTTCATTTGCTCCATCTGAGTTGTGTATAGTATTTCAGGTACCATGTCAATAACAAGAAAAGTAAGCAGATAACATAGTTAAAGATATACAGAATCTACCTGCCATCATTATTTTTTTCTTACATGTATTTCCTCTCTGCACTCCTGTCCAAACTAGGCCACCCTTTAACTCACAATGGCAGATCATTTGTGTCTCACCATGGGTTCCCACAATCTCCCTGACCTCCATGTTCAGACCTCACAGTGCTTGCTTAGTTAAGAGGACCCCAACCAGCAAGGGGCCGCCTGTGCCAGGCAATAATAAGCACCATATGGATGGATGTACACAACCCCTGCCCTGACCCCCACCACCACCGGTAAAGCCTTGAACAATCAACCTTGTAAGTAGAGTCAAACTCTGCCACGCATGGGACTTGTAATATAATATGTTAATTACATAACTGAGTAAATCAACTGGTGTTTTGGCTATAAATATTCGGAAGGCATAACTATTAATCTAACTATGCCGTTTTTGGCAGAGTCCTGGTTCAGTGCTGTATTTAAAACATAAATAAAATCCTTGCTCTGTTTCTGATTTATTTTCTTCCTACTTACTCAATATGAATGAACTGTCTCTAAACCAGTCTCTCTCATTTCTTAGTGAAGATGCCAGCATTTATGTTGAGGCACCTCATTCTGAGCAGCATCACGAGAGCCCTGACTGGAATACTGTGTCACTGGCTCCTCGACAAGGGGAAATGTTTCCCACATGGGCAATACAGGAAATAATAGAAGCCACTGGCTTGCATTGATCAACCCACTGAAATGACTTCTAATCCACCCCATGCCTGAACTGCCCCAATCCTCCATTCTATCCACACAGTAGACGCGTGTCTGGACTTTGTTCAGTGGTGCTCAGATCATTAGTATTGAGCTCTCCTGCAGAAGGATTTAATTAGCAGAAGCACCAGTGACAGACCTAATATACCCTTCAGTCCAACCTCGTGCCACTCTCCCTTCCATTCTTTCATTTTATTCATTAGACTGCAAACCTTTTCATTTGCCAGAGACTTATTCTATTACCCAATCACCACACCCAGTAGCCTCACTCGTTTCTTGCTGGTTAACAAGATGCCAGGTATTTTATGAGCTAGGAACACCCTATATGCGAATACTTACTAATATCTTTGAAAGTTTTATGGCAGTTTGGACAAGAGTCCTGTGTGCCAGTTCTGTCAGTGAGGAATGACTCACAGCATCACCATGCCTCATAAATTCTCTGCATGGGTAGCAGTTCTATATTGTGCGATTTAAACATGTGGGATGCAGAATGACTAAACTGATCATCAAAAGCCCCGGCGAAGGCGAACCCCATGTTGACGTCAACACGAGCTCACCAGATGTGAAGCCATCCAACTTTTATGCTAAATTCCAAATGTCTAAATATTACTTAGGAAATTAGAGTAGGTTGAATAAAGGGGTTCATTGTACTGTCTTATGGAAAAATTGTTCTGTACACAGACAAGAACCAGCAACTGGTTGTGGTTTTGTAATCCTGAAATGTGAGAAGGAAGGAAGGAGGGGATTGATTGAACATCCCAGTGTTCAAAATTATGCTGACAAAAACTTGGTATGAATTACTGAATACTAACCTAATACAATAATAATATAGAACTCTTACTGGAGCAACCTTTAGGGTTCCTGCAAGACAGTAGTAGCAGACAGAGAGACAGGCATGTTCAAAGTAACTCCACACTCTTTCCTGCTCCTGCGGTTACCAGCAGACATGTCCCACGAGAGAATGTGGCCCCGACCATGTGGGGCACACTACACTTCTAAAGCAACAGCCTGTTGTGTTTACATAGCCCTTCAGGAAAAGAGGGAAGCATTTCTGTTCTTTGTCGCACCTCACCCACATCCTATTTATATAAGTCTCTCTGAGGTCAAAGGTTGTGCCAAATTGTCACATTTAACATACAATGGGTTGACAAATAATTCTGTTTCTATCTGAAATGTTTGGAGTGCAG
Source organism: Ophiodon elongatus (assembly GCA_016806645.1). Lineage (NCBI taxonomy): Eukaryota > Metazoa > Chordata > Actinopteri > Perciformes > Hexagrammidae > Ophiodon > Ophiodon elongatus. The sequence continues at coordinate 336,559 of JACSYO010002157.1, forward strand.
CTGGAAATGATAAGACAGCAAAGAAGTAAATGAATACATGTGCATGACAATAAAAATGCCCCACAGCTGCATCTAAGACCCACTGCCATTTTAAGACCGAGCAGTTCTCTCTCTCTGTTAAAGGTTGTAATAGCAAGCGATTGGAACCATATGCTTCGTCGTAAGGACGAACTGTAAATTAACAACATTACAGTGGTCCAACTCTGCTCAATGACCTATATATTCAGAAACTACAACAGTGTAATTATGCTGTTAAACCCCTGAGCATAATGTGTGCTTTACATTATTGAATGAACAAAATGTTTAATGGGTTCAAATCCCTCCTCTGCGAAAGGATGGACATCATCAGTGAACAGTCACTGCATGTTTATTTCAGTGTGCCACAATGTGCCACACCCTCTGACAGCGCAGCTTGATATGAGATGCTTTGCAGTATCCCACAGCTTTGTCCTCCTCTGCTGCTGGCCTGCTGGTGTCGGTATGGAGAAAGAATTAACAAGCACAGCTGGGACAAACACAGGAGGCCAACTCCTACACACTAATTCCAATAAACTCTTTGACGCTCTCCGTCATGCAGGCACAAAGGCAGTGTGTGGGTGTGCTTCGCTCACATGGGTGAACACACATCCTTAGCACACATGTATAGTAGAGTCATCAGAGTCATTTGTGAATTAACGCATATGCAAAAGCACAAAACATGGCTCCATCAACATCTCATCTCCTAACCTAAACACATTTTAAACTCAGCCCCCAGCTCCAGCCCATTTTCCAGCCAAGCTCTTTTTCCCACCCAGCCCTAGCAACGGGGCCAAGCCTCAGTAACCAACAACTACAGTGAGCATTAGACTTAACAGACTATTACCTCACAGGGAAAGACAGAGTCATTTGGCTGCTGTTCAGCAGGGGGCTCTATACATTTAGCTGCGGGTCATTAATCTTAACTTTTCTTCTGTCACGCTGCCTGTTACCGTGGCAGATTTCCAAAAGCTCCCAGTGCCAGAGTGAGTCAGTAGGTATAAGGACGGGCAACGCCCAGTGAACAGACAGAATACACTGCTCATATGGCCAATAACAGTTATACTGTATGGTTCGATGATTAAGCTGGCCTGAGCCTAGCCAATGCTTTTACGTAATGCAGACAGTGAGGTCATGTATAAACATCTACTTGTAGTGTATAGACACACACCTGTGACATCACTGGCTAGTGGGAGCAATTCCAATGTTTGAATAAAACGGCATCATCTCCGCACAGACTGAAACTATTCTCCCCGGAGACAAACCATTTCCTCCCGTCTGGGAAGAGAGAGAGCTGACCCACCCATAATTTGACATCTACTGAGTCAGCTAGCCGGGCTGCTGAAATCGCATTAAATATCACTCATATAACATGAAAGGCTTCTGCTGGAGCTTTTTTTCTTCTTTTTTTTCTTTTTTACTGTCACCACAGCAGTAGATCTATTCTGGTATTTCATAGCTTGCAGTTGCAGCAACCATTTCAGTGTGTCATGCTGTTGGCAGGTGTGAATTTGAATTATAACAGCATCATGATGGAGTGCAGGGCTCTCTGATAAAACACTTTTCTATAGGTTTTCGTTTTCTGTCTGCCACAGGAAGAAGAAGATAAACAACTGATAAAATGGGAGAAAAATTACAAAAGGTATAAACTCTACTGTTTGAAATTCCTGACTATTTTTGCACTTTATTAAGAATTACATCCAAAAAGGGACAAGCACTACTAGCCCAGTTTCAATGCCACTGAGACACATATGACCCAATTTAAGTACAACCAGTTGTATTAGTGGTGCGGTTTCCATTCAGTAGCGTGGGTGGTGAACCTCTGTGAATGGCAGGGTGATTTACAGTTTTCACCAGCCAGTTTCTGCTGTGGTGGTCTGTATGCAGGAAGTCAGTGAGTCAATGGTGTGTGTGTGTGTGTGTGTGTGTGTGTGTGTGTGTGTTACCCCAGAGACGCCTCTGTTACCTATTGCTACAAAGACCCTGTTGTTACACAAGCCTGAGCTGTGGTACCACTTTGCTCAGGTCCCTTACACAGCTCATCCTCCAGTTCTTCTTTTTCTTCATGCACAGTAACATTGTTGTCCATAAACACACATGCATTCACAAACAATGGTAACAAAAACAGACAATCACCCACATACTTGAATATCAAACTTTTTTACATGAATCTTACCTGTTGGTGGTAGGGGGTGGTTCATGTTCTGACTGTATGCACTGCCAGCCAGGGTCAGGGAGATTATTGTGATGCACAGCAGACTCGTCATTTTTTCTATTTAAGCTTTAAATATTTTAGTAGAGCCAAAACTTTTCTTCTATTTTAATTGTTATTCATCTAGCTGTTCCTCTTTCTGTCTGTCTCTGTGCAGCAGCCGCCTGTGGTGCTACTGGAAAGTTTAGGCTCCTCAAAGGTCCAGACAAGTGCCTTTTATTGTAGCCTTACATGGTTGAGACCACTCCCCCTACCCTCAGCCCATCACCATGCACCGCTCTATACTGGCTCCCGTTAGCCACGTTATTTATGAAAAACTCCCTCGTCTCCCTTGGGAGGATGAGGAATACAGCAAAACTCCAGACAATTAACCTGCAGATGATTATCCAGAGTAACTTGTATTAGATAGGATAAATATAGTGATTACTATGAGGAATGCAAGACAGTAAAGATTAAACAACTTAGGTAAAACACTTGAAAAATATCAGATGTGCATTTGTTCTCATTAGAGACATAATCTTAAAATATAAAAATGATTTTACACCATAGCCAATGACTTGCAGCCTGGTATGTTTTCACTCTATTAACTCCAATTCATTCTGGCTTACAACCCATTTAATTATGTCTGTTTCATGGTCTCTTTATCAGGCTTCAATTACACAAATCAAAGTTAATGTTCATAAGTTAAATAGTGTTGTCATGCATAACTGTGAGCTCTTTAATGGCCTGAACTCTCACACACACACACACACACACACACACACACGCACGCACGCACACGCACGCACGCACGCACGCACGCACGCACGCACACACACACACACACGATAAAAGTGATGTTTAGTCACTTTGCATGCAGCCTTGTTGGCTTATATGTACATTTGATGCAAGACCATGCCTACAAGTTATGCTTTGCCTTCTCCTCTTTGACTTCTTTTATTTATTACTCTCCTATTTGCTGTCTTTATTTTCCCTATACTATTTGTTTCCGTCCATACATTTATTAAAATTATTTTATATTTTATAGTGTTTAAAGTGGTGTTATAAACATCTGTAACTGAGAAGGTAAGAAACCAAGTCAGCTGATGTTCACCCTCCCCACTACTACATACTTCTGCGGATGCTATAAATTGTGTGAGCATGTTTCTCTCAGTCTCTTCCGATGCTGTAGCAGAGCAAAGACACCAGAGTAGCTCTCAGCTCAGAGGAGCCGAGACATACATTTGCGACCAGCCATGAGCAGAGGGAGGCTGTGTGGTCTCTCCTAAACGTTTTCTCAGCCGTCCGGATGAACTTTGAAAGATGGCAAGGCTGGGAGTGGAGCGACACGCTGCAGATGCTGTTCTGGATCTCTTCATCACTGGAGTTATTACAGCTGGGCCAACTCAAGCTGTTTTCTTTCTTTCTGTCTCTCTCTTTCTCTCCTCTGCCCCGTCTGCCAATCTTTCAAACCCTGCAGAGATGTCAACAGAGTACATGGTGGGCCTCCGTTGTATATTCTAAAGTCCCAGTTTACCCTGGGCACATCCTCTCTGCCCCTGCCTCCAATCCTCTGGAGATCTAAGGAACTGTTACATAAGACGGCCATAGGCCCTGGTGCACAAAGTGAAATTATAAACATATATGTCCCCAGTGTGAGGGCACAGAGACTCCTGACACACACTATGACTTTACTGTAAGAGCTGCAACCACCTATGGCAGCATCTGTGAGATACTTTGAGAATATCAAAGCTAATGTAGTTCGCAATTATAGCAATTTTACTGTTAACAGCAAGATTGCTGCAGGGTACAATGTGCATTGTCAAGTGGAGTTGAGATCCCAGCAGAGCTGCCCAGGGTGAAAGGCATATTTACTGGACTATAAGATCAGGCCAAGGAACACAGAGTGTATATAAAAAATGAGTTTAACCTACGAGTTGAGTTAGCATTTGTGTAGTGTGATTTAATAACCATAAGGTAATATGTAATGTTAATTCTGTGTGTGTGTGTGTGTGTGTGTGGGTTAACTCGTCATGCAGATGATTGTACATAGAGTGGGTTTTGGGAAAGGGAACTGTTGTGGCTAGTGAAGTCAATTGCTTTTACTCTTTGTGACTCTTTTAATTATGGGGGCATAAAAGAAACCAGTACAATCAACAAAAAGTGTTATTTGACTTAACATGTGTTGCCAATCCATCAACAGATATCTAAACCACATTATGAAACCGTGAATATTTTGGTGGTCAACATAAATTGATTGATGGTTCACTCTTTCCTTTTCCTCTTTTCCCTCTTCCGTTTGCATGTCTTGCTCATCTACAGGAGCCAAGTAAAATGCTGATGACCATGACATGCTCTTCTTTCATGTAATGGAAGTATATTTTTTGTCTGAAGGATTTCATTTCTGATGACTTGTCCAGACAGAAACCTGGCTGATAGACTTTGGCTATAGCCAGGTTTCCTCCCCGACATAATACACATTTTGAATTTCAAGATACTTGGCAAAACAAAATGTCAATTCATTCTTGTTTCTATCCACAACTGTAATGCTTTTATTTGGTCGGGTAGGTTAATCAAGATAATGGCGGCATTAATTCTCCAGTTGGGTGCTTTTATGCTCAAACATAAAATTTTGAAAATGGGATGGAAATTTGGTTGAGAAATCCAATGTTTTCGTCTGCCATTATTTTTCATCTCATCTGTGGAGCCGAAGTTTTCAATAGATGTTTAAGTCACATGCTTTATGTACATGACGATTAACTCGCCAAGTCTGTTCACATTTAATTGCATTTGGCTTCAATCAATGCATCAAATTTTCTACCTCAGTCAAACGTAAAACGTGCAAATTGAAAATGTCCAAAAAAAGCTGTTAGATGTAAATGCATTTATGGAACATGCACATGAACATATTTAAATCCCTACGTTTAAGAACTCTCAAACTGAGTACTTTTAAAATGGAGACATTTATCAATATGTAAATCTGGGTTAAACCTCAAACATGAGTCTCTGTTGCAAAATAAGCAGATCTGGAGATTGGTATTCATCTCCATGAATAGCACTTTTCCGGTATTGGCAATGTTGTTGAGCTAGTAAGTCTTTTCGTACGAGACATATCACGTTAGTAAGAACATATGTGTCCATTTTGCATATTTCTTAATACTGTATAATCTGTATGTGCACATTTGGGAGTACAGAATGTACTGGCCTATATAGAGCTATATTGAATGTCTTGTGGCTCAGTGAAGTCCCACCCAGAGACTCCTTCTGTTGTGTCAGAGCCAAGTCTCAGGGCCATGAGCGCATTCACAGCTGGTTCTCTGCAGCCTGAGCTCCCAGCTCTTGAATGGGTGGTACAATTCCTGTTAACATACAGCAGCTCTCTGGGTCCCAGGCCATCAGAGGCACAAGGACAGGATGGCGTCCGAAAAGTGACAGTCAGCACTTTGGGAGTCTCTTGTGTAAACGTCTCTGTACGGCTGGACAGGAAAAAGTAAAAGCCAAACAAGCATGGGTTGTCCCATGTTAGTCTTTTTCACATTAGCCACCGCCAAACATGTGGTCCTCATTATCTGCACTAGTACAACACGTGATTAGACTTGGAAACAATTCTGAAGATGACGCAGTGATAATACGTCGTTCGCGCCTGTTAATAAAGCAAAGATGAAACAATGACGTGAGCAACTTGAGCTTTACAAGGTCTGGGTGGGATGGGAATGCAAAATGTGTATGTACGTGAGCAGAGCAGTTCTGACGCCACACAGCTGGTGTGTCAGTCTCATCTCCTGATCAGGATGGAACAAAAAGAGCATGTTTCATTTTGTAATTGATATTCTCTTGTGTATTATTGTATACAATATAGATATTGTCATCAGATCCTGACTAGAGATGGTTCGAAGCATTGTGGCCTCAGCTCCACTTGTCTGGTCATTTTTTGTGCATAGGCTGAGTGGTAGCATGGGCGGCGATAGCCAACCCGTCAATCATTCCTAACTCGTCAAATACTGACCCTGGGTCAGTGCCCCCTAGTGTCTGAAACCAACTAACAGTGCTTTAAGCTAACTCAAACCCACCTGATTCATTATTAGATGCTTAACAACTGATGTAGTATAAAGAGCGAGATGGTCTACATAGTACAGTTGGGAGGTGGAAGGGTCAAACGAACATAGGACTTTCCTCTAAGAGACCACTATCCGTGTCACATGTGAAAGTAAAAGTAAAATTGACATTTTCTCAATTGTTAGTCATGTAACTTTCAAGAGTAGGCACGTGACTTGTTTGTCCCTAGTAACATGAGATTTTATTCAGGCACAACTAAGTGGTTTTACTGCCTCAACCTAACTTCCTGTGAAGACGGAAAACTGTGGAAACTGACATGCCATTTCTGCCGTTCAAAACTGACGCTAGAGGTGTACCTAGAGAGGCATAGTGTGAAGCTTAGGGTTACCGACCAAGCGTTAGGATTTAGAGGAGTTGGGGAGGATGTGTTGCAGTGGCAGCAACTTTGCTTTTTGTGTTTGGGCATGTCATTCATCGGCTGTCTTGACATACACACTCCACAATGCAGCAGTAAAGAAAACCCAAGCGGTTTCAAACTATTATTCATATCCAAGTGGATCAAAAGATCAAAAAACACTGAAATAAACATTGACATTTATTTTATCTAAATTGTGATGGATGTCTAATACAGGTGCCTGGCTATACTCTTTAACATTTCTGTTCTGGAGTTCTGGAGTTATGTTTGATTTTGTCTTTGGTGTCCTACCATTGTATATCTCAATATCCAGTGGTGGAACGTAATTAAATGCTTATGCTTTACTACTGTAGAATTTGTAGGTACTTATACATTACCTGAGTGCTTCCACTACATTGCACTTCTACTCCATTACATTTTAAAGGAAATATACTTTTTGACAAATGGAGATTTTACATTCATAAAGCACATGTTCATCTTATAATAATCATGCACTGTTGTAATGTAAGTCAATGTGTGCCACTTTGACCAACCACCACATTAAAATGCTTGCTTACACAGTAAAGCATTAGTATGATCCAATAACTACAATATGGAAAGGTTCCATTTTAAGGAAGTAAAGAGTAATTTTACTTTTGATACTGTAGGTACATTTTGCTGCGAATAATTCCTTTACATACGTTAAAGAATGACTATGGAACTTTTAATTGTAATGGAGTATTTTTACACTGAATTATCTTTTACATAAATCTGTTATAACTGATTATTTTTGGCCTCTTGGGGGCTGTGGAAAAAAGTTGTAAACACAACATCAACACAAGTTAAGTTATTTGAACATCCAGTAGTTTGGCAGGCCGCTCTCATACATTGTAGTGTAATTATAGCAAAGCTAGTTGTAAAAAGATCACAATAAATCTTCCAACACTGTCTTCATGCAACAATTTTTCAGATTTGGCCACACTTGCAAAACATTTAGATCGAGGTTATAGTCTTAAATCTTAAATTAAATAAATAAAGGAAGCCAACTCTGAATCAATCCTCACAATAGAAAACTTTTCCAAAAGTGTTAAATCTGTTTTGAGAACCAAGCCACGTTTCAGTATTGATCCATCACATAAAACCTGTTATTTATGGCAACATGTACAGAAGAAAAACACATTACTCTGCTTTACATCATGAGGTAATTGTTTCAATATTTAAATGCTGCTGTTTCACAAGCAGCCACTTGTTTCTGCTTCTCTCTCTCCGTTTCCTTTTTCTCCTCTTCCCATCAGATGGCTTGCCTCCTTCTTTCACTTAGCTGCCAAGTTCTCACCGGGGGGCATTTGGGTGTATGGTTCCATGTTAGCCGCAGCTGCAGAAGACTCACTGAGAGTCAATGCAGTTACACAACTTAAGCAATCGTGCCAGTTATGTCAGCTCACAATCTTAAATCATGTATGTCAAGGAAGGTTGTTCACCATTGGGTGCCTGGATGTTGGCAGGGGGTTTTACTTTTGGCAACCACAAGTTTTTGACAGAGTTGATAAAATAAATCCATTGTATAATTATGATCGCTGTGGAAACACACACGTGATGGCTTTCATTGTGAAACCTAAATTTTTGTGGAGCCACAGAAATGTCCAAAGATGTTATTAACATTTTTTACGAGGAATTTTCACTCACTAGATTGGTGAAGCTGCAGATAACTTGTAATGGAAATAATTAGTCTTAGCTTTTCTTACAGCACATGACTCAGAGCAGCATACGTATATCTGAGTCATGCCACAAAACAAACGGTCCATGGTCTCAATGCATAGTGAGCTTAAACTGGAAACTGAAACTGGATTCATTTGACCTGTATTTTTGGTGATGCCTGGGTAGCCATAACACAGTGAGAAACACATGGTGATTGCTATGCTACGGTCATACAGAGAAAGAACCCAACACAATCTCCATCATTAACAGGAAATCAGGAAAGTGGAAAAGATGAAGTCTTCATCAATAGCGCCAGTGTAATATATATGTGTTCCTCTTGGCTGACATTCAAACACTGCTTAACTTTTTGTCTTATTTGCAAATCATGAACACAAGTCAAGTCAAATTTCTACAGCATATAACACCCTTACAACACCCTCAATCTACTAGTTCCCTGAAATTACATGTTCAAAATCAAACCAAAATGTTTCAGATTTATTCTACATACCAGACAGTGCAAGATTTCCAACTTACAGACACTTAAAACTGGCTAAAGACAGCTCTTACATCACAGTGAACATTACATCTGCTTTTATACTTACTTGCAATATTGTTCTGTATTAACGTATTGCATACATTTAAAATCAATCTGCTCTTACAAACTCACCAAGTGGAAATAGATTACCAAACAGCTATAGGATGTTTCTCCATAACATTGTGCATTGCATTGTTGGACAACGATGTCCATCAAAACCACACTCAAAAGTCAAGAGTTATTTTAGTCTGTAAACATTTTTACAATTTACAATTTACACATATTACAATTTTGTCAGGATATGGTTTGAATAAGTATATGTGAGTGAAACTAATTGGTGTTGATCTATGGGATGGAGTAGATTAAGTTTAAGTGTAGTTTCATACTGTACTTAAATTAATGTATCTCTACAACAAAACGTAATATAAACTATAGTAAAATGCGTAAAAGGACCACTGGCATGGTCCTTTACAGCAATAACAGCACAACTCTTTTAATACTTTGAGTGGAAAGCTGTAAATACCATACTGATTGAGCTGTGTAAAGAAGGCACCATGGAAACCTAGATGTAATTACAGTATATTGTCAGAGTGCACATTTTTCTCCTCTGGGTTTTTTGGGGTGCATTCATAGACCACATTGGCATAGTTAGAGAATTCACAGCTGCCCCTGGAATACAGTCATCATTTATGGGAGGCCAATCTACATTCAATTTTTTTTCTGGTAAAAGTGTAAAAAATGTTAGTACTAGTGTGAGCTATAATTTGTCACTATCCAAAATGATTACTGGCTTCCCCTATCTTTACTGGGTCCTGCAAGCTATTTTCTTCATTATGACTCATCTGTACATTACGACCCTTCCTGAACTATAAATTAGACCTGTTGAAATGTCTGCAAGTAATGGAAAATTCATGTTAAACTGTTTTCCTACAGAAAATACAAAACTTTTTTTTTAACTCAGTTTTGTTTTTATTACTGCGTAATCATCATCACCCAATATATTTGTGTTTAAATAGATCTACGGTTAGAGTTGAAATGAAAGAAAAACATTAGGCATGAAATGCCTTGTTGAGCCACATTGAGGCTGACAGCCAGAACGGGGTTGAAAACAGCTTTAGTTGAGAGGAAATTCAGATCAAATAACAATTGCAATATTAAGGGCTGGATTATTCTGTAAAGAGATAGATGGGTGGATTCATGGCAAATTATTGTACCGGTGCCTATTTAATGAATAACACAGGAGCCAGCACTACAGCCACATGTGCTTTTTATTCAAGATTGATTTAAGGCGCCATAAAAAAGTCATACAATCCATGCAGACTTCAGGGTCCCAACTGACGCTCCGGCCAAGGACACGGGCGGGGTCACTCAGCCACCTGGCATTGTGAATAAAAGACAGACATCAGCTTCAATCAGTTCTCCGGCACGCTGTTTACATTTCACTTGAAACTAAAAAAGTGGGCTTTTAGCATCCATTTGCGGATTGGAAACAGATGGTGTCCAAACAAGAGCAGCACAATCAAAACTATAAGATGCTTAAAAATGTCATAAAAGTTAAGGGAATCACGCAAACACACTTAACTCATAAGGAGCGGAAAACTGTCAGTTAAGCACAAAATCTTCAGCGGTGGAGAAATCATTTCACAGAACAGCTGGACAGGCATGTGAGATGTCGAGTAAAGTAGTGCAGATCTCCCCCAAGCCGGTAGTATAGTAAAGTTATGGATACCATATGTTGTTGAGGGCTGAAGGTGAGGACTTGAAGAAAGAGATTGTTTCAAGATAAACTGTATGATTTGTTTCACAGTGTGTTTAACAGAGAGCAGTAATTACCCCAGAGCAGTTATTTCATTTGTAAACAACTAGACACAACAAACCCATTTAAACACTGAGGGAAAAACTGACGAGTATGAGCACCCAGTTCAGAAGAAGAGTGCTTCTGCAGATGTTTAGAAAAGTCTCTCAGTTATTAGCACTCATTTAAAGCGTATATCAAACTGAATAAATGTCAAAATACACGAGGTATTCTAGCTCAGAAAGCAATACACAAAATATTGAATTAATTGCAACATACAAGATTAAACCACCACTGCACGAGCACATGGCTGATACATGTGCAGAGAAATATGCGTTTATGTATTTATTGAATGAAGTCACTTTACATGTGTTGCATATATAGATTTGTGGGCAATAATAGGAATTCTCTCATGAAAGCTCACAATCAAAGCACCACTCAAGCACAACTGTACTCAATTTATGAGTACAGTTACACCAATTATTTACACCAGAGTAGTGCTTTTCCTAAAAAAGTATATTAGCTAATTACTTATTTTGACTTTTAATTCATGATCAGAGTGCTAGGGAATAATGCTGCAAATGCTACTCCTATAGGTTAATTTCCTTAAACGTTCACATACAAAAGCCAAATTTATTGTTAGACGACTGTAAACAGAGACAGTGTTCAGTCTGTTTGGATTGCCTTGCATTTGTGAGGAAGCACTGCTCTGGAAGTGTCTGCCATTACTTTGGCGGCATGAGAATTACAGCCGATGGTCTGATTGTCTAACCTACTGCTGAGCCAACTCCCCAAAAGCCTTAGCCTATGGTTTGAACAAAACTATAGGCTAAGGCAACGCAACTCCCTGCTCACTCCCTCCCCTGCCACACAACATCTCTTCTCACAGAGGATCCTTTGTGTAACGGGGAGCAGTGTGAAAAGAGAGAGGAAATGGGAGAGGGATGAATTTGTTCCATCCTCTCTTCTCGATCCTGCTGAACAGACCCCTGTTTGACAGTAAATAATCCTCAAATGGAGGCTTGGTTGTAAATTTTGTTTCAATTCCTCAACTTTGCTGTCGAGGGTTATTACAGCCCATGTATCTTTCTTGTTTTCTTTCCACCTTCGGTCAGACTTTGATTTACATTCTCATGCGAGGCAACCGGCTCCACATGCTGTGGCCTCTTTACTCAAAGTGTACCACCTCTGTGCTTTCCTCCATGATTAAAGTAGAAGAAAACATGGGGCACAGAAATAAAACAAATGTAAATAAAAAAAAATGAAAACCAACTTTCCAAAATCACATAAAAAAACATAAAGAGGATAATGAGAAGAAGAAAAAAGACCCAACACCAGAGATTATTAATACAGTGTTAAAACACCTTTTCTTCAACTCTCTCTCATTACTGGTTTCATGCCGGCGCTTTTCCCAGCATCTTGGGAGGCACATGGCCAGCAGTGTTGTATTTGCTGTGATCACACTCCAAGGTTAAGTATGACGGTTTAAGGTCAATGATTCATAGATATTTGGGCGTACTTTTCACAACACGGCAGACTTTAAAGTGTTCATAATCAGTTTTGAAATATCAACGTTCAACAAAAGAAAAATCAATCGACTTATATGAGGGTGTCTTAACACGCTCCACCCAGCCTAATGAATGACTGAGAATTTCTTTCTGCAATCAGATCCAAGAAAGTTCAGACTTTCTGCCCATAGCTGTCTCGCACTGGTGTGTTCTGGGCAAAGTAACAGCTCTCTTTTATGGCAGGACTGTTTTACGCTCTCTTACTGCTCATTCCCTTTTATCCTCCTCACTGTTTCCCATTCACCCTTGCCCCCTTAAACCTCCTTTCTCCACTGCCACTAAACATAACACCCTCCCTCATACTCCTCCTCCTTTGCCCATGAGATGATCAGTACTATACAAAAGAGTACCATTTGATAATAAAAAAGGACTCTGAGCAACAAAGATCCTATACAACATGTACAAGGGCATAAAGGGAGGTGAAAATTGGAAACTTTTAATTCACTCCTGTTCTGTACTTGAAAGCACTTTACAGCTTTGGCTAGTGTATCTCTGTTCTCAATCAGCCTGACTGCCATTTAAAAACTGATGTCCTGCCTGTAGCCGCTTCCCTGTTCTGGGAGTCTACTTTACAGCATGAAATAGCTTCCACATGTCTGCTACAGAGGAGGGCAATGAGAACAATGGAGGTAGGATGCTGGTTTGAAACAGTAAGATTGTCTATAATTTACCCCCCAAAAATACTTTAAAAGTTGTGTTTTTAGCAGCTGCAGTCATGTTTGTTATAATTGTTTCCAATTGTGACACGGTTACACGGCAGACAAAAAGCATCTAGGCATGCAATGAATGAATTGAATACTCTTGCAGCATAATCCATGTGTTTTATGTCCATCTGTATACTCAGTGTGTTTCAATACTTTCTCCAAAATATGGCCTAATGCACTGCATGCGTCAGCTGCTTCTACTGGCTGCATGTGACAAATATAAACCGATACAGTAACACCACATCTTTGCTAATGTGTTACTTAACAGAAAAACACAACCTCATCACTACATGTATGCAGCAGGGCTCTCCTGGAAGCATATAACAATGGACCACAATCAATGCATTTCCAAATAGCCAATATTAAAGAGAAAAGATGAAGCCAGGAATCCAGGGGAGACCCCTGTTTATCTTCATGTTCCTCTCTCATTCAGCAGTGACTCAGCAGTACATTCCACCTGAACTGTTGCAGAACCAATAAAAAATTTAAAGAACCATGTGGGGAACAGTTATGTTCTTTGTATACTGTTATATACCATGTGCAAGAGCTTGACAGTTCACTTCAAAGAACCACTGTGAAACCATAACGTTTTTGTAAAAATGGGTGGATGTCGGCTTTGTGCTCACAGGCTTCATGTTGACAATCTCTCATCTGTTTTGAATAAATGAAGAAAACAATGCACATCAAACTGACAAAAGACGCAGCTATAGGATGAAATCATCTATAGGATGACATTTTTATGATGTGAAAGATTTTAAGTAAAAGCCTTCACGTCGATATGATTCATTTCCTTATTGGAGTCATAACTGCTTTGGACTGGACCACGTGCATTTTGTGGCTTATTATGAATGTAAACACATCATAATGAGCTCAAACAACTAATATGGTATTCCTGCAACAGCTACAGATACCGGACTTGTCTCTTCTTTTTCCTTTTTTTTGTCAGAGAATTTGATTTAATGATCTATCTGAGAGAATTTCAAAAAATATAACCTAAAGGTTTCTACCTACCTAACTTTGAATGATGTCTGAGAGAAACCGAGCAAAGTGAGATATTAAAGTCAGCTACAGTTATCTGTCTTGTTAGTTAGGGTAACCGGCTCTACATTGTTGACTTTTTTTTCACTTAATGTGGAAACCCTGAATATGCATTATTGCTAGCATCATCTTAATGTATCAAGAAAGACAATACGCACCCTGTCATTTGAAATAGGTCAGTTAAATTAAACTATTTGGGCTAATTATTATTTCTTTATTTCTTATGTCCACACTTAATTTTTCCAACCAAGGCCTTTCAACACCTCCACATAGTGTTACAGCTCGGGCGATTTAACATGACACACGTTAAACGGTATGAAGTCTGAGTGCATGACACCGAACCACAGCAGTGGTAACCTGTCACAAACAGTAGGGGAAGTATAAAATAATTAGACACCCAGAGCAATTTATTGTGTTAACAGTTATTCATTTTGCAGTCTGCTATAGCTTAACCCTTGACTCTTTGTTTAATACTGTAGTTCTAAAGAATCCTTTTTGCCAGTATTTTTCACTCCCTCCTCCACCCTATCACTCAAACAACAAGAGCTCAGTGTCGACATTAAGATCCCTCTCCATAGACACTCAACTCCTTAGGAAACAGCCAGTCACAATGTTGGCTGCTCTCTGGTCTTCATCATTAATCCATGCCATATGTGGCAAAAAAGGTTCAGTCATTTAATAAGTGAAACTGAAATTATACACAGTGACATCGTTGATGTTTTGATTAATTTCATGTCTACTGCAGAGAGTGAAAAGAAACCTGTTCTCACAGTAGGCGACAGACAGCAGGAAAAAGATCATAGTACCCCATCCGAAACATAAAGCTGATTCAGCTTTCGGTCATCTGTGTCGGTCTTTTCTGAGTCACTCTCAGTAAGAGCTGCTTAGCTTTGAGGGGGGCCCAGATCCGCTTTCAGTAACAAGTGGACCCTAGTAGGCCTCAGTGAGATTACGTAGTAGTCCTGCAATCTCCTACATCATCAGGGATATAATGTGCATCCTCTGTATCCAGTTAGCTCCAGTTGAGGATGTAGAACTTTGATTGGTAACAAATGGATAATATATACAATATATAAAGAGTACTCCTTCTTTAAAGGTTCTCTATTTGATTTTCAGGGCATCAATATAGCAGCAAACAACTATTTTCTATATTAAATAATGTCTGAGCACATAATGAAGTTGCTCTCCTTCTGTGTGTATTAATAATCCGAGTGTCTCTCTTTCACGTTTACATAGCCATTCCGGCTGTGTGTGCCTTTTAGTGCACATGAGTGTGCCTCAAAGAAAATGTAAGCGCATAATACATTTAATGGATATATGCTCAAACTGCAGACAAAAGCCTTTAGATCAATGTTCCATCTTTTCATAGATTTGGTATGGATTCAATCACAAGTAACATATGGCCGCTTAAATGTTTGATTTTCTGAACAGAACACTTTGTCTCTTGCATTTGTCTTGAATTGTCTTGAAAGCCTTGTGATGCTGACTAATTTATGATGGGGGGACTTTTTTAGCTTTTAAGATTTGTTGGCTTAGATCACAGATTGAGGAAAAAAGCGTTACTCTGATGTGCTGCAAATGATTTCGCTCAACACTGATCCATTGTTTCAAAAACGGGGGAAAAAAACATTTGGTTCCACTTATTTCTGAGGGGTCCCATATGCTTCCTTGAGCATTAAGGGCTGCTGGGCAGGACACCTGATATTTGTCTTTATCTGATAATGTTCTGTGGGAAAATTAATCTGATCGGTGTTTAGAACAGAGGGCAGGGCAAGTAAAAAAATCATAACATCAATTTTAAAGTCTGAAACATAAGCAGTCTGCAGTGGTAGTCATGTGTCCAGCAAATCAAATCTCAACATCCAACAACAGCTCTTCCTGCCTCATTGCCTCCCCCTAAATGGCCTCTGTTCATTGCCAACGTAGCTACACACAGCTAGTGTGCAAAGCAAATTGATGACAGACTCATTGTATACAGTGTATCTATATTGTTTGACTGACTGTTTCCGTGGCATACTTTGACTGTTGTGGTTGCTGATGTGCTTTGCTTTTTTTTTCTTTGGACCTTCCCGTAAGAACTCACATGCATGAGCCATATGCTGTAAACTATGACTTCACTGGTGTGCTCACAGCGTACGGAATATACATGTGACGCACAAACAGAAAACTCATGTCTCCACCGTATGGGCGCTGATCACTTGATGGTGAAGGCTGCTGCTTGGTGATTCATTCATTTACAAAAAAATGGTACTTTAAGTTTATTCAATGAGTGTGCAGATATTGTACTGCTGGATTTGCTAAAGTAATACTGCTGTAGAAATGGTTGATTACCAGGGAGCGGCCACCAGACATTTCTCATTTATGCTTCTGTAATGATATCAAACACATAGGCATGCATGGATGTTTATTTCATAAATATACCATCCATCCTCTGAGCCAGCTTATCCTGTGCAGGGCCCCGTGGTGCTGGAGCCTCCCCCAGCTCAGATTGTGCGAGAGGTGAGGTAAAGCCTGGATAGAGTGTAGTTACAAAACTATTTAATCTCATATTCACAACTTTTAATTTAGATTATTTGGTTCACCTAAACTACACCTGCTGGAAACCCACACAAAAGCACCACATGGTTGATACAAACTCAGGATCTTTTCCTGTGAGCTGACAGCTAATACATAATCCTATAATACATTTAAAATAATATGAATTGCATAAAAGAAATACACATGTGAAATACAAAAATCCAGGTACTAAAAGTAAAGCACATACTATTTCATGTGTCACCAACTGAAATGGTAATGACAGGATAATGAATAGCAGTAATCCGCATAAATTTAATTGAATCCTTCAGGATAATTCCTCTTGTTACAAGCAAAAGAATATGAATGTGCCCTGGCCTCTACTGGCCTAATAGAAGTACAACACTTTAATTAACTGAGCTTACTCACAAGTTGGTAAGCAGAAAGACATCATTAGCAGACTACTGACTATGACTGATATTTGGGCAGCTTCACTGATACAGTTTAATCGTGGCTTATAGATCCCATTCACTAATCCTGCAGCATTAATATTGTGTTGCCTAATTTTGAAAAACAAAACATGTTTTTCCTTCTAAACCTCAGCAACATTTATTTAGGTTATAACACAAAGCATTCCTGGAAATAACTAAATGATTCTTGAATACACATAAAAGTCAAAAATCACAAAACATTTTTTTTATTGATGGTAAATCCATGAGTAGAATAAAAATATCTATAAAACCATGGGGCTTCAGATTTGCATGACCAAAGAACTCGGACTGACTATGACAGACTGAAAAAAAGTTATTAGCTCATTAGCTTGGTTGTTTTTGGTGCCAGAGAAAGTCTCTTACTGTTGTTACAGAAACATAAACGCATATTATGTTGTACACTTTCCATTGTTATTATTTTCCTTGTAAATTCCAAGATTGCTGCTATAAGGTACATTTTGAAAGGCTGGCATGCTGTTACTAAATGTAACACAGGCTAACATCCACATCTCTGCCGTTACAAACTAAGGTGAGGAGTTGCCACCCACTGGACATAGTGAAAGCATGTCTTATAATTAAAGCATTCAGGAGAGTATGTCTCTCATAAATGTATGAATGTTCCAGCGCATCCAAAACGCTCAATACCTGCTGTTTTTGAAGAAATTGAACCCAGTAACCAAACGGCCCAAATTTAGGATGGCCCTGGTTTCATATATGACTTTTTAGAGATGAGAAACACTTAATAAGACAAGGAAAGTTTAGTCACATTTGATTGAATAGACATTATATCATCAAAAAATAAATGAACCAACAGATAATCATGAAACTACGAAGTAATTTAAGTAGTTCTAAAATAAATACAGTAAATATTACACTACACTTTAATGGTCTCTTGAGTAAATATTACCATCGCAGAGAGAACCAGTATTAACCAGTGTTTGATTTCCAAAGCATTTCACTGAATGATGACTAACCACTGCTTATATTGTCACACAACTTAATATATCTTTCTTTTTTACTAGCTTGGTACGGTTCTTCACGTTCTTGCAGTAAACCTGCCCTAAATGTGCAGTAAATGGGTTCCAAAATGACGCTTTTATAAATCTGTTGTAATTCCTTCAAATAGCCTCTCTCAGGGGTTTCCTCATACATTTTGCAATGGCCCTGTTGGGTAATTGTCTTGTGAATTATTTATTTTGTGTCACTACTGTATATACTGGAGTTCTCTAAACGGCCCACATGATCTCTAGCAGCCAGGTCAACTTGAGTCACAGCACCAAACACATTGTTCATCTGCAGCAGAACTGACCGAGGCTATATATTAGAATTACTGTGACCGAGGCTATATACCCGTATCATTATGTTAACAACGCTTTAAACAGTGACTATCAGTAAGCCTTTACCCCGCTGCCCTTTCGTCCGTCTTCTAGCTCCGGTTAATGACTGGATGATGCAGTAATGGCTGATGTCATTAAACTAACACTGTGCATTAACACAACTAACACTGTGAAATACTGATAAGGAACCATATTACTGCAGACCCTCAGAGGATCCTGGAAGTTGTTGTAGATGTGACAGAGTGCTGTAACATTACGCAATCAATGTAATATGTATCTCTGGCTGTCATCAGAGAGGAGCATGACTCAATACACTTATAGAAAACATACGTGAAAATAAGTCCTGGCCGTGGGATGTATTGGACATGAGGATGAATGAAGAAAGGTAATAAAATGTACAGCACATATTGTTCATGGTCAGTGGTCCCAGAGCATGTGCTGTCACATAAGATGCACTGCAAACCCCAGTAGAGCCTTTGCTTGATATTTGGCAGATAAATGCATGCAGCTGTGCTTTTTATCAATGTTTTTTTTTCTGTACTATTTGTTCTATAATTATGCTAACTCACAACTCAGTAGCTCTTTGCACTTATACTTTTTTGCCTTCCTCATACTGGAAAATTGTTATGAATGTGTAAAGAAATAGAATAAATACTCTTATATACTCTGGAATAAGTGAGGATCCATAAAGAGATAGTAAATGCAAACCTGGGGCATAAAAAGTAGATCGTTTTATTACTTTTACATGGTGATAAAACTGCACCACTGACTTTTTTAGTGTTTCTGTGGAGCAAACTCTTCCTCAAACATAGTCGGGTGTGAGATAAACTGCAGTAAGGGATTAGAAAGGCATGTAATACATATGGCAGTGCAGTGGCCACTGACCCTTTATATTTACTACAGGCTTTGTCAAAGGAGGGAAAACCAGTGTTATCAAGCCGGAGTCTCTTTGTGATGTGCTGGTTCGGTCACTGTCATTGTCTGTTGGAATTATGTCTCTCTGAAATTAAGACAGGGAGAGTTTTTTAAATGTTCCTCACAACCCACCAAACTATAGCGGCGCACTAAGCAAGCATCAGAAAAATTTTAGTTTTAGCATAGACCAGAAATTCACAATTCAAATGTCTGACATTGACTTCAACATACTACAATTGATTAACCATACTATTATAGATATTTTCCCACCACATTGATGCGGCCCTCTTTGTTAAGCATACTCAGGTGACAAAAATAGGGGCCCCTATGTTCCTCAAATGAAATACAGCATGTTTATGTCAGATCCCGTCTAAACCCCAGTGTAATTCCTTTAGCAAATTCGCAGCAGCTGGGTGAGGAGACAAGATGGATCGCTCCAGTGACAACCAGCTAAACACCAACAGAAAAGCTAAGGCTCTGTGACTGCATGGACAGGCTGCGGTGCAAACATAGATTTGCAAACTGACGCAGCCAGTGACAGATTCATGCATGGATTTAACATGGTGTGACTGTGATTCACACAAACACACAGACACACAGACACACACAGAGTTTTCCCTGAGACATTTGACCTTCTGTTCTGTGACCTCTATGCGCTAATAAAATAGAAAATGACAGCACATAGGTTGCATGAAATGTACAATATGTATATGTACAGTGTTTTACTAATAGCAAAACAAGCTCCCGTAATTATCTTAACACACATACATGCACAGAGAACACGTGAGTGGGGTTTAACGGTGACGCAAGCACAGCCCATAAAGACAGTGTGGATTCAGCTGTGCACCAACTCAAGGCAGAAGACACGGCATGCAGTTTCATTAGCGATGAGAGAATTTGACTTCACAGTTACACCCATCACGCAGAAATGGCACATGTGCTCTCAGGGGAATCTGTCCAACTACTTTTTATTAAATAATTAACGTGAACGAATGTCGTTGGTTGAACACTTTTTTTTTTCTAGGTGCCATGCATATCATAGTATAGAAATGTGTTCTAATCTGACCAACAGTTAATTGATTGAGTATTTGAAGCACACATTCCCCCCCAAAAAAAGTAACAGAATGCAGTTCAGAGCAAATGAGCAGCAGCTTTGAAAGTGTGCGACATGTTCACATTAAATACCAAATGTTACCCCGAGGAAGTAACTTAGTCATGATAATTGGAAGCAAACTTCAAAACAAATGCACAGAGTTCAAAAAGAGACCCTCCCCTGCTTCCTCTGTGAATAATGACTCTCCTTCTCACTCCCCGGGCACAATGTAACATTCATACCAATCAGACTCAGTCTGCCACAAAAACACTTACGCAGTCTTGCTTTCTTTCCCCATATCCACCCCTTTGAATATTTTTTTGTATTATTTCCAGATTTTCAAAAGGTCTTTTGTGCCCATAAAGGAAACACATTTTAGTCCTCGCAAAAGGGAACATATCAATAAGAACATGGAGATCCGTTGTCCCATTACATACTGTATCTATTAAGTTAGGGAATGCTAAAGAAAAGAAAGTCACTTTTAAAGTAAATGTACAAAGTTGTGGCGAGAGGTATTTCCAGACACCGCTAAATTGTAGGAGGAACTGAGAGCATGGACAAGGATCCTTGGCAAAACAAGGCTACAAGGTTGTTTCTCAACGTGACAACGAAAAACAGCATCAGCAACAACAGTTTATAGTGCACCTAAAAAAAATGTCATTTCTGTAAGTTGTGCCTATGCTGTGCAGTAGAGTCATGACAAATGAGGGGACACTGAGTGGAATCCAGGTGACATTCTTTGGCTGACTGCCTTTTCTCTGCCCACCCAGGGGAGTAATTTCACACTGTTGAGAGTCTCCTGCACACATTTTTCAAACAGAGAGAGAGCGGAAGCAGCTGGAATGGATGGTAGCATTTGATTTCCCATGTGTGCACCTGATGATAGGTCCGGTTTTGAGAAGTTTCATGGATTATAGAACTCTGGAGTTTTCTGAAGATGGCTTCACAAGGTGAAATGAACTCTCTCTGGGAAAAAAAGAAGACAGAAAGCACATGTGGTATATTCGTTTAAAAATGAAACTCAAAAGCACTTGTCTTTTGTTTTTGCCCTTTCGTTTTGCTCTTCCACTTCTCTCCACAGACTGTGCAGGAAAGCAGATGGATACAACAGAATACACGACAAAAGTCTCTGATGTAAGGACGACACAAACCCTCTTTTTTTCTGGGTGAATTCTCATAAGGATTATCTATGGTTATTCTTCTATTTTTTGACAGGTCGATTGAACAGCACTAGCTTGTTTTCTTTTCTAAGATAGGACCCAGAGCCATGGAAAATACTTTGTCTGGTATCATCAAAGGCCACAATAATCCCTGTGCTGAGATACAGTATATAGAATACCATCATAAGAAAGCAAAGAAAAAGCAAGTGGACACGAGAGGAATACAGGAACATAAAGCAGCAGAAAAAATGTGTTTTTGAGGTTTCTTAGAGTGGATTTTTTCCTTGACAGACCTGTGCTGAATGTCCTGATTATTTTTGAAATACTTCTTGCACAAATACACAGCAACCATACAATATCTTTCCTATGATCAAAGAGCAACCATTAACATATATAATGCAGGAAGATAATTTCTGCTGACTTAAGACAATTTACAGTTTATAGACTGTAAAGTAGCCCCACAGAGCCTCTATGGATTCATCACTGTCGTCATATGGAGAAATGCCCTGGGCAGAGAAGCTGCTGAAAATGAGCTTGTGTGTGAATCCTTTAAAGCTCCTTTTAACTACCACTAAGGTTTTGGCTCAGTGTGTTTACTCCCACACTAATTCGTATAAGTCAGTGTTCAATGATTGAGCCCATTCTATTCATGTTATCTCAGGGTCAAAGGTCAAACACAAACATTTTAAACCTGTGTGTTGTGATGAGTGGCGGAAAATTGTACTCAATTACTCTTAAAGGTGCTCTATAGGATATTCAGAGCATTAATATAGTCGCCAACAACTATTAGCTATGTAAAGATATCGTGGAGTATTGTCTGAGCAGAGAATGAAGTCACTCTCCTTCTGTCTGTGTTGTTATCAGAGCTTCTCCTGGCTTTGTTAACATAGCCGGGCCCGCCACGCCTGCTTTAGTGCATGTTAGTGCATGTGAGCGTGCCCCACTGGCCCAACTCACAGCTACCGCTCTGCACTGCACTCGTATGAAACGTCGTTTACCTCAGGTAAACACTGTTAATTTTGTCATTACATTTGCCGTTGTTTGGACTGTTAGCACCGTTAGCACCGTTAGCTTGTTGTTGCCATTTTGAGAGCCACTGAGAGGCAATGGAAATGCTCTCAAACTTGTATTTAGCACCTTTTAATAAAGGTAATTGTAAGAATCCATATCAATATTTTTTTGATTAACGTTGTGATAGTCTAGTCTAGTACTTTCCTAATAAGCACCCTACTTATGCTATTTATTCATGGCTTCTGCAGGGCAGCCCAGTCACGAACAACACTTTAATTTAAATTCCACAGTTATCAGAGTTTGCTACCTTTCAAACTGTATGTAAGGCAGGTCAAAGACAATCATTCAATTAAGGTGCCAAAGCACTAAACTCTTGTTAATATTGACTCTCTCTGTGTACCTACATTCTTCCTACTGGGAGACCTGGGGTAGACATTACAAGGAAAGCAGATTTCTTTGGACCTTTCATCTCCTTGTACACTACCAAAATAATTTATGAAAGGAGGAAGGACTCAGACGACGTTTTATAGAGAAGAAAACTTCAGCCAAACTACATGAAAGCTTTTGGAAAAGGAAAAATGAGTAAACCAAGCCGGTTTACTCATTCTTCCTTTTCACCAGACAAAAATGTATATACTTTTTTTCTTTTTTTAAGAAAAAGGGCTCGTTGTCACTTGCTGAAAAATTACTTTGAGGAGAAGATTGTCACAGTGTAGACACAGACACTTGTTCCTCAGAGCGAACGTTAGGTCCTCTTCTTGCTGGCTGTGATAGGTGTGTTTGAACAGGCAAATGACAGCACAAGGAAATCACAAGCATCCTGTGAGTTACATGCCACGAAACAGCAGGAGGCAGACAGCTGTGTGAATGCAGGTAAATGTGTTTCATCCCTTCCTCTGCTGATCCACCATGGATATTAGATTCCTGCAGATATGAGTCTTCAGGTATGATGGTGACACCATTTTCACTGGCTGCAGGTCCAAATACCGGAGTAACCACATCCAAATTAAACCATTACACCCTGACAACTTCTCTTTTAACCCACGTAGGATCGTTCCTGCTTAGTGTTGGCCTTATTGAGCTATGATTGGCTGGTCACATTGACCTCAGCACATCATCAATCACAGCCGCCTCCAGGTGCCCCAGTTTTTCTCTCCCCTTATTTGTCTCTGAAGGGCCAATGCCGTGATGGATATCACCGCAGGGATATCGTTTATCTCTACGGGCTTGGTAATGGGGTGGGACCACCCCCACATTCAGGCTGGGATATAAGATAACATAAAGAACGTGTTGAGAACAAGGAGGGGAGAAAGAGAGGTTAAACAACAGACCATTTAGGGCAGTATGTGTTATGATACATCAGGGACTGATGCTCTGCAATGAGTAAGATGTTTGTCAGCCTGTGCTGCAAGGAACAAATTTAAGATTATTGCATCCAGCTTATTCATCGCCCACCAAAAGAATATTAAGGCTCTGGAAGAAAGACAAATGCAGTAGATTCATCCAAGACAGGATATCTATTCTGCCCCATTTGTTGTTCAACATGCACCCTAACAGAGCTGCTGTGCCATATGAATAAAGTCTAAACAGCAGGTGGAGCTGTCTATACAGTTAATGGACCCAGAAAAAGGCACACTTATCTTTAAAATGAAGTAGAAGTACTGCATCTTTGCAGAAAAAAATGTTTTATTATCATTATCCTCAATATCTACATTCATATAAGTCAGTGTTATAGTTGTATATTGTGAAAAGCATTTGAAGATTAGATATGATAACGTTGTCATGATTCTTATGTGGAAATTGGGCCATGGATACAAACACAGTGATAAATAGTACAACTAGATGTATAGATTAAGTGCAGTGATCAGGTGCAGTGTGACCTAGTGAACAGCAGATAGCACCATTGGACACATCATGCGCCACCTGTACTTCTCCTCTCTTTATGCAAATGAGCTTGTTTCAGGAGGTGAGTTGAAAATGTTCTTGGATGCAATCACTGCTCTCTGTATGATCCTATGTATATGCAATAATCTCTCTCCTGACATGTTATACCTTAACATTACAATTTCTGTCTACAATTTACATGAAAACAAAATACAATATGTAAGCACTTCCTTGATACCTGAAGTTCAGGCATGTTCTTACGGGAATCCACTTTACAGTAGGCTTCATCAAAGGGGTATGATAAACGAGAGAGGGCCAGGTGGAGAGAGGGATGCTTACTTAACTCAGTGGAAGTGTACTGAAATACCCCCACCACACGGTGCATTGCATAATGTTACACTGGGGTGTCTTATTACATAAGTATATGTGTGCTGTAACAATGCTGCAAGAAAGTCAAAGTATGATCTCATGCCCTGAAGATGCACTACAACAGATCTTCATATTTACTGCTCAGGTTCAACGGAAGCTCAGTCTTTTGAATTGTGCAACTCAAAAATGCAGATTTTGTTTCTCTGTTTATCTCTCTACTACATTTATCAGACCGTTATAGTTACTTTCCATTCTCTGATTTTATAAGCAATCAGCTTTTAAAATACGATGCCTTGTGGTACATAAATATACAAAAAACTTTCTGAAATTAGCTTCCAGTGGACAATCTACATTTAAGTCGTGCTTAATATTATTGCATCAGAAATAATTATCCATAACACTAACCTGGACCAATGCTCAAATCTTTTTAGCGAAATTCTGTTGCAAATACTTCTCTACTTTCCTAAAGTGAATTTTGGAATGCAAGCATTGTGCTTGTATCTAATGTAATTTACTTGTAAAGATGTTTGTGTGTTTAGATCATCATGTTCATAAAACTAAATTAATCATTACCGCGTCAGTTTATTTTTATAAATGTATTATTGAGGAAAAGATTTCAAAAAAGCTCCTTTTGCTGTCGGCAGCAGGAGGGGCATGTTGGTGTTTGGTTGACAGCAGCTGGCAGGCTGAACCCCTGCAGAAGAAGAGCAAGGCCAAAGTAAAGGAACTTGTGCTGAAGCTTACAAGACATGGATAGACTCTTGTTTGCAGTGTTAATGAAGAGTCAGGGCCACACCAGCATTTAACCGGACCAAAGTCAAATTTGCAGGTACGTTTACATGCTGTTATTTACTTATTTAGCTAGCTAGTCTGCAAACTGACGTTAGCGGTGCACTTTTCCTTGACAAACTTCGGTGCGGCACAAGACGTGTTTCCATATTTTTAAGTTAGATAAGAAGGTGACTTGAGCAGAAAAAAAGAAATGGGGTTGCTGTTCAAAGTCTGTGACTCTTATGTTTTATAGCAGGCTGCTGTGTGATTGAATGCTGACGTTTTTGCTGGAGGTAAATATGGTTTAAATTGAAGCAGTTTGATTGGCTGTATGAAAACAAGCCCTCAATCCAACTAACAGTATTCTGAAAAATGAATGCAAGGGTATTTTAGTTAGTGACTCCTTTGATAACATAGGTATTTACAGAGCAACTGTGTATATTGTGGTAGACAAAAGTCAGCAAGTTTGTTTCACAGATTAATATGATTAAAAACACTGAATATAAACTTTGAGGTGATAAATTCCTTTTACCACAATTCACACATCAGCTCTTTCAACACTTATCCTCATGTGTGTCTTCATCTGAATACCAACGATTTGATAAGTGAAATCATTGAGGGATAATGGCTTTTACCTGAATTCCCTTCATTAACTGCCATGGACAGACAAGCTGACCCCATCACTTTTTTCATTATGCAAACATTTTATCTTTTGAGATGAGTGTTTCTGAATAGTGGCTTGTTAAGTGTGAGGCTGATGTTTTCTTTGATTCTTCCATTCAATGATTTTGGATATTCATTGGGGACTGGCAGCGACACACTTGGGAGTGAAATATTGTGTTGTTCAGTCTGCAGTCCTAAAGTGCTACAGCGCTGTCTGGAACTATATCCTTGCTTTTATGAGAATTCGAGAGAGAGAGAGAGAGAGACCACACGACAAAAGATACTGTTAATGATTTCATTTGAAAGGGGGAAAAAAACAAGTTTAATGGAAATGGACTTGATAATAGTGAATGGCTGAATAGGCAAAGGAGAATGAATAGTGGCTTTGGGTAGAAGTCATTGGTGTTTAAAAGTAATCCTCTTCCAGTGGAGCTTTTAATTTGAATGCTGGACAGATGAAAAACTGGATTTAAACATCTAAAGTTTGGAAATTGTCCTCTCATGAGATGGATCCAAAAGGGTAAGGGATTTGTTTAGGTGGAAGCTGAGGTGACACATTTTCTGCTAAAAAAGCCGTTTTACTCATGGAACACTGACAAAAACACAACTGCATCAAAACAAACTTGTTGATGTTGCCTTTTTTGAGCAAAGCACTCCACCTTTCTGATTCAAATGTGTCCAAAACAACAGTTGTCTCTTGCTACGGCATTTAAACCAGGTGATTATAAATTCCATTAGCGTATCTTCCGCTGTGAAAATCCTAGCTAATGGTAATGATTAGGCCCAGTGGGTCTTTTGTCAGTTTGGAAAGCATCAGGCTACGCTCAGTGTTAGCTCACTACTCCCAAAGTCCCCCTACTGCTCAGTCCAGCTGCGAGGTCAGTGAGCTCCAGCTAAACCTCAGATGGTCTGGTAAGAGGAAATTACTTTTTTTTTTACCATGATATTAAATGTACACGGCTGGTTTGATTTTTAAGGCACCCTTTCAAACTCTCTCCAGTGAACTGTGGAGCAAAACACACTCGGGAGAAAATACACTTTTGGTGACTTAAATCAACATCTTTTCAGTTTTTTGATACCCTCCACATATTTGGACATCGAGTCTTCTCTGTCTGTCTGTCTTTGGTCTTTAGTTTGTAAAGATCTTCTTTTTCCTGACTGATCCCTTCACCTCTTGTTCTGTTTGCTGAAGAAGGAGTAAAGTGGTATTGAGGAACACTCTTAACTCATCCCCACCACCACCGCCGCTGCTGCTGCCTGCCAGCCCTGCATTATTGAACATGCTGCAGCATGGCCAGAAGGCAAGACACCAGGTCAGAGTTACAGAGTCAGGATCAGTTGTAGTGGACAGGCTATATTTAAATCCAGGTCAGGGCTGTTTGAGACGAGCATGCAGTGCATTACCATTTGTTAATAATCTTTGAGTGGATCCTGTCTGCCTTTTAAAGTCATTGATGTTGAGTTCAGAGGCCCTAATCCCTATCAATAAGAGTTAATGAGAAAATGAATTGCAAAGCAACACACCCAGATTTAAGAACTAATGTAACTGGGTTTTTTTCTTCTTTTTTCTCTTAAATCAAAAACATGGACATTGGTATTGAAAAAATATATTTTTAGACTGCATTTTATTGTGAGTGTGGTTTCTATCACAACAAGAAACATGATACTAATGATTCTATTGAGTTTTTCTTGTTCTTGTATTTGAGTCAGGGATATTTGTCCCCAAGAAGAAATACCTGTTATATCAGTGCTGTTGCCAGGCTAAAAACTATTGGCCTACAAGATGTGGATCATCAAACATTTCCTCCTAAAGCCCCCAGAGCTCTCCTATACTTTCACACATGAGTAGACAAACCATCCAATATCCTGCATGGTCCAGAATTCTGAAGTATCTGCACTGCACAGGTCATCAAATGTCACACTGTAGCTCTCTTGATGTCTAATTTCTTTCACTTCTTTCTTCTATCAGGGTGTTTTATTTGGGGGGTTTCAGTCTTTCCTGACTGTGACATTCCAGTCGGGTGTGTGATGCCCATACTTAAAGAACTTTAAGGTTGGAGAGGGATCACCAGGAATGCCAAGGCAATTAATCCCATGACCTGCTCTAGGTCACAGGGAGACTTACATTGGCGCAATATCTTCACTTCAAATGAAAATGGTCCAGAAGTAGATGAAAACTATTAAGGGACTTAAATCCATAACATTTTTTATCTTTCACTTACTGACACAACTATAATTTGCCACTATGCTCCTATATTTAGTTGTAACTTCTAGCACTTTTTTGGTTTAATTCAATTTTGGATCCAAAATAATGCAAATGAAAACCTCACATAACACAATACTTCCTTTAGAATTGTGAGCCATTTGTAAAATGAATATAAATGTGCCATCTGCAGAGCTTGGCTCATTGGTCTCTATTCAAGAGCAGTTACAAAAATGGATCACATTGTGTTACACTGTCCTGGAAACTCTAGTTCAGTAGTGTGCTAACTTCTGCAAAGTCTACTACAGTGTGAAGAGCAGAAAAACTTCAGTCTAAATATTCAAGTATTTACATCATTATCCAATCACTGCCACACACCAATGTACGAGATGATGAGGGGTTTATTGCAGTGTACTGGGAGACACTGAGCTGGAGAGATAAGTAAGCAGTGTGTGCACAATGATACCACGCAGCAGTAACTGAACTGTTCAGTATGACTGGAAGACCATCTGGAGACGAAGTTAAGATCGGATGTTTGGTTTTTCCTTCTTTTTTCTCCTCTAGGTGTTTTAACAGCATCCATGCGCACACTTTGACTCCCTTTATGACTGCCATACTACTCCGCAGTCTGGTTTGCATTCGGCATCTCCATATAAATGACGGGGAAAGGGTTAGAAACCGAGCAGCCAGATTAAAAATAATCTCACACAATTAGTTCTTGAGACTCATTAACTGGCTGGATACAGAAAAGTACACAACCATGATTCAAGCACACATTTTTTCATTGTTTAAATGTAGTGTTTTGACAACAAGTGCCAAGTCTTGTGTCATTATCAGAGTTTTCTGGTGTAATACAGAAGAATCAGAATGTTGGCAAATGGAGCCATGAAAAAAATCTAATAATAATGTGTTAAGGTCTTGAGCTTTATGGAAAATCCCCACTGCAACCCCCAAAACCATAAAATAGCAGGGTTTGATGTGTAACAACTGGCCTGATTTTTTTACAGTCACAGATGCTGAGAGCCATGATAAGGCATGTGTCTACAGAGTCTCATTTGTTGATATACAGAATTCATAGCTGGAGGCTGTGAAAATTTACCAATTATCCATGTGTGCCATGGAGCAGCACCATTTGACTTGGATGCAATGCCTATGTTTGGCTCCACACTGAAAAAATGAGATCAGTGTGGCTAGCAAAGAACCAGCAATATAAAGTTGTGTTTGTGTGTGTGTGTGTGTCTGCAATAAACTGGCAATACCATCCATCTACATTAAATAGCCTTAAAAATACTGATGTTTGGCTCATGCTATTTAGCAAGACAGTGGAAATGATATATAACCATGGACACTTTTCGTGTAGTGTTTCTGTCCAAACCTATGATAAATACCATGTGCAATACTGGTTTCTGTCCAGAATTTAATTTAGGTTTTTGCTATGTTACGCCACAGTCAGCCGCAATTAAATTTATTTTACAAACTCATAAACAGCAGAGGAAGTCTAATAGTAAAAAGCTAAATAAAAATTGTAATGAAAGTTCCACTGTTTCCTTTAACCTATTGACAGAATCTGTAGAGGTTATCATGGCTTAGTAACTAGAAGTTATAAACAGTATGTGATCATAACAAGAGGTTTTCTGTAACAACGAAATAACAGACAAAGTCTTCTCACAAGATGATAACATCTTGAATGAACCATGTCTCTACCGAAGAGAAAACAAGTGGAGATTGTCCTGACCTATAGCATCTGCATACTAATTACAGTCTCAAGAGCAATATTTAGTTGTGTGTTTTAGCCTTCATTAAAATTCTTACAGAAAGTAATTATTCCTGTACTGTGTAGCAGTGGCAACACTATTCTCCTATTAACTTATTTTTAGTTTTTTCACATTTTCTTGTTACTTTATATTTTTGTCCTTATGAGACATTTTGTTAAATTTAGGTATTTTTCTTGTAATAGTAAGATTTCTTCCGTGTCACAAAAATGCATTTTCATAAAGACGGCTGCAATGTTTATGCTGGTTATGTGGTGAACTAATATTGCAGAACAAATTAATTGGATAAAATCTCTTTTTTTCAATAAAAAAAATGACATTTTAGTGCAATCAATAACTTTTTGTATAGCCCATTTAAGTGTGGAAATGACCAAAAACGTACATCTGGGTGCATCCATAGGTTGCAGTTGGTACACATGTAAGAATGCACACATTACACAGCCTTGGGTTTTCTACTGTATATCAACCAATGAGAATAAGAACAGCAAATAGCACAGCCAGCAGAAGCAGAGTGAAAATTAGCTGACACTGAAATAAAAAATAAACTTTGCCAGGGAAAAAAAAGTGGATCATTTAGACTGAATTCATCAAACTACTGCTGTGAGGCAACCAGGTGTTTGTGTTTGTGTACTTGCGTGTCTTCACTACAAATTTTGAAGAGAAGTCCCCTACAGGTCAGAAAACTCTTTGATACAGAGAGAGTTAGTCGCTCAGACAGAGCACAGGTGACAGATATGCATTATGCATGGGAAAGGAAGGAAAGGCTGGATATAAAAAGCACACTAAGATATTCACAGTTACACATACAGATGAACAGAGCCATACTGTACTGTTGCCTGTGCAACTTTATTAACTAGACTGAGACAAGCACAGAGTGCGATCAATACAGTTTGAAACACGTTAACATGAGAGAATATACAGATGTATATAGGAAACCCACACATTATTGTGAGCTTGTGTGCACAGCCGACTTGGCCCTCCTTCTCCCTCAGGCTCAGAAGGCAGTCTGAGGCTGCACTTAAGTGCCCAACGGCAGAGAACAGCTTTAAAAGGAAAGTCTCTGGTCTCTCCATCTGTTGTTCTGTTCTGGGCCAGGCAACAAGAGCTACAGTAAAATCGCTTCAGTGATCAAAAATTACAAATCTGATGTCAGCAGCAGCACAGTATACCCAGCAGTCAGCTGCTTACGTCGCCCACAATCCCACAGAGAACCCTTTGCAGGTCCACTTTTGTCCTCCTTTGTTTTTGTGATTGATACTGCAGGTAGTGTTCGCAATCCTCGGTTGGTACAGGTGTTGATGATGTCTCTAATTAGCTGCAGAAGATTAATGATGCAGATTAATTGGCTGTAGGAGTTTGTATGTTGTCCTTGGAGTCAAGTAAATTTTATGGAAATGAGGGTGATTTGGTCCCTCATTCTTTTGCGCAACTTGATGTTTATAAATTGTTAATCTGCAAGTGATGAAATGCTCAAAGCCTGATGATAACCTATTAAAGCTGCTCGAATCAATGTTGATGTTATTAATTACCTATTTAAAAGGGGACACCTAAAAGGCTTGTAGCTAAACTACTAAGCTACTTTCAGCACATTGTTTTGTTAGGCTCACTTTTCACAGATCTGCTGTTTTTACTAAACAAAGCTCTGAACTACCTGTCCAGCAACAAACAAGCAACTATCAGGTGGACATGTATTTAGCAGCTAAAGAGATAGGTGGTCCCTCAGGATTTGGTGGGGGATCAACAGTAAAAAGGAGAGTGAATTTTGAACACTAGGTAACCAGAAACATGCTATGCATCTGCTTGATGTGTACATTGGCAACTGTGTCACAGGGTGTAGTGGCAGACCCAGACGCAGACCAGAGAGTATGGACTTCAGAGTTTTTATTTCCAGGAGGACACAAAGGTCATGGAACAGCGGGGAACCCAAGGACAGGAGGGCGAGGGTGAAACCGGGCAGGACAAGGTAGGGCAGTCAGACTGGGGAACCGGTAGGATGATCCAACCTGTAGACACAGGAAGAACAAGGTAAATGCAAGGGAAACCACTTACATTAACTCCAAATAAGAAGCCTTAAACTGCGCCGCCGAGAACACACAAACTACCATTGAGGTTGTAACAACGATCCGGCGAAGAGTGGCTGAAGAACCGGGGTAGATATACTGTTGAGTGATGAGTTGATGGAAGGCAGCTGAGTTAACTGGCCAGGTGAGGTGAATCGTAATCAGGAAGCCGGGAGGCGATTATTTCAAGTGATAGTTCGGGTTGCACTTCTCCCAAGGGGTTAAAAATGAAATTGATAAAATCAGCGCAGTTTATGGTAAAAGGAAAATTAAGGTATGTGTGTTTTCTTAGGAAGAATATTCCAGCTTTGTGAATTCCCTTTGTTGTTTTGTAAGAAAACATCTTTACAGTAACTAAACCCAAACTTCTGTGGATCTTGATAAATATAAACTGGTAATGTCAGCTGTCAGCTAAAAAGTAATATACTGCCTCTAATAGAGGATGAGAGAAGCTGAGTTACTGTGTGAAGCCAGGCAGGGTGGAAATAGCTGACATGTGAAACCTATGAAGAAACAGGCTTAGCTAAGACTCCAAAGACTGAACAGGGGACTAAAGACAAAACAAAGGGTAGCGGGAGTAACACATACACACTTACACGCACACTAACCATAAGTGGAATTTCTCTTGGATGCCTTTGTGAGGTGCTACCTACAGTACAGAAGTTAGCAACTGCACAGAGTGCCTCATAATTAGTCTTTCAACAGGCTGGACATTGTTAATCTTAATCGTTCTCTTATCTCTGGTTCCAGATGAGGGGAATTAGTGGCCTTCACCCCGCCATTTGGCTTCTCCTCATGCCTCAGCCATTTCTCCTCATTACGGCATTACAGGACCATGTGGCCCAATGCGATACCGCAGCAGACCACAGCTAGCTCGTTAGCCCTATTCTCATTCTGCCTGATGAATGATATGTGCCCTCTGTGGCATTGGCTTCTCAGCCACATTGATTTTGCAACACGGAAAGGTTCTTTAATCATGTTAGAAGTATAACAGAGTGCTCATTGTGCTCTTCAAGTGCACATGAGCACGAACGTTTTGCATTCACAAGGCGAGATAAATGCATACACACACATTGAATCACAAAAGGGATGTTCACTTTCTTCTTAAACACACACACCTAAATACCCTAAAGCAAGGTGTGCATTTGAAATCCGCAAGCTCGTTTCCCATAAGCATCATGTGGGTTTACCTTGGCACAGTTTAAAAAGAAGTGATCATTTTGAATTTATCATTTGCATCTGGCATCCTCCCTAACCATCCAGATAAAGCTAATTAATACATTGTATATATCTAAGGCCATACGCAGACTGATATATTTATCTTACATTAAGAACCAATCCATGCATGCCATGTTTCACATGTTGAAGCTGGCCTATAGCACTTTAGTAAAATCTCTCTCTGCATCAGATAGTTACATAGCAGCTCATAGTTATTCCATTCACAGCATATAATCCCAGAACAAGCTATGCCAAAAACAAGAGATAAATAAGTAATGAAGAAGTGAGTGGAGAGGAAAACAACAGCAAGAATGGAAGACAATATGAGAACACTGAGTGAAAAAAGATGAAAGCACTTGTGCATCTTATCTATTAAAGGTTTTATCCCCCTTTCTCTTTTCAATTAAAGATATAGCCCTGGTCTTGTCTCAGGAGGATGACACTTTCAGCATGGCCCTGCACCATCTGATTGCTATTTCACTAATGTTATTTTTATGCAAATGTTGTTTTTATCTCATCTTCTTTTTCATGTCCTAATGAAATGTCTGCTATGCTGGAAGTGTTGCCCTCTCTGGCTACATTGAGGAAAATCACCTGATACATGTCTTCTGAGCGTCGTCCATGATGCTGTAGAGGAGACGAGCTGGACGCGTTCAGAGTAAAGCAGTTTTGATGATACAGGGAAAAGGGGTGATGCTTTTTCCATATCAGATGCCTAATATATATTCACAATGTAAACATCACAACAAGGGGATTACAGAAAAATACTACAAGTAGCAATTTCCTGCCATCATAAAATGTCTTGGCTGTCACAGTTAATTGATTTCAGTGAAAGGGTTTACTCCATTTTAACTCCTAAAAACACAAAAAAACAACCATTGTTTAATAAGAAAACTAAATTTCTTGATCAGAAGGTATACAGATGTTGAGCCAAGCTAGATTGCCATGACATTTTTTCTAAACATATCCATGATGCCCAGACGATGAAACAATTTGGCTACTTTGGTGATCACTTGATGTGAAAAATATAATGATATAATCTACTCAATGAATTTTGTACAGATATTGGTGATTCCCAAAGTTTGAGGCTTTCTCACTTTGGTGTTGATTTTTTCCCACCATGAGGTTGACATTTTTGATTTCTTTAATATTTTAATTTACATTTATTAAAAAAAAATTATTGGATGGTTGCCATGGAATTTAATACACACATTAATGCCCTCCTCCAGGTGAATTGTAATCACTTTAGTGATCCTCTGACTTTTCATGTAAAGCCACCGCCTGGACAAAATTTGGTTTAGGTGTAAAACCAAATACCAGCGAAACAAATGGCATTCCCTGTACTTTGTATTTAGTATGAATTGACAAATGCTAACACGCTAAACTAAGATGGTGAACTACCTGTAGAACATCAACATGTTAGCATTGTCATTGAGAGCATGTTACCATGCTGATGTTAGTATAGCTCAAAACACTGCTGCTCTTAAATACAGCCTTACAATACATGGCTGTAGACTTGTTAAAGGCCAGAGAACTTTGAGTTTGACATGCTCAACCTACACAAAACATGTTATTGGATAGTTTTTTTATTCTTATTTTAAATATTTATCTGATGCATTTGCTGTAAGCACATTCAGTAAAAACAAAGCCATTAGACAAAAAAGTTCTTTGTAAATATAAACTTACTTTGATTTTATTAAAATAATTCATCGGCAATAAGCTCGACAAGGAGTCCACAAAATATCAGTCTGGCATACTCTCACTACAATATTGTAAATTACCCAATTAGGATTTCTTTAAGTAACAAAAGAGACTTGGCTCAGAGGGTTAGTGCTAAACAACCACAAGGATCCACTTAACTTCTCATACACCAGCCAAAGAGTCCATTTCGTGCTGGTACCGTTATTCCACATGGCAGAGGAGAGGTTGGAATTCAAAAGGACATTAAACATATTTTGTTAAGTTGTATATTTAAAGACACTAGGGCTAACTTATGAAAACTCTGGGTCTCATAATATCATTTTGAACACCATGCTTTCACATATAGCGGTAACACTGTATGTTAGAAATCCTGACATTCACACCCTCCGGGAAAAGAGAACACTTCTCCTCGGATATTTAAATGAATATACTGCTGCACATACTGTATTTGTGTTGAGAGACTGTGACACTAAACTATTGAAGAGTGTTTGAACTGTAGGATAAAATGACAGACCTGCAAAGGGTAACCAGAAAATGTGATTGTGTGAAACCAAGTGAAAGACTTTTGATGTCAGAGATGCAGAGATCACAACTCAAGGATAATGAGATATTGATGGATTGCAGAGAGCTGACAATGAGGTTGTCGCATAAAGAAAATATACTGATTGGATAACAAATAAGAATCCTTTTGTCACACTTGTTTTCCATTTCAACAGCCTTCCTTTTGATTGATATAAACATGATATGTTAACATTGCACCCTACATTGTAGTCTTTTATAGGACAGAGGGGCTGTAAAGATAGGGTGAGCCACTGTATACAACCTAAAGGTTATTTCACTGTCCTTGTTATAAAACAAAGGCAGAGAATCCAAATGACTCTGTAATTAAAATGTCATTAATTTGTTGTCTCTTATCAGAACTCACAGACAGCTCTTAATACAGGCCTGCAAGGAAGATAGAGCTAGCGTGTTCCCGGACAACACCACATGCTGCAACCGCTCTCACATCAGCTATCTCAATAATATGATATATATGGCCCCAACAGACTGCACAGCGTTTTGACAATTAGCCATTTACATTTCATCTGTGTAATACTGGGATTGGTTTGCAGAAATATTCGCCTTGTGCAAATAGCTCATTAAAAAAAGTAAATTAGGTTTCATGATCACTAGCTTTGATGATTCAAAACCTTTTCAGCACACACCACTGACACGTGTTCACACATGAACACCGGCATGCAGCTGCACTTGTTTATACAAACATGTAGTAATGCACATACATATCTCCTATCAGATGCATATTAAGTGGGCCAGGCCAGCATGGTGATTTTCAGTCAGACGTTTTATTTTACACTGCATAAATGGAGGTGCAGCCTGAAATGTTCTGTTTTTTCTGCATCATTTGAAACATATTATATTTTACAATAATATAGATCCATTGCTATTTAAATGTTCTTAGTTTCCCAATCCACGACAAAGACTAGTCCATGTCAAATTACAGGAGAGAAATTAAAATACAGAGGATATTATGAGAGTCAACATGATATAACACAGAGGAATGGGTACTTTAACAACATCCCGATAGAACAATTAACTATAATGTCCACATCGGCTGCTTTTATTCATTTAAACCCCAGATGATTTCTTCTTTCTGCCTCATATGAAAATACCCGTTCTGAGTGTAGCCTTGTAGGCACACAGCCCATAATTACTAAGACAAAGAACAAACAAAACAACAATATAGTTTACTAACAATAAGCTAACTAGCTGAAAGTGGATGAGAGACAAAGACAAGTCAATTAATGAAATAAACTCAATGACAAACCTCTGAGATACTCAGAGTACTGGCAAACAATGCAAATTAACTTCAGTGACAGACACCAAGATTATGTGCAACATTTGAATTTGGGGATTTGAATGTGTTCTTCATTAGTCCCTTCAATACTTCAGCTTGTACCAGTTCATATTTACGTTTGTTTTACAAGTAGAAGGAGAGTATGAGTCCTGCTCTTTTATCTCTACAGTCACAGAACTGAAAGTGAATAAAAAAACTGTAAAAATGTAGAAACTACACAGCTGCATTGAGTTGGTGGAATTAGTTTCTCGCTTGGAGCAGTCCGAATATTGGCATAAGTGAAGAACATGTATTGCATTCTGAAATGTTTACTACTATCTCACAGAAATCCATTCCTTCTTCACGCAGGTGATGATTTACATCTAGTGCCAACGTTCAGTGCCAGTGCAGGAAGTAATGTCTTTTATGTAGCAAAGGTAGTGGCTGTGGAGGTAATGGTGGTGGTCGGGCTGTCATGCAGGTGACTGGAGTCTACTCATAATCTATCAGTTGATGTTTTTTATTTTTTTTTATCAAGACAAGTTGGCAAATATGAGAGAGATGGGAACCAACACTGGGTGGTAAACAAACAAAGAGATCCGATTGGCTGTGATTTTGATACTATGTGATACAGCTGCATTTATTGCATAGCCAGTTTGACATGGTCAACTACAAGAAGGGTACAGCAAGCCAGATGAATATTATTAAATAATTGATCTTGTTTGATAAATCAGTTTAATCCAATACAAATTCTGTATCCGGCATTCCCATCTGTTTGACCCCTGTAAGAGTTTAGTTGATCACGCTTGAACCGAGGCCCACCTCCGAGCGGCGCTGGCTGAATGCTCCGTGTTACACATGGGGCTCGTGATGCAGATCAAACAGGCCGAGTGACGAATGCAGCCAAGGCACATCACCTGCCCTGGTGCCTGAACAACTGGCAGCAGTAGTCCTGGTGATGTTTGAACCTAAAGCCACGCAAAAGAGGTCGCGGTAGGTGGCCCGACCTGAGCACACTAGAGCACAAGCGAGGACAGCTGCTCGGGACAGATGTTGCCGTTTGGAGAGCAATATTGGGTTTTAACTGCCCGTTTTATAAGGCTGGGTTGTCAAGGCAGTGGAGTCGCTGCTCAAGCTGCTAACATGCACCGTTTTCAAGCTCCGACAATGCAGATTCGCTGGTTCTGCCCCAACAGGCTGGTTTATTAAAACACAAGAGCTTTGCTGTTCCTGTTGATGTTTTTCCTTTTCTTTGTGCTTATTCAAGAGATCCCTCTTTCCCCCAAACACTCAGAAACACACATGCAAACAGATGCAGCCGTGCTTATATTACACACTGGGCCATGTTATTGTAGCCAGCAGGCCGGTTACTGGTGTATTCATCTGGCATGCTAATGACACAGTGTGATATAAGGACTGATTTAACCAAACTGCCTTTATATTCAGAATTATTAAACAAAGAGACTAAATGCATGAAATAGAAAGTATGTTCTGTTTGATGAACTATGTATACTGCAGTATCACTATTAGCAGCCTGACTGAGGGTGTTATAAAACTGTGTCTCTCACATCACAGTGTGTGACACATCAGTGATGTGTATTATTATCACTTCTCCTGGGCTGTTTGACTGCTACGTTCCTCTGATTCTGGTATCATACCTGCAGAAATGCGATTTAATTTTTTTCTCAAATAACCCTTCAAAATCAGAGAGACTTTGCAGCTGGCTCTGTCGCAGCACGACACAGGCTAAGCGAATGTTCCACTCGTAGTTGAATTAACTGTCATATCACATCTGCATCAGCAGCAGTGGTGCTGACTCTTGTGTTGAAACCCCTCATTAGTGTTTCAGTGCGCTCTGATTGCTGATTGACCAGATTGAGATTGCAGGCATCAAAGCTATTTCTTCTTCCCAGTCACATCCTGCTCCATATTCTCCTTCTTGATCTTCTCCTGTCTCTCAAACTTTAAGGGTTTCTTAGGGTTTGGCTTAGGTCAGACCTAATTGCTCTTCATTCAGGTCTGCTTTCTCCATATATGACTCTAAGGTTCTTTGAAACAACAGAAGAGATCAAATGAACCATAGGAACAGCCAACAAAAACTAACTCTTTTTTAAACCAAATTTTGATTGCATGAAAAGTTTACACGGAGATTTAGCAAAGCACATAATAGACTGAAAAGAAAAACAGATTTGATTTGTATTAAAACCCTGCAGCATACTATTATAATTTGACTGAAGATTAAGAGATTGTGATTTCACTTTGGCATGTGGCCTACTGACAAGGTTTAAAATGAAAACATGCTTTTCTGATGTTATCAGAATGATATTTGCTACTCTTGTGACTACAATCTACCTGCTGTTTACAACCATTAACCAGCAAAAAGCTTTACGTTTCTTTCGCAGGATGAGGATAATGTGTCCCACATGCATATTTTAGCTCCATTTATTTTCACTGAACTCAATTTCAGCCCTGAATATATTTCATGCAATGAAACATGTATAACTGCAGAGATGAGCTCAGTGGTTATTCCTTTTCATTTCCTCTTCATGTCTTTTTCTCATTCCTGATGTGGATTTCAAGTCACAATTTTTCACTCTTGATAAAACTACTGAGTCGCTTCCTGTGTTTTGGCATTAAGTTTTAATGACATGCAGCATTCATTGGCAGAGATGAGAGAGCGGTTGATTTGAAAGGTTCTCTGAAGTGAAACGCTGCACCCAAATGGCTCATTGGGCTTTCATGTCAATTTGGTATGATCTCTGCCATCTCAAAATGTAAATAAAAAAAGCTTATGCAAATGTTAGGATTTATTTATTTCTGCGAGGATTTGAATGTTTGTTTACTCATATGACTTCCGGGGAGGGTATCTGTGTTTTTTTTTATATGAAGCAGTTGGGAAAACATACTGTATGAATATGGAGATAGTGTTGGCTTGTTTTTGCATTTGATGACAAACTAAATTTGTTTCAAAGAGAGGGGTAATTCAGAAACAGATATGATACAGATAATACAGAAAATCTCTTTTTAAAGATATAATGTAGCTTCGTGAAATGTAGGCAACCACAACAATACAAATAAAAAACCAAACATAAATTTGACTTCAAGGGCAGATCAGACATCATTGTTTTCAAAAACTACAATAACACAGAAGTTAGTCAAAAGTCAATTTTTACGGCTACACTTCACTGTATTTACTTTCATTCTGGAGACGTGCCTTTTTTATGGACGTGGCTTTTTGTTTATCAGTTATCCATTACAGACTTTTATTAGTTTGGAGATGCTCAACATTTCAAAAACATGAATACTAACACGAAACAGAAAACTTCCTGACACCACAGTGCCAGTGTAAATTCACTGCCGTTGTACATCTGTGTGTTATCAGTAAAGAAGCCACTGCATCCATCACAGCGACCCAGGGATTCAATCTCTGTCAAGGTAAAATGTCCTCGGCATTCTGATCATGAATGAGATAGTATGTTTACCCTCTAGATAACAATAGCACCCTTCAAATAGGCCCAGAGGGCATGCTTTCAGCTCTGATGTTGGAGGGCAGGCTCGACATGGCACATTAACAAGAAAGAGCTTCCTCAGTTAAATTTGACTGTGCATTCACCTCCTGCAGCTTG
The DNA here is from genome assembly GCA_016806645.1 of Ophiodon elongatus. Classification (NCBI taxonomy): domain Eukaryota; kingdom Metazoa; phylum Chordata; class Actinopteri; order Perciformes; family Hexagrammidae; genus Ophiodon; species Ophiodon elongatus. The sequence goes on from JACSYO010002157.1 coordinate 377,175, forward strand.
GTTTGTGAAGCTGCTCAGTTATTGTGAAACCCGATACACTGGCGCTAAACATTGATCTTGATAGCACATGCACACATGGTCATGCACACGCATATGACACTTCGGTTTAGAAAATCACAGAAAAAAACCCTCTTTGCCGCTTCTCTTTATAAATGGAGAAGCAACGGAATTTCCCTTTCTTCCAGTGGAAAAACAGTAGAACTGCTAAAATCTCTGAAGCGAGTATGATCCCATGGACATTGCCATGCATTTTAAATTAACAATGATGCTGATTATAATAATGACAATAATTATTATTAATAGGATGCATAAAAAAAGTGTGGAATGTGTAGACTCACTGGCATTTACAAACAACATTATAAAGAGAAGGCATTAAGAAAATAAAACCTGTAACGGGGCAAAAAAGGTAACAGCATTTGTCCAATGACAAACAGAATATTAGATATGTCTAATGTTAGTTTTGTTGTGTTTCAGAGCCAAAAATATGATAAAAAAAACAATAGAGGGCAATCGCAAATCTAATCGATGCACGGTCAAAGTATTGTTGCAGAATATATGCAGTGAAAATGCTTTAGGCTACACAGCACCCAATATCACTTCAGATACTGTAGTATATTTTGCTCTGTAATGCATGAAGATAACATATGTGAAGGGGCCTGTGACTGTGGAATGTCGGATCCATTGATGTTTGTTGCACATGGGATAATCATTAGGTACCCCCGCTGGGAAATGCTCCTTGACCTGGAGGATGGAGGAGTAGCTGTGCCTATGTCCGAAACATGTCTTTTATTGGGGGCCCTCTTCATGACGTCATTATATACTCAAGTCTGGGGCGTAAACAACATCCATATATAAGTGATCGGGAGATCCCGACGGTTAGAGTTCTGTTCGACTTTGGGACTCTCCGGGTTGTCATGACGCCCGTCTTGACATATGTTGCTTGTTTGTAATAAACTTCATTATACCAGCAAGAACAGTGTCCGCGGAGATTCCTTCATCATCACTCCAACATCACTGTCGCTTGAAATATACGACAATACAAATATCCAAACCGTACTATTACTACCTTGAGGGATTTTATTCATATTATTTGATTCTAATTGGGTCCACGGAGAGTCCACAAAGCATGCATATTTGAACTACCAGACAAATAAGTATATTTAACATGTGCGTTGGGTTTCACAAGCCTACAGAATCAACAAAAGATAAGAGCTGCCATAATTTATTCCAAAAATACTTACATTTATTTAAAAGTCCAAAACACCATTCAAAAGTCAGTGATGGCAAACCAGTGGATCAGTGTGCGTGGCCTTGAAAGTACTTTTCTCCTCACAGCGACAGAAAGACGAGGAGGTTCAAGAAAATAATGAATCCAGTGTTTGAGATTTCACATCAAAACTGTTCTCAAATCAATGCCCTAAATATTCTCTCTGATTGAATTTAATTTTAGAAAACCAGATCCTTTGGGACATGAGACACATTAAGTTGTTTAAGCAGGGTAAATGTATTTTTTTTTTAAAAATACATTCTTTGTGAAAGAAAACGCCAACCATTACATAATTACGTGATCTTTAACATGTTCAGTAACATATTGTATAATTTATGTTAAATTAATGTAATATAAGAGAAAATGTTAATGCAATCACCACTCGTGGCATTTTCAAGTTGTTCAAGCGTAATTTCAAACTCTCTCTCTTAAAATCTCTGGAGAAGGACCAAAACAAAGAGGTTTCTCTAAAAGGTGACATGTACGTTTACAGTGCAGACAGCAGGAACAGCTGACATTAGGAAGTGCAGACCCACAAGTCCATTCCATTCTCCAAACCGCTTATCATTATTTAGGGGCACTGGAGCCGATCCAGCTGACATTGGGCGAAGGCAGGCTTCACCCTGGACAGGTCGCCAGTTTATCGCAGGGCACATATAGAGAGAGACAGACAACCATTCACGCTCACATTCACACCTACAGGCAATTTAGAACCTCCAATTGATCTGAGCTGCATGTCTTTGGACTGTGGGAGGAAGCTGGAGAACCCGGAGGGAACCGACGCTGCCACGGGGAGAACATGCAAACTCCACACAGAAGGACCGCCCGGGATCGGCTGAGAGGTGACAGTGCTATCCACTGCACCACCGTGCTGCCCGACCCACAAGTCTCCAAGGACTATTTGCCCTGAGTCTGAAGCTTTCACTGTTTTCTCAAAGCTTTAGGAATCAAGTACTGAGTAGTTCAGACCATATCTCTGCTCAGGCTTATGCAATTTGTTAAAGGGGTGACTCTCACAGCCCCTAAAATCTCACGTTCCTTTTTGACATAGACTGGAGGCTCATTCGAAAATTGGCTCATGTAGCTTTCACAAACTCCGCTGCAAAGCTCTTGTCACCTCCATCGAACATTCACACCACTGAGGGACAAGGACCTTGTCTCCAGATGTCATCTACCTCATTCCGTCTTGAAAAAGCAAAAAACACACTTTGCTTACATTCGTACTAAAAATAAGAAAAGCTCAAAGACTGTCGAAATCTTAAAGAAAAAAACCCCACCAGCCTGGATAAAAGGCAAAGCGCTTAAGACAACCCAGGTTTTTTTTTTTTAATGATGTAAAGCTAATGCAAATTCAAGCAATTACTTTTTTCTTGTTATTGAGAAAGACTGTTAAGGAAACTGTTTTGATCAAGTGTAAAACGGTAGATAGGTCATTTCACACGATTATTCTCTTCCAACCTCTGCTTTCCTTTAATTTCCTCGCCAATTATTTGGATACTTTACTAATTTGTCAAATAAAGTCATCCCATTAACCTTCAACATTATGCTGCCAGAGTCATCACGCTCAGCCCTTAACCACACAATGAGATATTTTATTGTTCGTTGATAAAATCATGACAAAGCTTTGAATTCAAATTATATTTGCGAGGTGTTTGTTACAGACACACAAGCTAAAAGTTTGTCTATGTCAATATGAGGACAGTTCTGTTATACTCTTAATCTGTGTTCAATTCCATGTCCCATTTTGCCTGCTTAGATGTTATATCTTGTGTTCATAGGTCACTTATGGCCTAGTGGATAGAGTTTGGAGCTCTCACTGCCGTGGCCAGGGTTTGATCTTTGGTCAGGAAACACTTTGGTTACAAACCGCTTCAGCTGCAGCATACAACGCCTCCAGGTTAATGCCTTTATGTGCATTATGAGTATTACCTTGCCCAATTAAGGTCTAGGGGATGAGGGGAATAACAGTAATAAATAATTTACTTGTTAAACTGAAGAAATATCATAACATGTGCCAAATAGCTAGGCAAGCTAATTCTGAATGCAATGTGACACTGTGCCATATTTGACTTATCTATGGGACATTAGGTCTAAATTGGAATGCACCTCCATGAAAAGCTTATAGGAAATAACATATAAACCCACCTGACTTGGAACATAGATTATATCCAAGATGCCTCTAAGATGTCCTTGTGATATCTATTTTGACTGAATTAGGCTTTTGTTCATGCAGCCTCCTCTCTTGATTTATTGCCTCATCAAGATTTTTTTTCGGAAAACTTCTAGTGCACAATAAATATGTAAGAAGGTATCCGAGCTGACCTCAATAATAAATGACTAGAGTTTTATGGTTTCATAAGCTTTTTAGTGCTAATTTCTGTCCCACTTGAATGTTCTACAGGTACAATAACTGAACCTAAAATAACATTTGCATCGGTTTCATTAGAGAGGTGAAAAGCGCACACAAGACTGGCCCAGTTCTGCCAAAAACTCCCCAAGGACTGCACAAACAAAACAAGAGATATCACAGGGCATCATTTGCCCTCAATACTCATTGTGACAACAGAGTGCTGCACAGACAAATTTAGTCCATATGATAATTGACACTATATATAGCTCAAACATTGCTTGGTGCTGTAATGTTCCAGATATAAAACGCTCTGGCTGAGGCATGATTCAATTTGTAATCACAGCTTTTACAAATGGGGTAAAAAGTCAGAATCATGTAATATCATTGAACAAACATTGTTGGTAGATTTGTCCCACAGAGGAGAGATTATTACCAGCAATAAGAAGAGTGCTCATTTTGACTTGCATAAAAGATGATCCAAATCAAACAAATAAGATTTAGTTTTTTATAACTTTACACAGGAGACCGTCCTTACTGGAAAAACAACTTTTTCCAAATTCCCTGAAAATAACTTGTTTTCCCGTTATGTGACCTCTTGTGAGAATAATCTCCAAAAACACTGGTTGGACAGTTGTACAAATCAGCCGAGTTGGACATTGACGTTGGTCTCCTGTGAAAAGCTGAGGAGAGTAAGTGGACCGTGAGCATTTTTTTTTTTTTTTTAAAACTAAACAGCCGAATAACAGCTGTATTAAAAGACAGAAATGTAGAGGTTTCAAAATTGAGAATATTTTCTAAACTACTTCTACATCTGAGCTGTTTCTGTACTGTAGAAGGAAGCTCCTGTCACACTTACTCTTTTATTCGGTCTTCTTTGCCAATCCTGCTATGACCCAGTCGGTCAGTTACTCATGGGAACAGAAACATTTGAATGTGATCCAAGCCATGTCATTTCTGCTCACTTGATAATGTAACCCTTTACAGCAGAGGGCTCCTGATGGGAACAAGAACTCTACACATAGCTTTTTGCACATACTGTAGACAGGCAATCAGGGAGACTCCAGATTACATTTCACTCTCTGCGAACATTTTATTCCCTGCTCTCTTTATTTAAAAATAACCGTTCTGAATCATTATGTGCTACTCCTAAAATATCTCTGGCTATGCAACATCACACCTGAAACCTTTAACAATTCTGAGGGAAAGGAAAGTATTTGAAATGGATCCTGGCAAGACTTTGTACATATTTGATATTAGGTTCTATGATGCCACTGTGTAATATATTACCACAGTTTCCTCTCTGGAGTTTGGTGTTAGCGAAGTACTCCTTTTAAGTGAAGTACCACTACTCTATTAACACTGCCTATAGTTAACTCCACTCATCTCTCTGGTCAGAATTTAGTGTCATTATCTCATATCTTTGTGTCATTTCTTTTTTTAAAAACACTGCATTTGCTCATTCTGTAACTTTAAAGTAAAGTGTGTGTCAACAAATGACAAATGTAATCAAATTTAAATTAGGATTTAATTTAAAACAAAGAATAATCTCTCACGTATACAAGCACCAAGTTTTAAACACCATCAAACCATAATTGTTTTCTCAGTGAGAAAAGTCCTTTTTTTTTTTAAAAATGCATCTTAGCGTATACTTCCACTTCAGGTTTACACAGTGCAGTGATGCTTTAATCTGTCGACTCATTTCAGTGTGCAAAGATAAATTGAATCAGTGGGTCTGAATGAATATGACTTGCCTAAGAGAATTACGCTGCTTGCATGAGAAAAGATTGGAAAAAAAGGGGAATTGGAAAAGGGATAAAAAAAAAAAAGGTCACGAAACAGATACGAGTCCAAGCAGCTACGCAAATGTTGAAATTAAGATGGCAAACAATGTGTGGCTGCTCCATTACACTGAGCGCTTCTTGCATAAAAATGAGTTATTGAAGCAAGATGAAGAAACCAGAGGTTGTTGTAGATAGAACACAAGTTGGAAGTGAGAAAACAAAGATATAAATTAACAGTAATGATGTGAATCTTATAGCAATTAAGGTATAAAACAGGTGACAAAGAAATATATTTTCGACTAACGGGACCTTTTTCAACATACTTCACTTTCATTTCATTACAGTATGACTTTTGTGATTTCCATCATTATACTATACCATATGAGTCTTTTTTTTTTTTTTTACTTCTCAGAATTTTGACAGTATTCGTTTTTTTAATGTATACACATACATACTCTATGGCTTTTTGATACACTACAACCATTGGCAATTTTGCATTCTCTTCTTTTCGGAGAAAGCAAGTGGATTTAAAGACCGGTAAAATACGAGTTGTGCATCGCATAATGTCAAGTTAGGCTTCACAAACGTGGCCTCTCAGCTCGACGGTGCATACAGATGTGGCATTGAACATTTCAACCATCAGACTGAAGAAAACCGGTATGTTTTTGGCAGAATTATAGCCTGTACAAAACTTTGTGGAAAGTGCAACATTTCACATGAGTCTGCCTGCTTGTGAAACCCTGGCATTTTTAGATGCATATTTGAAACGGAACCATTACGATGCTCAACCAATGATTTTAAGGGCACTTCAGGATTGTATGCACAATGTTTACAAGGATGAGGTTCCTCAGCTGCTGGCAAATGCACCCTTTGTTGCTGGTCCATAGTAGGCTATTTGATGTTCAGAGATCTTTAACATTGTCCTATATGTTGGTATGGTAAGCCATGTCGTCAGATCTTCATTGTATGATTTTATATGGCATTATTCGGCTGGAATTTTAATATGACATACTATACTCATGACAACTTTTTAATGACGTAGTACACTAGTACACTATTCCTGATTTTTCCATGGCATACTTTACTCTGACATTTTCATGGAATGGCATACTATGCTATTTTTACGAGATATTAAATTATTTCTAATTATTGACATACTGTGAGAAAGAATAGGGGAAGAGAAGGTGGACTTTGCAATCAATGTTTCTGTAAGTTATTAATGATAAATTGAATGTCAACCATAGGCAATATAAAATATGGACATTGTGTTTTGGACTCACATGGTTTCTGAAGAGCTGTTGTGAAGGCTTTGCCATCTTGGCAGTGACGACCCAACCTTACTCTCAAAATGGGCAAAGAGGCAGCTGTGGCAAGCCTGGGTGGCACAGCAGAGCAGACAGCTAGCAACCCAAGACAGAACCCACCTGTCACCGGCTGTCTTTTCATGCCTCAACAAAAATAATCTTTATTGTAAATGTATTTTAAAATAGAAATCTGCTATTCATACCACATATATTGATAATCTGATTATGTATTTTTATTCTGTAACTGTAAAAGAATAAAGTTACCTTTTTTGTCCATGTAATCTGTTATTCCAAGCCTTTATTCTATAGCACCTACTATCAATATTAACTAACAAAAAACAAAAAAAAAAAAAAAAAAAAAAGAAAGTAAAATGATGGATGAATATCTTTTAAAAGAAATAAAAAAATATAAGAGTATCGAGATAATAGTCCAGTGTGAATCTTGTTTCAAAGATGTCTAAGCCTCCCTGTGGATCTCCAGCTGCTCCAACATTTTCTGAAGGAAAGAGACAAAAAGAAACACAGACACACAATCATTCAAATATAAAAAGCCAAGTCAGTCGACTGATTCAGTTTCCAGCGGTGTACAGACAATAGTGTTTTTCCAGGTCCAGCGCTCCTCAACTTGACCGTTCGCCATTCAATCTTGCTCCTCCCCCAGCACCTTGTGTCTTTTCTCTGAGAACCAATAAAGAAGACAAATTAGTTTCTTTAATAGGATGTCAATTCTGCATTAGGTAGTCTGAAGTTCTGGACATCAGACAATGATATTCTTGGGAAGTGTAAATCACACTGACTGTACATGTCTATTACTGACCATATCTTAGAATTTTCAAGAAGTTAACAAGGAAGCTAAAAAGGCAACTGAATATAAAACATGTTTTTCCTATGCTTTTAATATTCCAAAACATTGATGCACAACACAACTGGTAATATGAAAAATATCCAAACAATTTCTCTCATTCAAGTAGAGAGAGGGGGGTTGGCAAGCCTCCCGGCTAACAATGCATCGACCACAATGGCTATCCCTGAGAGAGTGGTGGGCCCACAGGGTGGTGGTTCCATGTCGATTTTTCAGGATGTCACCTATAGTCATGAGCAATTGGTAGTGACCGTAAGACAGAGCGCAGATAAAAGCTACAGAAATTAGCTTCCTTCGTAGAGTGACTGGACTCAGCGATAAGATGAGGAGCTCAGAGTAGCACGTTTGCTTCTTTGTTTCGAAAAGGGCCAGCTGAGGTGGTTCAGGCATCTGATCAGGATGCCTCCTGGACGATTCCCTTTAGAGATTTTTCCAGGCACTTTTAACTCGTAAGAGACTTGGAGTCGAGACTAGAAAAAAGTTTGGATCTTTTATACTCCATGTGGATAACACATATCATGCAGCAAACCAACATTCACGAAGCTCCTCAAAGTTTAATTTTTTTCTCATTTATATCTACATAGGGAGCGGGTACAGAGTACCGATAACAGTAGCTCCTAGTAGTAATAGAATACCTATCCCTACCTGAAGTCAACTGTAGTTCTCTGCTACACTTGGAAAGGGAGGGGTGAGCGAAGGGGTATTTAGTTGCTTGCAATGTGCAATCTCAACACTAGATGTCAATAAACCTTACACACTTACTTGTAACTGAGTATTTTTACACTGTGCTCGTGAAGAGTTTTATCGTCAAAACATTGGTTGAAAAAAATATGAATGATGATGACAGGCAGAAAACAAGTTAGACAAATTAACAGTAATGATGTGCAAAGTATAGCAATAAAAAGGTATAACAGAACACAAATAAATGTCTTTCCCACTAAAGGAGCTGTGCTTAGCATGCATGTAGCAAGAGACAACAAAATATATTCACAATATTACAAATTGTAACAGGATTGCACGGAGGACCCAGATGTAGATATAAAGAGTAGCGCAACAGTCAGATGCAGTTTGCAGGTTGTCAACAATATTTAATAAAACAACTTAAAAAAATAAATAAAAATCAGGCTCATTCAAAGAGCTCTTTCCCCAAACTAGAACTAAGCTTTCTTAATCTATCGAGCAGCTAGCCGACTTACCGGCACCAATTTCTCCACCCTGGAGCTCTGGGGAGCACCCACACTGCTCCTCTTGCAGCATCTCTCTCCCGATCCGTTTCCCTGCTTGCCCTTTGTTCCTCTCCTTGACGAGGAGATCAGGTCCAGGTGTGTCTCCTGCCACACCTGATCTCACTCTCCTGGAGGAGTGGGTGGAGCCTTCTGGCTGGAATGTTTACACCAGCAACTACCCTGCCCCTCAGCCCCTTTCAAAATATTATTCACATTTTTTATCTTTTTACTTCCTGTCTTGCATTTGTTCTGCATTGCACATTGATAATGCTAATCATTTTAATGTTACAGCTTTGAGCAGTATGCTTCTTATCAGTTCTGCCTAGCTGTACTGATTCATTGATCAGTTACTTGTGAAATGTTGCTACAAACTAAGATAAAAAGTTAATAACAGTGTAGAAGACATAATATGAGTAGATCACTTGCATTCACAGTGTTGAGTTATTTTCTAGACAGAAAATATGTGAGTAAATGCCTTGTGTAAATAGCACACAGGAAACCTCCATTTAAAGAGGAAACAATCCTCCCCAAAGACCACCAAAAAGGGGGTCACTTTAAATGTAGAACTTCAACTGAATAATCTTTAATAAAAAGGACAACCAGACTAAACTCATTGTTTTCTATTCAGCTTTTAATTGACAAGTAGCTTCACTCACCTGAGTTAAGAGGCAATTACCTCCCCCTGCATTGGCACTTTGATAACAGAATCATTACTGGACATTTTAGCCGCCTATATGTCAGCCCTGCAACTCACAGTGGGATCCCCTGCCACAACTGTGAGAACTCATTTGAGAAACATAAAATGGCAATGGCAGGCCAAAGAAAATCAATGAAAGCAGCTTAATATGGTAGGACCGTGTTGACACCGAGCCAAGCTTGATGGAGTATAGAGGACCAAGCAGTGCAATGCCAATAGACTGTTTTTGAAAACGTTTTTTTTTTATATTTCCAACTATGTTAACACATTTTTGGGAGAGTACTGGTTAGCCGAGTCAGTAATGGCTCAAATATGTAATGTTTTTTCTATTGCAACCTGTTACTATAGAGCTGTTTGGACATGATGAACAATACCTCTTGTGTCATCATCTGATGCATCTTCAGATTCCAAGCCCACAATCCAAGGGGTCAAATCACCATAATCATATTTGGGAATTTGAATTGTAATTACAACTCAATTTTCATCAACTTGTGATCTGATTGAATTACCATATAATACTGACACTTAATTAAAAAGTCCTGATTACACTTCATTACAATAAGAGACCAGTAAGGGAAGATGTTTTCAGGCTAGTGAAATCCTGGCAATTGAAATTCTACCATTCAGCTATACCGGTTCCTTGGCTTACAGCTTCAAATACCGCCACCTAATATTACGTGAGTGACTGACCATGAATTAATGACAAAAGAGGACACTGTTTGCATGTTAGTTCGGCCTTCGTTTTACACACAGAACTGCTACTAACCTAACTAGTAATTTAAATAAATAGTTAAGTTTGACATTATGGGAAAGTCTGCACGGTATGAACCTACCACCAACAGCCTTAGCTTGGCAACCAGTGCATTCTCCAGGAAGTAACTGGTGCAAGACAAGAAATAGTCCAGCACATAATCCCCCTTGAAATTGAGAATTGTCGTTTTTTACACTTTGGATTTTGCACGGATTAAACAACGAGATAATAGGCCTAGACTAAATGCTAATTAGTGATCTTTAGAGGTGATGGTAGGCATATTTTGTTACTTTTGGACAGAGCCAGTCTTTATGCTTATCTAAACTATTGTAAGATAACAAACTGACAGCTAGCTCAAGCTACATATTGAGCAAACAAACTGTGTTGTCAATCATTAATGACTGACCTCCAGCTAATAAGCCTGCTAAAGCCAGAATACATCTGAGCTTAGTTTTTTTTCTTTGAGTGAACTCTAATTTAATTTAGCTGGGATGTAGCAGAGAAACTGCTCAGTACACAATTTATCCAATGACTCCTAAGACTTACCATACATTATTTTTCCTCAAGTCACAAACCAGTTGGAAAGTAAACCAGTTTTATAACCTTTTTGCCATTTCGTCATTTATTCTAGGACTAAAGCACAATGTACACAGCCACAATCTACCATTGTCAGAGTTCTTGGGGTACATGGCATGAGATTAAGATACATATGTATGATAAGCATAGAATTAATGGCAACTGTAATTTTTTATAGAAATAGGCATGCAGTCAAAAGGAAAACGCTACATCACAACGCTTAAAAAACAAAGGTTCATATCGATTATCTCCTTCATCTGGGCTGTATGAACCTCTGAGCTCATCAAGATGAGTAAGAATGTGGTATGAAGAACGCATTGTGTATCAAGAAATTAACAGCATAATTGATTAGACATTTAAAGAAAACAAAGCAACCCCATTATTTTCACAGATATGTTTTTATTTGTCAAACTGAAAGAGCTTTTGTTTGAAGATACATCTTTTTTGACTGTACACAGTTTCTCACTCTCTGCAGGCTCGAACCTAACCTTATGATAGGTACATTTTCTAGATAGTGATTGACACTAAGACTGACGAAAGAAAAAATACGGGAGCAGCGGACACAGAAATACAAAGACAGGATGAGTTTCCACTTGGCTCCCCTTTTGAACCTGTGGGATGAAGTTTTACAATGCACAAGACAATCAAAGGTACAAAGAAAAGCCTATTAGATCTTTATGATATTCAAGAACATAATGTGCCTGTGGACATCTTTGTTATACTGTACTGTTCAAACCGATACATCATGCAAACTTCCTTAAAGCTTTGTAGCAGCCCTGCTGACAGGAAGCTGACTACAAAGATCAATCAGGGCAGATGCTGGCCAATATATAGTTATTTGGCAATAAAGAATTAAAGAGTGCACAAATAATCTTTTTACGCTCATCCTGTGTCCATGAATCTAAGGAATGACAGTCACTGATTCACACCAATAACAGTTTTCACATATTGGTAATGTACAGCAAAGTCTTTCAGTGTCACTTACATTGAAGTACAGAGTTTGGCAACATAGCACAACAACATTTTTCCAAGATAGCCTTTTGTAATTTGCTAACCCAGAATACAATAGGCTATACTCATTTTCAAATATCCAGGTAACAATCGAAATATGTTTGTTTTGTTTTTATGGTTACTTGTCAACAACAACATCTATGATGATCGTATGCCCTGGAACACAACAATGTAAAGTAAGCACCAACATATTTGAACGGTGACACATTTTCTTTCTGTGCTTTTGGAATTAAGTCAAAAAAGTATTAATTCAAATGCATTTTCATTTATTGAATAAAAAGTGATGAATATAACAGTGTCATTTTTGTATTTCCAGTCTAGTCAGGCAACCATAATTATTTGAGGTTGGTGCATTGAATTTAATAAGGTTTTCTTTACTTTCTCCTTCAAGCTGGGCTGCAATCTCAGAAAAAAATGCATCATTTTACTACAATATTAAATTATTGGATAATTAAGTGGCTGAAAGCTGGTAAATCTTAAGTGAAACACGGAGCATAAAAGTAGCTCACTTCAGTTCTTTTTCTAGCACTCAAGAGTTTTGGGAATATAGTTAAGAGTGGGAACCCATAGAGTCATCCAGGACTATTTTTAAGCCGTGTAAAATGGTGCTGTAAGGTTTGACATTGCTGCAATACCTCAGGTACTTGTTTACTTCCATTTATTTAACTAGCCAAGCATCACGGTTAATTTACTGCGGGATGCAGCCAACAGCAGAATCCATATAGTGAAAACTGCATAAATAGAATATGTTGACGCGATTGGCATAACGGCTTTTTCACCCCCTGTAACCTGAACGTGTCCAAATGGTTTCCAGGAGCTAAAATATTTTAGTATGCAGATAGCTGCTGTCATGTTATGTGAAAATACCCACAAGCTCTTTAACATTTTATTACTATATAATTTTTCATCCAGCATGGTAATAAAGATCAGATCTCCTGAAATCTTCACCTGTCCATATTAGTTTAGAGTTCTGTGTTGTTATTATCATTGTAAGTTTTGAGAAAATTAAATATCAATATCAATATATTATTAATCTTGGACATTTGCTCTTATTTGAAAAAGACATTATGATTTATCATATCAAAGTGATTAAAGAAAATACAAGACTGCTATCAATATTCGGATTATGCATATATGGACATGATTTAAATAGTTGCTTTCACTCATTTGACATTTTCTTTAAATAATGATACAGAAAAATCTGTAAATTTGTGGCCAAATATTTTACATGTGTGGGTTATTATTATGAATGGCATCTATCCTGAGCTTTGTAATTGATACAACTTAGATCTCCAAGACAACACAAAGACATTAAACACAGCTTTTTTGCATCTGACAGCTAAAACAAATTAATCTAAATAAATACAAAAAAGAACAAGCACAAACAATAATTCCAAATATCTTAGAAAAAGTGTAGTGATAATCAAATACAAATAAAAATTGGAACTCCTTATGAGAGCTTTAAGACAATTCTGCTAGAGACAGTCTTCAAGCCTCAGCGTCAGGGCTGTAGTACCACGTTTAACTGCAGTGCTCGGTTATTGTCTCACATATCAGTTATCTTCAGTAAGCTTTTTTTTTTTGCAGTGTGTTGTAATGTTTCAGAACTATTTAAAAATGCACATAAAAATAGGTCCCTAAATCAAAGCCATTGCTCTCAGGGCTGGAGGTTTTAAATGATTTGTCATAATATACATTTATAATTCACGCACCATGCAATTTCTTAGTCTTTTACATATAATACAAGAGCATTAATAGTGTTTTGATTGATGTAGTAATGCCAGTGTCCATTAGGGTAAAAGCATGGCTTGAGGAAGTGTCATAATCAAAGTAAAATATATATTTGAGAGGGTGATAATAACGTGTGATCTCGACATGGTATTTTAGACAGCTTAGTTATGGTATGAAGTTGGTTAATTATGTCCAATGAAGCGCGGCAGACAGATTTCACATCTTTGTTAAAAAGTGACACTGTACAATAGCTTCCATGGCAACAAGTTAAAACCGTAGGGAGAACCCCTCTCCGACTCCACCCCACCCCTCCCACATATATTACAGAAGTTCATTCCAAACAGGATGGTAAATCTTGAGAAGAATAAAAAGACAGAAAGATCACGCTTTAAAGAGGAAACTAAAAGACGAAAGAGGGCAGGTTTTAAATCATTGTACAAAAAGAACAAACAGCAACCCACCACAACCAAACACGTATTCTTGAAAAATCCATTGGAAATTGATTTCTTTTTACAGGTTGCACAGTTTATTTTTGAAATACCGGGTGAGATACTCCAGTATGCCAAGGGACAGGGGGGGATGGCAATAAAGATGGAAGAAAGGACTTCACTCTTCCTCTGTGCATCCGAGTACTTCTGCACGCAAAGTGATCCTGCCGTACCATGACCAGGGAAGGATCCGGATGAGTCGAGCGTAGATGGGTGGATCTATCACATTCTTTCGGTGTGTGTCGTTGTCAAAGTTCCCTTGGAATACCTTTAAAGACAGCAGTATGGAGCAATTATTCATTTTGAAACCAGAAGCTATAAACACGTTTTGCTCTGCTTGACACCAAGAAAAAAACATTAATGTGAAAACTGAATTTCAATGGTGCTGCAATATTTGAAGGCTTTTAAGACTAGAAACATGGTAATCAAATGCTTTAGAAGTAAATTGTTGTGGAAAAATATCTTCAGTGAATTACCACAGAAACTAAATTGAATGCATTTTTACTGAGAGGCAGGTGCAGAACATTCGTGGTGCATGTCTTGCCTGATTTTTCTAGACTGTTGCTTTCAAGGTCTCATGCATGAACCGATACTGAATGAAGTTCAGCCAATCAGAGCTTCAATCCATACACTGCCAACAACAGTACATTCTCTGAATTCAGTCCTATTCTTGGTTATTTTCTTTCATCCACCACACATGTGAGCACATCAACAGTTTCCCCCTGTGGGAAATTGTGTGCGCTGGCTGTAAGAGCACCACAGCTGGAAGTTCCACCTCCACAATTAGTGACAGACATCTACTGTTCTTTCTCCTGCTTACTAAGTGGTGTTATTAACATGCACCTTATGCTCGTTGGTATTGTTTTCACCTTCATTTTTCACGTAAATGTCTTTAAATTTTTCAATCTGCCGTTTCATAAAAGGCTTTGATGGTTGTCAAAAATGTTGCTATAAAGGGGAAGTCGTGTTTCTCCAGTATTGCCTCTTTACAACTCATAACATATTGTGCTACAGACTGATATGCATCCTGGATCAACACACCACTGATTATGTAGCCACTGGGAGTATCCTTCACTGAAGTGCTGAAAACCCAGTGGTATCTAAATTAGGCTAAACATTCAAGTCGTTAAGAGAGAGATTTCCGTGTCTGCACCACTTTTATACCAATTCAATGACATTAAAAAGCCTTTAGATAAGCCTTAAGAGAACAGTTCAAGGGTTAACTAGATACAAGATACAAATAAGATAATTGTATTACTGGGACGTGTGCTAAATATTTTATTATTAGAAGCTTTGTGTTGGTGTTTGCTTAATAGACAGTGAAATTAAGTATATTAGAAATAACTGCACCTACAGAGACTGCTTCATTGAAGGATATGATCATTTCAATTAAACAGACATGAATATGCCTGCGTAATTGGGACGTAATGGGACTCACTGTTGAGTGGAAAGGAAAATCAGCGGGCCAAATTCAAGCAGGTGCTGGACTCAGAGGATGACCTTTTCAGAGTAAAGCTTCAACTAATTATCTTTAAAATACTCATACAGGAGATGGTTTGCATTTAAACAATCAAAATTAGGTTTCATCACAACACATGCCAAAAACAATTGACAAGTACCATAACAACCTGTCCCTGATTAATATGCAAACATGTGACAAGATATCAAACTTCTGCCTCCTCTTCCTAGAATGTGTTTCCATTAATACACCTACTTTGGCTTAATTTTTTATTCTGTCATTTTCTGTGCTTTTGTGAGTTACACTCACTGCAGACCTTAAGATTTAATCATGTGACAGGTGTACACTTTCATTACTTTCCTTATTTCACATGTCTAACACAAACAAGTGCAGGCCACCTTTTCATCCTACATTCTTTGTGGTAATTTTATTCCTGCAGTGAAACCCATTCTCTCTCCTGTTTTTCATCTATATTGTATGGGACTTAGACTTTATTCCGACAAGGTTTGCATCTGCAGACAAGCAAACAACATTACATCACATGGTATTCTGCCCTCGCTGTCATTTCTCCCTCTTTCTCTATATGTCCTTTCTGTAAACTTAAAATCCACATTATAGTGCTTAAAATGCTTTATTTCCAACACGTATTGCTTGAGAGGTAATTTAATGAATGTTGTAATGATGAAGAGTACCTGAACATAATGACTTTTATGCAATGTGAAGAGGTCATTTGAACACACAGTTTTGAGTGAACGTAAAACAAGCTTCTAATTGTAACTTGTTAGGGGAGACCAGAAAAAATCGGCAAGGTGTTTAAATAGACTTTCAGGAGTTTAAATTACATTTAGATGGCTTTATGTTTATGATTTTTCCTGAATTCTGTTTTTATCAAGACTATTTGTGTTCTTTTCTCAGTCAGTGAAGTTACATATGTATAATGTTGAGCACGATGACACTTATGAACTACCATATGGTCTAACATGCTCAATCAGGCCCAACAAATCCTAGTTGCAGATAACTGTGTGAGTTCTAAAGGGCTCTTGCATTCAAGTGCATGGTTCACAAGTACAGTTAGTTTTATTAGTGAAATGTGTCAAAATGAATTTGAGGAAATTAACTCATGTTTCAAATCACATGTTGCAAATTTGGTGAAACAGGCTCCAGATTTATTTATTTAATAATAAAAAGTCAAACCCTTCAAATAACAAATAACCACAACAAGCAATGAGTGTACTGTGTCTTAGAAAAAACACATAAAACAACATTTATAGACAGGAATCTGTCTGAATGTGGCCATGTTGCACTTTCTATTGAGCCGGCATACAGGGTAACAGACGCATTGGACGTTTTAATAGAGCTGGATACTCTATTGCAGGGTCTGCAATACCAACAGTTTCTGTTGTTCTTTCCACTTTTTATTGTATTTCAAAACTGCAACATTTGACACTGGGAAGTGAAAAATTTGTAATTTCCAAGAGTCTAGCCACAACTGTAATGTCACAACCAGGGCACATGACAGCACAATATAAAAAGGCAGGATGACCATGAGAGCAGCAGCTGATTGAAATATGACAAGAATCTCTCCTAGACTGTCTGGGGACCTGCACAGTGACAGAGGCAGTGTCTCTAAAATAAACTGTGTGGAACAGGATGTGTGGAGAATCACAACAACACAAATGCGTTTAAGAAAAAAAACAAAAAGAAAAGGGATGAGCAGGGTGATTAATGTATCCTGAACATATTGATGAACAAAAAAAAGTGTGTCAGATAATTCAGGGACAGAAAAAAAGTGAGCACAACTTAGTGTATGTCACTTTGATTCACTACACTGAACATAGACAATTACACATATTTGAACCAGAGCCAAGCTCTATAAAAGCCGCATTACCCTTCCTCTGACAATTCCAAAAGCATTTTAAAACATTCATTGCTGCCATATTAGCAAGGGTTGCAAGCTTCACAAGTATGCCATATATGTTTATAATCAAGAGTAATTAAAAACTTGTAAATGCTATGTTTTTTTTATTTGTAAATGGCCAAACACAATTCCTTGATGGATCCCCCCTTCCAGTTTCATCAGAATTGGAGCAGTTGTGCAGCAGGTTTAAATATGGCTTTTCCTCTCCTGATCATGTTGATGGGTGTGGATTACCATCTAGTAATACATTTTACTCAAATTAATTGTCAAAGTTACAAAGCCAAAGCCAAAAATGCTTCTGAACACTTTCAGTAGATACAATTCTGACTATGTTATTTGTTGTAACAGAAAATGTGCCAAACTAATAATAGCAAGCAATCAGTTATAACTGAATTATTAATAACTAGATTTAGAAAACTACAACACTCCTGCTCTTGTTTTGTCCTATAACACTTTAGCAAATGGACATCCGCATGCATACTAGTTGAGTTATTTCAAAAACAGAGGCTAACTCCCAATCATTGGGAACTTAAGTACTATGACAATGTTGCTGGGTTTCATTTTAATTCCATAGTTTAAGTTGGATTTTTCCCCCCCCCCCCCCCAAAAAAAAAAACAACAAGCCAGCAGACTTCAATACGCACAACCTTGGAATTTTCACATCTTTTAGTCAAATATGTGGGAATTGGTTGAGAGTAAGTCTCACTTCATCGCCCCCAAGCATAATTATTTTATCCAGAGACAAAGGTCTACAGGACACATTTCTCTCTCTCTGTGTGTGTGTGTGTGTGTGTGTGTGTGTGTGTGTGTGTGTGTGTCTTCACACTGACCCAGAAGCCACAACTCTGCTGCCTACTATTGATTTTCCAGGCTGGTAGAGTCATGGGTAGGCATTACTAAGGCAGGCCCTTTGTGGCCCCCATGCTCCATTATTAAACCTGCTGCACAGGTCAAGGGAGCATGACGCTCAAATCTCTTTGCTCTCTGCCCTCATGATACCTTAGGCGGCCGAAAGGATACCAGGGAAACTTGGCCATGTCTTCATTGAAAGGTCAAGAGGAGCATTTCAGCCTAGAAGAGGCAGTTACTGAACTGTAATTGAAATGCATAACTACTTCTTCAAAGAGGATGGAGATATGTAATCTAGTTATTTGTTTTTCTAATCCTGAAACTTTGCAGCCAATATTTTACATGACTGCAAAACAAGAGTAAATATTAGTGGTTGGTTAATCTTAAGATGATTGTATTCACAGCTATCTAACATCCTCTGACCTGGAAGGAAGTTTGGGCTCTAATGGCTAATTAACCCTGTGTCACCTCAGTGAAACGCTATCAAACATAAATCAATTACTTTTGTGCTCGACTGCCCCCATGAACTGACTGTGTAAATATTGACATCCAGGAAAGAACAGTGTTGCAGGACTAGTCAATGTAGTGACCTCGGTGTGTGTGTAGGAATGCAGCCGAGCCGATATGTATAATTTTGGAATGTATCACAGTTTAATTACATTCAAACAAGGGAAAATGTTGTTACTTGTCACAAGTGTAGTACATGGGTATTTGGGATTTGTGCAGAAAAGGCAAACAAGGTGCTCTATGGATTTTGTAGAGGGATACTGTTGTGTGTGTGCTCCACTGTGTGACAACATCTGTATTCTGGCAGAGCCTCCTCTCTCAATCTAGATCTAACTGCCTGCAGCCTCTGCCACACAGGAGCTGGAGGGGGGAGCTGAGAAGAATACTTACAAGACTCTACCACTGTGCCCGAACCAGACACCCAGACATACACATTACACAGACACGCACGCACGCACGCACGCACGCACGCACGCACGCACGCACGCACACACACACTCTCAGTATATCCCTGCCAAGTCAAGCATTGTGGTGTGGCAGGAGAAGCCTCAGGAGTCCAACAGCCAAATGTGTCCTCTAGCATTAATGGCTGCTTCAGCTGTCTGAAGGGGGAAAACACCTTGAAGAATCATACATCTGAGCAGCCCCCTGGCTCCGTCTAGAGACAAACTGATTGACATTCTCAGAAGCCTTGCTTAACACGCCTGCCCTCTAATACAGAGCACACACACTCAGATTGACTGCGTATTCCTGGTTTTGCTCTGACTTATACAGCAAAAACAACACAGGGGACAGGCTATGGATGGTTATAGAAATGGCTTGTATCTAATTTAATGGTATTTTTAAATCCATGTGTAGGTTGACGAAAGTGCTGCTCCCCACTGAGTTATCTCTGAAAATGAGATTTAGAAATAAAACATAATAAACAGAACAGGTTCCTGAGAAGCCACCAGTACTTTTCTCTCCTTCCCTTTGCTATCTCAGCTGATTCTTGCCGGGCCTTTGAAAGTCATCCAGTGCTCAGTATTGAGATTGCTCGAGTGAAAATCATGCTGAGCATGCAGTGGCCCGTATCCAAAGATAATCGTGGGTGTTGAAATTATAAACTCCTCAAGCAGGGAATGTGAACTTCAGAGATGGAAAAATGTTTCCGGGCATTGGCTGCTGCACTGGTTCCACAACAAGGATACAGGGATGAATTGACATCAGGCTATTGAGGGGTGTTATTTGCCATAACAAGGTGCTGTCATATTTCATTCTAGGTCTACCACATTGAGCCGAACAAAATAAAAAGCTTTTTTTTAACAAAATAAGTTGAAGGTAGTTGAAGTTATCCCACAACCTTTACAAACTGCTCAGAATCTGTTTTTATGAGAAAGCCCAACATCATAGCTGATGCTTTCATGTGCACAGACTGCAAGGCACGGACTGCAGTTGAACCATGAAATCAAGTATGAAGGCAAATTAAAGACTAAAGGATTTTAAGCCATTTGAAAACTATCCACAAATGCTTTCATATTGTGTTATTATTTTAAAAAGTGTGAAATAAATTTGCATGCCTCAATGAATATGTGCAAATACGTATTGAAGATTGAATATAGCGCAGTCAAAATCAATCTATCTCCAATTATGAAACAAATACTATGTAAAATATGAGGTCTCAGGGCACTCAGATTTAATTAATCCGGTCCAAACTTTTACACTTGGTCACAAGATAAAATGCGCAAGTACAACTCTTTCAATTAAGTGGAACAAAATATATGTTATTTATATTTATTAATGAAAATGTCTTCCACAAATGATTATTAAACTCTAGTATTTTTTATATGATCTTAAATACTTCAAGATTTAAATTACACTGCAGATTTGAACATATTACACAGTAGTTAATACTGTTGATATATCATGATCTTGTATAATGTATAATACTGTGAATTATCTTTAAAGCACCTCCACAGTATTTTCTTTGTGCGAATGTATGAATTATATTAGATCTCTTGATTTACCATAGTCAACACTTTAGCAGTACATGAATAAGCAGAAGAAGTTGGGCTTATCGTTCAATAACAAGACAACAGAGGAAAGTAAACACCTTTCCTCTGTTGTCTTGTACCTCTCTTGCCACCAGTATCTAAAAGACAAGGGGCTTCAGCTGTAGCCGTAACACTGGGCCTGCAGCCCTCCTGATAGCAGCAGAGAGGCTGCTGCTGTCCTGCTCTGTCTCTGTTGTCGTGGGCGATTGGAATGGACATGTACTCTGTTGAAGGGCCGTAAACAAGATTTTCAGCATGGCACTGGCCAGGCCAGGTTGACAGCAGCGTCTTATCTGATCCCGAACCAGAGAGAGGCAGCGGGACGGACCAGGCAGGCTCAGTTTGAGCCACAGATAAGAAAATGCAACAGGGAAGTGGAGAGGAGAAACGGACAGGTCCTGAAAAGGACATTTTCACACTTCATACTAAAAAACCTTTTGAGATTTGCAGCTCTGTGTTTTTGTCTGCTTTAGGTTTCTGTCTTTCCTTATACATTATTTCTGTTAACTCTCTCTACCCAGAATGCCCCTTTTCCTCATGATGTGATATATAATTCAAAACTTTCAGTACTCACAGTTCCCACGGGCCGGCATTTATGATTCTACAATATTTTTCAGTATGTTTACTATGTGCACATGATAACAAAAATGTGTTCAATCTGATTAACAGTTTTTTCAGTTAATGTTGGTAAAAAATGATCAAATACTGTGCGATTTGTGTTTGATTGTGGTCATTATGGGCTGTGAAAGCTTCTTACCTTGTCCTTCCCCTGTTTCTGATCTTGATATACTTTCCACCGCTCTCCATCATTACTGTATGCCAGTTTGTATGAGCCAACAAACTGGACATGGCCGAAGTCTTTAGCTCCCTGGGTTATTATACCTGTGACCTTGGTAGGCACAAGCAAGTCCACCTGAGAGAGGAAAGAGAGAAAGATATAAGTATAATGGTAACTTTCTCAAGAAACTGAGCAAGTAAAATAGTGTCAAGATGCACAATCTAGATAGCATCTTTTTTTCTTTAGATGTCATCAGAGAGTTTACTGTATGAAGACACTGGGTGCAAAAAGTCAGTTTCAATTATTTACAGAATATTGAACAACAAGGCTAAGTCCACAACCTCGCCTCAGCAAAACAGAAATCACACGCCGCCGCCGCTTCGGAGATCCAGACTGCTCCATTTGGGTTAATTTTTAATAGGTTCTCATTTGTTGCAAACAATTTACAACGCATGGATGCTAGGCAGCAAACACACAAACTCTTATTCATATTGAAATTGTGGCATTCACTTAGGCTTTATTATTTGGTAAAGTACATAATACTGTTGGGCTGAGACTCAAAACATAGTTATGATGAACCCAAAAAGAACGACAAAAAGAATAAGTAGTATTATAGCTCCATCGCATTTACTTGGCCTACTCTGCTTCAGCAAAATATACTGCAATAATGTCTAAACACAGGTCAAGTTTTTTTTCAGAGACAGATTTTTCCACCATGTTAATCATGTCAAATGAATAATAGATTTGAACAATTTAAATTTAAGAGGGAGGTGTGTAGAAGTACAGACATACAGCTCATATTGTGATGGAACATAAAAAGAAGTATTATTAAACATGTCACTCCCACTGAGCTTTCATAAGCATAAAGCAGCAAGTGTTCTGTTACAAGTTCAATTCCACATAATGGAAACAGTGCAGCAATACTATGTACGAACACATTATGCCAACTGTTTGGTGTTGTTTTGTATACAGCAAAAAACTAAACTACTTATCAAAAATAATATGACAAATTAAGGTTGTGAAATTCTCATAACCGCCATGTGATTCACTTCCTTTAAAAGAGCATGTTGTTTTATACTAGTGTAAAAAGATGTGAATAATTGATAGCACTGCCTTCTGTATTTGCAACCCTTAAATGCTAATAGCCTAAATGTCACTGTAAAACTGTCTCACGTATCGCATACATCTAAGCAGCACCGGTTCATAGTCAATACAGGATAAAAAACAGTGCGTCACTTGGCATTTGGCTGTCAGCTGGGAAGATAGTGGCAAAATTTAGAAGCAGAGAGAGAGAGAGAGAGCAAGAGAGAGAAACATACGTATGCAGATTTATTTCTTCTGCTGAATATAAACATACAACATTGAAGCAGCCATACATCACAATAATAGACCTGGTCATAGGCCAACATATACTGTGTCACATGAATCTGACAAAACAAAAAGGCTCTGTGTAGATTAAACAAATAAGCAAACAAACTGAATGCAAGAGTTATGACTCAGTTTCCTCCCACTCCCAGTCCCATTGCAGAACACCACTGTGATGTCATCGCAAGACGCCAAGCTACACTACACCCCACTGTACCTTTATTGCCTGCAATATGTTACAGCTTCTCTTTCCTCCTAGCTACTTTAAGATTGAGGACTGCTCCCTGGGTATTACATGGGTGTGTAGCAGACCCCCTGCTCTGTACATAATTAGGCATAGACCAGGGTCCTGACACATATGTAGACAAAGCCATGTCTTAGCAAGTACAAGGCAAACTCTTGGCTTTCTAAAAGGCATCCAAGTGGATAAACTCCCAGTTCTCCATTTGTGAGATGTTAAGCTAATGAAAGTAGGACAGCAGGCATTGCGTGCAGACATCATTTTACTCTTCACAATGTTGTTGTTACAGGTATGCAATTATGCAGATGCTGCACAGTACAATACAATATTCATGAAGTTTCGCCTTCAAATGGTAGCAGCCTCTGCATCTGTTTGTTTTCTTGGTAAAGTAATGCTCATTTCAGCCTCTGAATGCGGCTATTGCAGCAGATTGGAATATTTTCCTGTGATGTATATGAATACCTTTAAACAGCAGCTCTGTTATAATAACACTAATGTCACAGCAACCCACTGGATAAAGCGGGGCAGAAAAAAACAGTAGCAGGGCCTGTGTGGTTGATTTAGAGGGGCATGATACCTTACATTGTGAGGCTTTGATTATACTCCAGTTGCAGAATGTTGAGGTAATCCCGTTCTACTCAAGCAGTCAAGTCTGCCACCAAAACAAAGGCGGGCTTGAAGGGGAACCTTTAATTGCTGTCACAGGTAGCGGTCAAAAAATACAACCGCCCCTAGCGACGGTGCCTCTCAACACTTTGATGGCCTAAACTGAATTAGGGGGCGAGATAAGCTTGTTAAAGCAAGGCCTCTCCTGCCGCCCCCACCTTCTGTTTTTTCTTCCATGACACTCTCAACCCCATTCCCTCCTCCACGAGCTGTTAACCCAGACAAACTAGGATTGTGTGAAGTCTTTGTAGCAATCGCGGAACGCTCATGGCATACATGTTTCAAAGAAATAAACCATGATAATCAATTTTAGGATTTTGCTTGCTGTGTCTGAGATTAAAAATAAGATTCATGTAGCTCAAATCTAAGCCTCCAGTTTTCCCAACAATACGGCTGCACATCAAAAAGTGAGAGAGCGTCATTTACATTTACTTGTTCACTTCTGCCAGACAAACACTCATCTCCCCTGCTCGTTAAGAAGAGAGTTGGTGTGTAAATCTTGTGTCCCTATTTGAAGTTGCTTTGCCATTGCAGGATAAAGAGATGAATGCAGTGAGAGTCAGCTTCATAAGGAGCCGAACAAGGCCCAGTTTCCTTTTTTATGAATAAAGCACTTTCATACATGGCATCCTGCTGACATTCTCCCTCCAGCTGTGCTAATATAACTATATCTGATGAAGACTCATTCAATCTTCAAAGCCTGTGGGACATTGAATATGTGTGTGTTTATACTTTCTATATATTCTCCTAGGTCACGGTGCAGTTTTCCGAATTGAATGCACACAACTCACGGGGGAATGAGGAGAATAGTGCAATGGCCCATCAAGCCCTCAACAGGGCAGCTATCATGAAAGCTCAAAGCTGTGGAGACAGTTTAAAAAACACCCCGTTTCATTGCTCTTAAAAAACATATAGCGAGGTATTTTCATAATCATACGCAGAAACACCACATCATACAAAAACACTTTGCAACGTAAACCTCATGTTGATGCTTAACATGAAATAAATGATCCGAAAGAGAAACCCTGTTGAAAGAATGTGTGCATAAAAAAATGGAGGGTTTAATCGGGCATTGAGGAGGAAGGGAGACTCTTACGAAAGATGCAACATTTCTGGAGCTTGACCAAAACTGAAAGTCAAGATATTGTGGCAATACTAAATGTGGTTCAACCATAACAGTTCTAGCTCCCGATGACCAGGATGGAAGACTACTAATGTGGTACACAGGGTATGATATACAGTATCATACTACAGACAAGAATGCACATTCGATGTCGTCACTCTTCTATTTCTGAAAGCTTCTTTTACACAGGCTATACATGTAACCTTTTTTTTTTGATGCACCAATGGCAACATATTTGCTGTGATTAATATTGTTGTGTTTATCACTGGATAGAAAATTATAGGATTCATTAATAGCCATCTTTAGTCACAGTGTATTCTTGGATAATTTTTCATATTGTGGTGTACAATGTGAATAAACCAGACACCACAATCCTAGTGAATGTTCACAGGTTATGTCTTCGGTTCACACGGAGGGAACGGTGAAAGCCCTGTTGTGCTTTAGAAGTGCGTAGAAGAAGTGTCCTGACTGAATCTGAGTTCCATTTGCATGAACTTTAACAAGAGATGTCAGATATGCCTGCTATCTGAACATAGTATTGCATACCACATACCAAAAAAGGCCACTCTGTGCTGCTGCAAGCCTACTATCTTCAGAAAAGCCCCTTAACCTGAAAAGCAAAGCTAAAATGACTACAAAAGGAAGGATGAAGCTGAAGGTGGACAATTTTCAGACAAATGGCTGACTGAGTACAGCACTTCTCTACTGAGTGCAAAGAAAAGCCTGTTTGTGTCATGACACCTTTCTCAATTTAAAAAAAAAGGTGCTATTCCACACAGGTGGGCTGGCTGAGGCAGTTCAACGAGATGAACCTGGAGGCTGAGTGTCACTGAGCTTGAGAGGTCGTTATGTGACATGTATTACTTTTCCTGTGTGAAAGCACATCAGTGTCAAAGTCCCAGGAAAGTGAAAATGAACAGTACTGAAATAGGTTGTGGCATAATTACAGCCCTACTCAACAATAACATCAGTGAGACTCAATATTCATTATTTTATTTGTTTTGTTTATTACTGTGGTAAACAGCCAGTAGCCCTTCATAGACTTAGATTGTTGGACAAAGAGGCCGTAATGACTGATTCAAATGTAAAATCTAGAGAGCTGATTATAAATAGCTGCTGGTAAAAATGAATAAAAAGAGTTTCTCAACAGCCAACAGCTTGCCGATGGTCAAATTTGAATATTTTGAGAAGTTACACTTTTACACCTTCAGGCAGACGGTAGGTAGCACGACGCATGTCCCACGGATGGATAAGAAATGATTTCTATATAATCATAAAACAAAAACAACAACAAACAGGTTTTGTGTGTGCCTCAGGTTACAAGTTAATTATATGGAATGAATAGCTGCAACATGTTCTCATTAACAACTCGTCACATACTGACGCTTTGTCAGGAGCCTTTGCCATCACTTTCAAACACACTGTGGAGCCCACCGCGCCAAACTATGACGCTCCACTATGACGCTCCACTATGGTGGCAGTGGTTTAAGAAAAAACATCAGGGTTTGGGTTCAAATGACTACGTTTCTAAAGGAAAAATTAAGCCTAAAACATGTACCGGAGACAATCAGTTGTTTAAGTGAAGTAAGTTAAATATAACATTGTGAACACAACACATGTGGCCTGAGTGATACAAAAAGCTGTTTGCAATACATTGTTGGATTCACACAAGTCTCTTGGTTGAAAGTCCTGTGTTTGATAGACTTGTTCTGTGTGAGTTTTTCGGTCTTCATATTAATTGCATCACACTACCAGAGCAATTTCTCTAAGTGTCTAATAATGATGCTGGGTTTACATTGATTGTTGTTAATTGAAAGTCCGGTTACTGCCTTCTGCGTCAGTATCAGAAGCCCATGGGCGTGACAAAGCGCCTGTATTTGACACCTTGGGAATGAAAACAGGCTGGTCAATGCCTTGTTTGGAAATATATAACTTAATTTTAGGGTAACTTGATAGTTTGAATAACTGTCACTGTCACTATTACTGTAGTTGTCACCTTAGACTAAAGTCAGTTGCACACTGTGAAATACATTTTAAGTCCTTTAAGTTTCAGCATAGTGCAGTTGCACCACACAAATAACACACACAAAAACACACACAAAATCTCCTTTCTGACACCTTTGTGACCTGTGTTTCCACATGAGGTTGGAGGATGTCAGAAGGTATGTCATGGAGAGAAAGTCCCCTCATGACTGCATCATTTTGTCTAAGGCTGGTCAGTGTGGAACTAACCACATTTCTGCATGAACTTAAAACATTTTCCCCTTTTTAGATTTGACTTATATACATTTTTTTTTAAAGTGTTGAATGTAGAATTTAAATCAAATGCACTCTGCTGAAAGAAATGAATGAGCTGTCCTGACATAATGGTGGCAAGAACAAGAAATTGTAAGCCAAACAGTTTCACATGGCAAGGACATCGCTATGCATTGAACATCCTCCCCCTCCTAACCTCCTCTTCACTCTAGTCTTCATGCCAGCACACTTGCAAGAAGCAGTGTTGCATGTAACTGAAATTACATTCTTTGTTATTCTGTCTAAAAACATTGACATTTTCTCCATCTTCACAGTATGTCAAATATCCTTAAACACATAATGAACGGCACCTGCATGTAGATAACCGCAGGCAATCTGCAAAGACCAGAATAAATCTTAGCGGCATGGCTCTAGGGATGCCACTGTCTGTCTGGTGGTCGGTTCATTGATCCACTACTTTGGTCATGGACTTTAGAACAGATATCAACGGTGCCCAGAGGACAAATCTTTATTCTGGTGATTCCCTGTTCTTTTATCTACCCCCACCAGGAAGTCATCATTTTCATTTATCCAGTCAAATATCTACCTGAACATCTATTGGATGAATTTCTTCAAGTGCCACCATGAGGTTAACACATGTGGTTTTTAATGTGAAATTTGGTACATATATTCATGTCCCCCTTTAGAATTAATTTTAATGTTACATTTCAATTGCATTTCAATTGCCCAACACCTTAGATAATGTCCAAATACCTGCAAAACGTATGGCATGACCATCAGTCTCAGCAAATGTTAGCAAGCTAACGCGCTAAACTAAGATGGTGAACATGGTAAACATTTCACATTAGTATGTTGCTGAAAGCACCGCTGTGTTTAAGTAGAGCCTCACAGAGCGGCGAGCATGGCTGGAAACTCTTCTATATGTTCTACTGTTACACTCTCGTCTTATTTAACAGTAGAATATATCAACATATGTGAATGTCTTGTGAGCTTCTTAAAAGGAGATTTTGTCATGTTTTTTTGGGGGGGGGGGGCTCAACAAATACTGCCTCCCACTCAGAGGTACAAGTATCGATGAGGCTGCGTCATGTATCATTATAAATGCTAACATTGAATTAAAGTCTGTATAGAAAAGCAACCCTCTCACAATGCATGGTCAGCATTTAGTTTTGTATACATCTTGTTCTCCAGCTATAATTTAACTAAATAACTTGAGTGCTTTAGAAAAAAACAAAACTATTATTTATTTCCTATTATTTTCTCTATAACAAAGACAGCCTTTCATCAAAGCACATTAAAGCACATACATTACTACCTGAGGTTCTAATGGGCAACTCGGCCATAAAACAGAAAGAGCCTCAGTTCAGCATGTCAAGTTAAGTCTAAATGGTTGTAAGACCATTGACGGGAATTGGCTATGGCAAGAGGAACATGAAGGAAATCAACCATGGTGGTCTGAATCATTTGGAGCTATTACAGCAAAGAGAACAGCATCTAAAGAACCAGCGAGTTGCATACTGTGTCAGCATGAGTGAAGTGAGGGATCTATATGCGTAAAGAATAGCCTTGACGCTGCACTAGTAAGGGACTTGGGGGATTTCACACTCTGTTTAATGTTCACTGTGACTACACATGTGATGGACACTTACTTACTGATAAAATCTAAAGTAGTCAGTCTCCCGGTGTGATCTTGTCTGAAATCAAATCTGTAATTCTTGCTGGAGGAGAAAAAATGCTTCCCGTTGGAATATTAAGCAAGTGTAAAATGTGAAATGATTTAATAATCTAAAATATGGTGTTCCTATTCTAAAATTGAGGATACTGGTTTTTAAAGGTCCTACATAGAGGTGAGTTAAAAATAAAATCGTTTACAGCTCTGGCTGCTGCACTTACAGCTCATCATTGCTCCTCCCTCCCCTTTCCTGCTTCTCACATGGTATATAAAATATTCATATCAAATTCTCACGCGTGTGCTCACATACACACACACACACACACACAGAAAACATGGTGTGCTTCACACGCAATGAAAAAGGGAACCATGAAATTGCAAAACAGATAACATTTATGACCAAAGGTGGTCTTTGCAATATTATAATTACCCTGAAATTAATCAATGTCCAGTTTTCTAAAGAGCCTTAGCTTAATTGTGGACTATTCTGAATTAATCATAATACTGTAGGATACTGCATGTAGTGCTAATGCTTAAGTGCAGTCAAACCCTCTCCTGGGCACATAACATAAATATGTCTGATTTAAACGTAGGATACCCTGCTTGTCAAGAGATGGCTTAGAGACACTCTGAAACCACGAGATACACATGCAGAACACATTGGACTCAATCTCTGCTGCACTGATTTAAGTACAGGCACCATCGCTTCTGACAATTCCTGCAGATCCCACGATTACAGCAGGCGCTGCAGCAGACTCATGAATCACTCATATATAGATACATGCTTCCTACGGTAGCTGAGAGGGAGTGAGAGGGATAGAGGTAGAGAGAGGGAGATAAAGATGTGGTGTTGAAGGATAAGATGGCTTCCTTGGGTAATGGAAACAAAAGACTAACATTACACAGGTTCCAAGTAAACCTGTACATTGACGCTATAGTTGGAGGGAGGGGACACTAAAAACCACCCAACTGAATTAGGGAAGCAGATAGATTTACCATCCCTTCCGTAACTTAATTTGGAAGCTAATTAAATCAACTAGCTGCAGGGAAATTGAATAAAATAGAGCTACATTGGACAGGATTAAAATGAGGCTCTGACGATAATGCCTTAATGAAATTTACATCAAGCATGTTTTCAAATTAGTGTGGATTCTTTCTCAAATTCTCCTTGAATTCTTGGATAATGTTTTCAAGATGATTGAATTAGCAATAGCTGCTGGCAACATTTTTTGTCAATTCAAATTTGAGAACATTTTTAATATGAAGGAGTATCCAACTGGGTAGCCAGCAGTTACATATCCAGTATCAGATGGATCCCATCTGACATGCTTCTCTGTAGAAGTTGGATAATGACCCACAACAATTCCTTTTAATATGACCCTCCATATTGAAAACAAATTGCCAAGTCTTATAATCATGCACTGACTGTACATAGCTACACGGGGCAAATTTGATCATGCCTTTCTGAAACTGGGCTGACACATCTGCCAAAGCAAATTCTGGCTGAGCAATTTGCAGTCATGGTTACATCTGTCATCCTGGCTTCAGAGCCTCATATCACTGTGCAGTGCCATAGCTCAGATTTTGTCAACAAATTGGGGAACAAAAAAAGAAAGAAGATGCGATGCTGTTGGCTTAGTTGGGGATGTGTTTCCTACTGTGTTGGATTATTAATATTGTCATGCTAATTCCTGTGAAGGTTTAATCAAAATGAAATTTACATGCACAGAAGTATAGATGCAGCCCGACCAACGAGAAGGTATGCTCATACCAGTGTTCATACATTTCATACTTTTTACAGCATCACAGCTGTGGATAAATGGCTGTGTGCTTCTCACTGATTGCAACAGAAACCACATGGAGACGTTGTCCCTCTCACGTTCTGTTACTTTAATTAGATCAGCAAGAAAACTTGGCTTCAGGTGCTGTTTTCATTGATCCAGTTTCTTGTGTAGAATAGTATGACAAATAATGATAAAAGGCTGCGCAGTAGAAGAAAGGATGTATCTCTAATGTGATTAGAACTTTGAATAGTCAGATCTGCAGGGACAAGTGCCTTTATCTAGTTTCTACCAGATAAATCTAGTATGAAAGTAATAAAAATGCTGGATTTAGAGGATAGCCTCTGTATGCTGCCTCACAATTCATTGTTGTATGGACTGTTTCTCATTGAGGGAATCAAGCTTGAAGGACGCAGAAGACATCTCACCCTTGAAAGTTCCCAATAAATTCTCACAGTCCATGCAAGTAATTCAAACAAAGTACTAGTCACTTTTTCTTGAAATACAGACACGATCATTGCAATTCCATATTATCAAAATCCCTTTTAAATCCTTTCATGCAACAATGCCTTCACTCTCTCAGAGGCAGCTTTTCGGTCTTTAGAGAGGACACGCTTCATCTTTGCTGCATAAACACTCAAGAAGAGATAAGTGTTTCAATGGTACAAATTAAAGCCATTCTCCTCTGTGGATGGATGAAACAAACACCCAGCTAATTCTATCGATTAAAGGAAATAGAGTTTGATGTCAGCAGTGCTGTATTTGAGGTAGCGATTTGATTAGGAAGCTTGTGCTCGACAAAATTGGTGTAATGATAATACCCGGTTTGATTACGACAAATGCATGCTCACAGGCACTGAGCGGGAATCAATCTTGCATATGTCTACTTATTTGTTCCTTCTAGCCTCTGCTCTACATGGGACAATGCTCTATGTGAAGCATCAACAACCATTGATGCTTTAGGCACCACTTGCAAAAGCTGGGATAATTTACTTCAGCAGTATATTAATTATTGCCATTGTAATTCATTGTTATTCTAAACACTATTAAATAAGAAAATGTAAATGTTTCCAATGTCATGATCCCTTTTAAGACAACTAATGCAAAAAAATAAGATGAAACATGATCATCTGAAATATAAAAAAGGGAAACGCGATTTACACTGAAACTGGCGAAACACTTAAGCTTAACTTACTTTAAATTCAGGTAGTTCAAATTTACTTTTGACCACAAACCTCCCCTTATGGTCATGTAAGGGTTAAACCAGTATTTAGAATGTGACGTTATGTAAGGTCATTGTTTTTAGATAAAATAAAGACAACATAATTAGTTGAATGCTCTATGGTATGCTCCTCTGGAAATGCAACATTTATGTTTCAAATTTTATGAACTGTGAGCACAGTGAAATCTACACTTAAAAGTGGAATTCATTAACATTGCATTTTGCAAGATTTATTTAATTTAATATTTGCTCTATGCAAAATTTATTTCATTGACGTCAACTGTCCTGAGTATGTCCTGGTCTGCTTCTGCCTCTCTACATGTTCTTGTCTGTCTCTTCCATGGTCCTGTGTGCTCCCGTCTCACCAACAGAGGGAATCCCCTGTGTCCCAACATGCATTCAGTGCCTCGACTCCCACCGCCACTCATTACTGGGAAACTGAATTTGCATATCTATATCTATAGCATGTGCTCTGCTAGCTGTGCTGCGATATTTTAGTCTGCAACTGTTTGTATGAGATTGATGGGACAGAAAAGACTCTGTCACTCAACAAGACAAGGAGAAGGTGACCCAACGCAGCTGGGCAGTACAAGATTGATGATCCCAGATCAAGTGTTGGGTTGTATCTATCTGAAATGCAGCTTGTACTGTCCTCTGACATTCAGCCTGCTGCAGTCTCCTGTGGTATAACAGTGAAAGCCCCTTAGTGCTGGTAGACTTTGGATCCAAGAAGCTCTTTGTACTATGGAATAAACCCACACGGCCTATAGAAATTCAAGAAAATGGTAAATGGACTTGTACTTGTACAGCGCTTTTCTAGTCTTTCGACCACTCAAAGAGCTTTAACACTACATGTTCATTCACCCAGTTACACCCATTCATACACTGATGGCAGGGGCTACGATGGAAGGTAGCCCCTTTTTCTTACATTTATACAAGATTCACACACCGTGGGCAACTTTGGTAAAGTGTTTTGCCCAGGGACACATAGACATGGACTAGCAGAGGTAGGGAACGACCTCCCGATTCTCTGAAGGACGACCCGCTATACCGCTGATCCACAGTCACCTATCATCTTCTCATATCATCACAACCTTAGGGGATCTTACAAGCCTTTGTAGTCTTCCTTGATTATGCAAATCTGTCATCTTGATAAACATTGAGAAACCACTTTTGCCCATGACAGGTCACACCATTCTGCCAGGCACTAATCCTGCAAAAACTGTACTCTTTTGCAAGCCCAAAAATGATACTCATGGAGAAATACATTAAGAGAACCAAGTTAATCCATCCCTCCACTTGGCCTACTGGCAATGAGTTCTTCTTCATAGGAAGGACAGATTTCTAGATTATATAGTTTTTAACACTATAACACTATCATGTACCTTTTATCTCATTTTATGTAAATCAATAATCTCACATTCATTAATGAAGACAATGAGTGGAAGATTTAAACTGCTGGTGACGCCTTTTAGGATCTCTTACCCCCTGCTGTGTTCAAAGCACTCAACAACAATGTTCTTTGTGGCATGTTCTACAGCTTCGTCTTTGTGTGGCTGAAATGACACTATCATTTTCCACAAGTCTCTTTAAGACTATGCTCTACATGGTTCCAAGGTCATAATTTTTTTGTTGAATCCAAAAAGTGTGAATTTAGTGTCTGGACCACCTCTTTGCTTGGCTTCATCATCTCTGGGGGCCACTTACTGTAAAGATGTTTTTTACCAGCAAAGCCAGGAAATAAATGGCTGAAACCCAGTTCTGTCACACAGCTATGATAATTGCCAACTTCTAGGTGTAAAAATGATGATGTTGTGGCAGTGTCATGTATTAATCTTACACTCTAGTCAAAATATTCACCTGCACTTCTGAGCTCAAGCAATGTATCATCATAGCACCTATTGTATATTGATCCACCATGATCATCACGGTAGTTATTCAGTATTAGGGTACCACCATTTCCTAAATAATCTGAAACACCATTACTTTGCATCCTGCTACACCCCCAGTGGAAATAAACTATGCTATTGGTAATAAAGAAATGTATGCAGCTAAACTGATGCTATAGTAATAACACTGAGTCCACAGACTTAATACAGCTGTGACTGTGATAGGTCACTTTACTTATGACTCTCCGTCTTTGTCTCTCCTGTCTGAGTTTATAGTCTCCCACTGTGCTTTCTCCTTGGTCCTGTGTGTTCCAGCAGAGAAACACATTTCCCCCATGTGCAGGCAGTGCCTTAGCTGCTAAGCTGCCACTATTTACCTCATCAGTATCTGCCAATGCAAACCTCCACTCTCGCAGTAGTCATTTGCTTAGTTGTTACTTTTGCTCTGCTCTACATATGGTCATATGGAGGTTTACATTTTCTCAAGTTTATGGATTTCTGAGATATTCCTGCTCTGCCTTTTAATAAAAAAAAAGAAGCCAAATTCTAACCCTGCTTCAAACCAAACAGTGACAGCAATACAATCTAAACATCAATGTATAATACAATCTTAGTTTACTTAAATTGGTACTATTTAATTACTGTCGGGTCAATAGTGTAGAAACCTAGAATTCATGCATTCGCATTGAAGATGATGTCACCATAGTAACACACGATGCCGCTATGATGATCAGCCAAGAATCCCGCCTACACTGAGGGGGTACTTTCCGCAGAGGAAAACAAAATAGAGATAATGACCTGGTACCAAAAGTGAGTCGTGTTGAGTAAAGCCGTACCATGCAGTGGAAATGAAAATGGGGCATTACATTACCAGGTCAGGTCCCTAAATGACTGATGTGTGACAAAGACTGTACCTATATGCCGAATATCAAATTAGCATCAATATACCATTTGTATAGCGGTAATTATCTCAAAGTTTTCACACCCAAGTTTGAGCTCACTCTGCATCATCAGAGGCAGAGGTGATTATCAGGGTGCCACAGCCACACACCACACATATTTATCACTTTAAGGAGATAATTGGGTGTGAAAACCTTGGAGACAGGGGATAACAAATGAACCACCGGAACGGAATTACTTTCATAGCTTGTTTTGTAACCTTTGCAGGATACAAATAAATTAAACAAGTTGCAAATTAAGTGACACATTCTGCACTATCAATGTCTACACAAGACATTTGTCCATTAATTGTTGGGGTGTTATTAAAAGACAACTTACACTGAATCATTATTTACTGTACAGATGTACATGATATGCATTATAAAGAATGTAGTCTATAGAATTAAGGGTTCTCGTTCTTGTCTCTGCACTGAAAACTTCCACTGGTTGGAACTGGATAAAAAGTGGAAATAGTGGAATGTAATAACCAAAAGTGAATTTACATGGCAGTGCAGTTACTAGAGAGCTCTTTCCAAATTTGGAGAAAAAAAGAGGTGAAAAATAATGTGAAACAAAGACATGAGCTGCAGCTATGTAGAACATACCTGATTGTATTACAAATCTGTTTTGTTTGTTTAACTTGTGAACCATTCTACCACGAACCTACACTATATCTTACAAATACAGGACGGCAGTGGTTGTATGTAATACCTGAACGGCTTCTTTGGATCAGGAAAAGAAAAAGAAAAAGTCCAGTTATGAAAGAAAACAACAGCAAAGCATATAATGTGATGTGCATTTGGAGATAAATCTCTTCCGTAGTGAAGCATCTGCACAGCACTAGCTTAGGGGGCAATGGAACCAACCACTCTGCAGTAGCTTAACTAAAGAGTGAGTATTTTGTTTAATCTTGTGTACAAAGCTTAAAGATGGCACCCGACCAAAACAAACTCAAGAACTATTTCTTATTTCTTTTCCTTTGCCACACATTTGTTGGTTTATAAGGGTGTGATAAAACATGCTTAGAATTTGAGACCTGTGATCTTTTAAACTCCATGAATAACAAGTGGGAATCTGATATCTTTACATATTGAATGATTACAAGTTGTTCTATGTTGAATTGATCAGTGAAGATTTGTAATAAACAACTCAAATATTACATTCATCCTCAGATTATTTTGAGTGAAAATGTCTCTTTATATAACTAGAGATAACAAATATAAATACTAAATATATATAAAATAATTAAATTGAAGTGAGAAGTGTCCATGTGTTCCCTGCATTATACTTCTCTGCAGTTTCTTAAGGATAAACCATGTTTCAATAACCATAGTGTGACAAGCTGTTGGATGTATTTTTATTTAACACTCACTGGTGCAAATTTATTTAAAAGTCCATTCTTGGACTGCTCCCCTCTCATCTTTGTCAGTATTTCTCACCTAAAACTAGTCACTAATGTTTATGCTTAAATGACACCTTCTAATGGTTTGTCCCTAAGGCTCGCTCTGAAATGGGTAAAGACACTTTTATGTTCTCTGCCTCTACAGCCTAGAACCTTTTGCAGACAGATTTGCAGCTAGATCCCAATTAGAACATTTAAAAATGTTGTAAACGGTTTGGAGGCTATTTCAATTTGAATTTGTAATTGCATCCTCCGCTAGATGCATCCTCTGTCTTCCAAGGCATATGATTCTGTGAGTTTTGCTTTATTTGTTTTAAATGTTTGTGTGTATGTTGTTTGAAACACTGTATTGCTGCTATCTTGGCCAGGGGTCCCTTGGAAAATAGATTTTGTGATCATAATGGGACTTACCTAGAAAAGGAAACAATGAGATAGAGAAAAGATAATGGTGAGTCCAGGTGTGTCTGAATTAGGGCTGCACAATTAATTGTTAGATTGCAATCTCAATTCATGCAGGCATATATGCGGTCTCAATTCTGAAGGAGAATGATTCTGATGATTTGCTTTGGAGAGTTGCATATTTAGTATGAATGTTCATAATATATCCCTGCTGTGGGTGACAGATTCCTCTTGAACCCACCACTTCACTAATACTCAATAAATCAAGTAAACCACAAAGCTATGCGAGTCACAGCCAAAGATTGTCCAATCTTTGATTGCGGTTACGTGGGAGGCGGACACAAGCCTAGCCTGTAGCTTTTCTAACGTGCAACACGCACTAACGTTAAATGTATATTAGCTCTACCAGAGATATTATTATACTTAACATAACTTCGGCTCTATTAATCTCACACAGTCTGGCTATGTTTGTGGGACCAACCTAAGTTAATTAAGTATTAAGTAAATGTTGTTACATGAACAGAGTGAGATGGAGTTGACATATAAACTTGACTAAAACCAACATTTTAGCGAACATATTGTTCTTGCTGGATATTCTGACGAAAAGGACATGCAAGGCATGTATGTCAATATGAACTGCCCTTAATGTAATCTGTAAAACCACAAAATCAGATTGCTTATCATTTAGTCAATGCATTATAAATTTTATTAGCAAAAGTAGCATACACAAATGCAAATTCATTCATTCATTCCATTTCTACTACTGTGGGTTGATGGGGATGTAGATATTTAGATAGATAGGTATTGCAACTGTCATTGTTATATCTGATGGTATGATGTTGACCATGTTGGTATTTTAAGAAATGTTGTATAATATAAGTCCAATGCTTGCTTTGTTTTTTTGTAGGAAAATCGTGATCTCAATTTTTACAAGACTCGTTCAGTCGTAGTCTGAACTGAGTATTTATTCTCTGCAGCTTGTTTTCCTCTTTTTCGCTTTCTGTCAGTGGATATCACACCTGGATTCCTCAGCAGTGCTACCCAAAACATCAGATGTTATTAAGAATTCAACATCCTAATCCAGGAAAGTGAATCCTTGCAAAGTAGTTTGTTGACTCCAATGCAGTTAAGAAATATGAGATAAAGAGACACAATCACGCCATTCCAACCTTGTTTGTTTCTTTGTCTGAGGAATGTTTACCATAATCCCCCAAAACACTTGGAACACTACTTGCCAGAGAATTTGCAGTGCGTGTGTTGCATTAAAAGGGACACTGTGAAATTGAAAAGTACCTTGTGTCTCTCTGGCAATTTCTCTTTGCTATGTGGACATGTTAATGTGCATAATTAACTAATCAGCTTATGCCAGCTGGAACCCTTGCCGTTCAGTCTGACAGCTTCAGCTCCTCTCTTGAAAACATCTTTTGGTTCGGCCTCCCTCTGTGTAATTTCATCCCCTGCTCAGCTAGAATAAGTTTAGCTTGGACATTCCCCAAACAGGTCGAATTCTTGGTGTTTTTGTGAGACTAAATGTCCCTTGTGTAAGTATTTAAACAGCTGAAAACTATGTTCTCCACTTGATGATCAAATGATTACAATTCAAATGATTCATGTTCAGATGAGTATTATGACATGTCACCGTGGCATGGATACACAATTCTTAAGGAAACTACAAAAGGCCCCCAACTATTACTATGAAAAATAAGACACAAACAAATCAGAAATCAGAACATTGTCAGAGCTTGGATATACATTTATGTATTGTTAAAAGGCTAGACTACTTATTTTATAAGAAGGTATTCAGAGTAGCATCAGAGAAAAATCTATCTCCACTGCCGTGGAATGCCATTTCATTCAATGATAAATAAATAAATATGCAAGCCTGTATGGAGTGACTGAATTAAGAGTTGCTACAGACGCTAACTGATGGTCTATTTCCGGGTAATATGACAGCTACAATAGCTTGGAAAATATCCGTATGGGGTCCTGATTTTTGTAGGCTAGCAAATTATTGTGCTTTTGACTGAATCTGTGAGATTCAGTCAAAATATAGTTAAATATAACACATGGAAATAAAAACAACTGTGAAATAAATGTGGCATTAGGAAATAAAGTCCCCTGAAATTAATAAATATGAAACTGTGAAATAAAAGGTTATTGAATTAAATAAAAGTAGTCTTTTGAGAAAACAATATTGAATCATATATTTATATATTTATGTCCTCATTTATTTATTTCAAGATTTAGTTCTTAGCCATATGTATTTATTTTTGTATATTAATGAAATTGCATTCCATAGCCTGCTGCCATATTTGATGTTTGTAAAGGTCCTCACTGCTTCCACTGCACACCAGAGCAGTTGTCTTGATTAATAGTAATACTTAATTTGTCATTAAGGCTGATTAATTCCATTACTTTGTGAGGTTTAAAGTCATTCAGTAATGTCACTGAGAATCAATTATTTGCCATGGCAACCAGTATGAAGAAGACACTGATTGTGTGAGTTTAACAAATGCATATGCGACGATCACTTAATATAAAAAAGTGGTCAGCACCAACAGCTGTATCTGTATAAATGTGAAACAGCACTTTAATCCTAATGTCAACTTTTCCAAAAGCCAGATATTGTACATGCCGGTGTGTGCAGAAAGGGTCCTTGGCAGTGGAAGTTATTGATTTTCTCAATGCGTCTGTATAGCATCTTTCCTTTCCTGCCGGCACAGCATGTAATATGAGACCACAAGTTTTCTTTTACCCACAGCAATCAATTTTGCTTAGCCAAGCTCCCTGGCCTGGATGGGGCCCACCTAAGTACCTGTCTCCTCCGACACACAGCCCAGCATACCCTCGTCCTGGGCAAAAAGCTTTCAGCCTAATAAAAAACACATCTGACTCAAGACCCGGCCAATCTAATAACGGCCAGACAAGTCAGCGTGACTACAGAGTACTAACTGTGTCACTGCTGGGAGGCGGTATGCGTGGAGCGAGTGCAGCAGAAAAGCCAAGAAATCCAAGAAATCACTCTGATCTTCAACACCCTGAGAAGATGATCCATATCACAATTTCTTCTATACTATCAGTTTTACAGCTTGAAGTAAGATGTGGTTTCTCACTATAAAAGCAAAGAGCATTTACTGCCTTTTATCTTAATGGAACAAAAAAAATCCAATATATGAGGCCATACGTGAGGGCAAACTGGGCATGATTGAGTCTGATTGATATGTATCTTAAACTCCCGAGGCCTCCATCAATCTCCCATATTGTTGAGCAGAAAGACTGGGGTGTAAACGTTCACTTAGAGACGTGTCTTGTCCCTTTCAGGAGACATTTTCAGCCATCAGTTACTGTAATGAAAACAAATGGATTGGCTGTTTTCATAGAGATAGAAACCCTGAGCTGCAGCCAAAGATAACAGGGCTAAACTCTTTTAACGGAGGCAGTGTGGGTGTTGGACTCAAAAGAACTGGCATGACGAAAAAAGAAATGACTACCTGCCACTGACTGTTTCTATGAATAATACTGAATGCTAGCTAATAGAGGGAGGGTTTTGATATATAATTACTCCACAGCTCACACGGTACACGTCAATGAAGTCCCTCCCTATAAAATACTGTATAATTGAATCTATTTGCATGCATTATGATGTACACACCATCAATTACTATGTGACGGAGGGAAGAGCTAATCCTTCAGCAGATTGAAAACCAGCTACCTGCAAGAACCTGACTGTCTGTTGTTCATTTCCCCGCTAACATATTGATCAAATCTCGACAGTAGCTACAAAAGATAACGTCTTACCTGTAGCCACTGTGACTGGTCACTGCGTCCAGCGGTCCAAGCATTGACCTTGCCCTGTTTGTCCAACCGAGCCTTTCCAGGCTCCCAAGTGAACATGTCCATGTTGAGCGTCCTGAAGATGCTGGAAGCCGTGACCTGGTAGTCCTGCACATGGCCTGACTTCATTCCCAGTGGTTCAGAGCAGCCTGGCAATAACAAAAACAAACACTTTTGTTCTAACCTTCCTGACCACATAACCCCCCTCCCCTCCAAAAAACTGTATATTTTCAGTGCTGTTGCCATGTAAAACATGCAGCATGACACAACTGTGTAGGAGGCATATTGCGGTGGATTTTCAGATCACTATATCAATCATTTGTGTGGATTGGATTAAACATGCTCAGCTCCCTCACCTGTCAACTCACAACCAAGCAGCTCCATGCGTAAGGTACAGTGCCTCCTGCAGACTTGGGGGTAAATGCGCACGTACTGGGCTTCAATGGGAGGGGTGAAAGAGTTGGCTGATGGAGCGTTGTTATCGACGTTTCCTCTGAAAATCTGTTGCAGGGGATGAAATAACAGCAGATGGGGGCGGGGAGGATGGTGAAGCAGATCAGTTTTGCCGTAATGTAGCAGTCTATCTGACACTGTCTCTAGTGTCTACTCCGCACTCAACAAATTGCTGTCATTCAAGGTCAATGAGCTAGAATTGCAGGGAAAAGTAGACAATGTCTCGCACCATTTGAGCCCGCAATTCATAAGAACAGTGGCGTGTTTTAAATTAGTTCTCCAATTATATCGGCATACGTTCTGGAGAGTTTTATCCCAAAGACCTGAGATAGTTTGACAGAAAAAACTCTGATTCAAATGACTGATATACTGCATGTGTGAGGCGCAGAGAAAAGGCGAAAGAGAAAGAGAAAGCAAGGGAGAGACAGAGCAGTGTGTTTTCATGCGATACAAGAAGTAGGAGCTGTCACTGGGTGGCAACAGATCAATGTGAACAAAAATCACGGATTTATATTAGGTCAAGAATCAGGGCATGTGACTACCTCGAACACACCGACAGATCCTACTGTGCAGATATGTATCCCAGTCTGTTTATACGGTTACAGCCTCCACCTCCAAAAAAATGCTGTATGCAAATTTACACTCACAATCTCAGTCACATTCTTGTTTTCTGGACCAATTTTTACCAACAACTACGCTATAAAAAAACTAAAACAAAAACAACTGAGATGACAGAATATTCAAGTCCAGACTCATTGTTCTATTGTTCTAAGAAGTTTGGGAGTCAGGGGGCATTTGGAGCTTGGCCAAATGGAAGAGAGTCGTGGTTTGCTGTCAGGAATGATAGAACACTGTGTGGCCTATCTTGTGGCTGTTCATCCCCAAATAGTATAAAATTCAATCTAGAAGTCATAAAAGTGGAGGGGGGTAAGGAGCAGCAAGATGGGGCCCGGTGTGTGCTAGCTAATTAAAAAGCCATCTCATCATGTCCTCCACCCTGCCCTTGACTGAATGCACAGTCTCTAGTTGCCGTGTGTGCACGTGTGAGTGTGGGCATGTGTGTATCTTTGTCTGTGTATTTCAGAGTGAGAGGCCAAAGGAAAAGAGGGGAGAGATGACAAGGGATGTGTATGCACTATGTTTGTGTACCCAAGGGTGTGTCTCACCATATCATCATCTTTGCCTTTGACTTTGTATGTTCTCCAGGTTTTCCCATCATCACTGTAGGCTACTTTGTAAGACTTGACGTACTCTGGGCTGCCGATACGCTTTGCACCCTGGGTAATTAGACCTGTGACCCTCATTCTCCTCTGCAGGTTTATCTGTGGAGTCAA
Source organism: Ophiodon elongatus (assembly GCA_016806645.1). Classification (NCBI taxonomy): domain Eukaryota; kingdom Metazoa; phylum Chordata; class Actinopteri; order Perciformes; family Hexagrammidae; genus Ophiodon; species Ophiodon elongatus. The sequence goes on from JACSYO010002157.1 coordinate 419,339, forward strand.
AAAAAAAGGCAGAATCAAGAACTTATTGCTTCATTTCCAGACAGTTTAAATGTGTGCATCTGTGTCTGTATGTGTGCACGAGCAGTAGGCAGATGCATGTCATGGGAATCAAGTCACCCCTTTGTATCTTTTCTGTCAGGGCTATCCATCTTATTCAGAAAGTCTGTGATCAAATGGAACATTTAATCAATCCTCACGCTCTAGATCCAGTCTGTTAACCCTGTGCAGACTATCAATATGGTGCCAATGTAAAGCGGCTTGGAGAACCAAGAGGAAAAGAGAGCGCTAAGAAAGAGGAAAGTCATGAATGTTTCCATAGATCCTGTTTTGCGCACACAAAGCAGGATCATTATTATCTAAGCACAAAAGATGTGTTGCATACCAGTTAAAGGTTTGCTTTGACATGTTTTTCACACCTGACCGAGTGCACATATTCCATGTATTTTCCTCTCACAAATTATGTTTTGGTACGTGTATGTTTAATTTATGTTTTTGTGTTTACATGCCAGTGTAGGTCTGAATATCCACTCATCACTAATGACCACAACATAATGCCTGGCTCCTCGAGGATCCCTCCATACAGGGCCAGCATCTCTCCCGCGAGGCTTTCAATGTATATCGGGGATGCAATAAAAAATATTAGAAGGATACATTTCGAAGCATTCTTGTTTGATTGACAGGAGTCTCTATGCCAGTCCCAGCATTGTAGTGGTGGTCGGTGCTTCCTCATCTCATCTCTATTCAGAATTGAATAACCCACCTCCAAATGCAGGATAGGATGAGTGGTGTTATACATGCCACCTGCAGGTTTTCCTACAGTCTATGTCTTAAAAAGTGCCTCACTCTCGCTGTGTAATGCTGGTGAATTTGTTTAAAAAACGAGAGAAGTCTCTGGAGTTCTTTGGTATTTTTTCTTAACGGCTCTCGACAGCTCACTTCATATGAAGAAGCCTGTGGTAACAAAAGAGTGGAGCTTTGTCCCACACTGTACGCACAGGCACGCACACACACAGCCTTTTTATTTGTTTTACAGTGAATATTACTATTGATACAAAAAGTAGGGCAGCATAACACAAGGCAATGTCAGTACTATAATAGTGTAAAACACTTGTGATAGTCTGTGACAAATGAGGTAAAGTAAATAAATGCTGAAGACGATTATTCATTGATCATTTTGGCACTAGATTCACAACAAGCTGCTTCATTTTGAGGAAGAAAAGCTCATCTAGCTCCCCCTCTCACAAAATATAAAAGCACAGCTGTCTAGTCTTCCATAGCTACAGAACAGACGGGAAGCAATAATACAATACTGAGTGAGTACTAAGGAAAGGACCATTAACCTGAAATGGCCAAACCTAAAGAAGGAAATGAACACTAAAACCGAATTTGAATTACATCATGAATTGGCCAAGTACAGCTCAAGGTCGCATTTATTCTTACAGTTTCTTTTTTAAGAAAAAATCCATCACTTAATGTGATCTTGCAAACAAACAAGACTATATTTCAGCTTATGTTTGTGAAGCTGAAGTCAGTTTCTATTTAAGAACATGAACCACTTTAAAGGAAATCCATGAGAAATGGAAGACTAACTTCACTGACAATGCGACCACATTTAGGATGGTATTCCAGGGACTTGAGCTTATTTTCCGGTGCAGGAATGTTTAGCATTACTATGAAATAAGGCAATTTACTATGAAATAAGGAAAGTAAAATATTTGAGAGTAAAAGCTCAAAACTGATAGTCTGAACCCACTAAGTTACACTCTCTTTTTGTGTTAAAGAAAAAAACAACAATTCTAAGCTGTGTCTCCTGAGGACATTAGAGATCATATGACTGGCTCTTACAGATCCAGCACAAGAAAATAACTGTAGATGTTCACCAACATTGTCTGAACTGTCAAAATCTAATGGAGTAATGCATAATAGTTCTATTGCAGCGTTGATTTCCTGACTAATTTACAGTTGTAGAGACAAGACTCAATTACAGATATATTTTTCTACACACTTAAACCAACGTATAAAGTTAATTATACACAAGGACCCCTACTTAGAGCCTAAGCGCTGCGATGACTCCCACCACTCTTTCTCAGTCACAGCATTTCTTCGCTCTTCTCAGTTTTCACCATAGAGATAGTTACTTCTCGCACTAATTAGAAGCCCTGTCACTAAAAGGCCACTGCCGGGATAATTGGGGTGATCGTTCGCTATTTTAATGACCACTCAGAAACATACGTCTGTCACCTGAGCGCTAATAGTGATGCATTTATTTGGTTGAGTGAGGCATCATCGGAAACGTCTTCCCTGGGCAGACCTTTGTCAGCGGATGTATATGCGTCAGTTGGAAGAAAATACCTCAGTGTGAGAGGCACTTAAAATGCCTAAATTACACATAATACTACACTCAGCATTGCAGAATTTTTTGTATGACCAAAAATACTATCTTCCTGTCACTAATACATAAATCATGACCCTGAATCACTTCAGATTATTCACAGTCCATGTTAATGTCAAGACATAAAAATGATTATGATTCAAATATTTTCCAAAATCAGCTTGATTGTCTACCATTATGTATATTTTTATGCAGATCGTTATCAATATGTGGAAAAAAAATGTAAAATTACAGAATTGTTTGCACTCTCTAAGTTTGTGCAAAAGGGAGTCAGAAGGACAGTCGAAGAAAAAGTTTTGAATAAACTCTTACCCTTCCACCATTTCACCCTTTCCTTTTCCCTAAAACATACAGTGTCTTGGGTAGGAAGTAGGAAGTAGGAAGTAGGAAGTGGGTAAAATGCATGAGCCTCCAGAGAAAAAAGCTTCTACATCGTATCAGTTTAACCGGTTTTCTCTTTGAAAAACTTTCACTGCTGTGTGAGAAAAACACAATTTTGAGCCATCCTTCAAATTATATGTTTGGAACTGATTTTCTAAAAGTATTTTTAAGAAACGATCAATAAGGTCATGGTCCTATTGACAAATAGCTCTTTGATTTCCCACATATATAGTATAGTAATGACTTGGACATATTTATTGTGCTCATAACTAGGAAAGTTAGAGTGAACAAAGACATAGGCGTTAACGTGTGCAGAGAATTCTGGCTTTAACACTGTTTTTGTTCTTTGGATTTATGTTTTCATCTAGATCTAGAGCCCAGTGCAATTAGAAATCAATATCAAAAGCAATTTTGGGCCATGCATCATAACGACAGCTGAATCGATAAGTCAATGTGAGGACCGTCAGGAAATTAATTGGCAAGTGGCAACTATTTTAAAAATAAAAATAATTTATGTAATATTTCAAGGAAAACGCTCAACAATTCTCTGGCCCCAGATGTGAGGATTTCTACGTCATGTACAATAGTTATACAAGTATTTATAAAAAAAAATGGGATTGTTGGGATGACAAAACAAGCTATGAGGTCACCTTGAGCTGTGAGGAACTTCAGCAGGCATTTTTCACGATTTCCTGACATTTTATAGACAGAACGGTTGATTAATTGATCAAGAAAATTGTTAACTATATAATCAATAAAAAAAAAGAAAACCATGAGTTGTGGCCCAAATCATGAGTAAAACTCCAATTGAAATCCTTATAGTACTGCAGTGCTGCTGTAAGTGACTGGCTCACTAACTTATGTCATATAATATTAGAACCTGAAAGCCCTCTGCTAAACAGTATCAAATACATTATTTAAACAGAAAAAAAAAGTTTATTAATAGCTAGCTTCCAGGTCTTTATATTGGCAAGACCGCTAACTATTACCAAATATCATACCAACAAGCAAGACCTCATACAAATGTAACACACACATGCATTAAAAAGTCAGGAGCACACAAAGTGATACAATATCCTCTGTTGATTACACACTGACATCACAACTGTTTAGGGAATTGCAGCTATTTTCCTGTCCTTGAAGCTACCGAAGATCCCTGTGGTACTGTTGTGTGAAAAAAAAAATACAAATGAAAAAAACACACACACACACACACACACACACACACACACACACACACACACACACACACACACACACACACACACACACAAGATTCATACTGAACTTACATCAGGTTTTAGTATTTTTTCCTCTTATCTGTTATTTTATATGATTTTTGGTGTGTAAGGTGATTAAACCTTATGGTCTGTATTTCACCTAAACATCACACGCCAGAGAAAGTTTGAGATACTGGCGACTCATTGTAAGACCACAGCGTAAAGATAATCTAGTCCGTGTCACAACCTCACAGTAATAAACAGTGATAGGCAATCATGCTATCTTTGTGTTTGGTCATAGAGGCATTGCAAACGTTTACAGGATTTGAAATGGCCTAAACCAACAGTTCACATCTGAGATGCTGTGGCAGGACCAAGAGGAGACAGCCCCACCAACCACCTGCCAGTGATTTGAAGCATTTGAAGAGGTGGTCACTGTTAGAGACCAATGAATAACTCATAGCAGACATCTAGTTCTCTAGCTCTGTGTGCTCCATTAAAGTTCATAAACCCAAACTCATTTTCATCCTTATCAAGATTTGGTGGGAAAGTGTATTGCATTCAGCCCAAAACTGTTATACAATAATGCAGAATAACATTAACATTAATGCAGAATAACATTAACATTAACATTTTTTTAATTACTAATGACTGCAGTCATGCTGTGAATGAACTGTAATGGAAAGGCATTTGTCAGGAACACATCCCAACCCCCTAACAGACTACAGAGTTGAATGTTTTGATAACAAAGTTTACACTGAAATGAAACGGGACAGGAAGACACAGACTTAGAGTCTAAGCAGGTTACATATAAACATACCAAAAAATGCTAAACCACTGATGGACGATCTGCATCTGAACATTACGTCATTAACAGTTTACTTTGCATTGAATTATGTAGAGACCCTCAAAACCTTTGCGAGTGATTTGAATTGTTTCAATCTTCCAACGCAGCCGGCTAGAGATATATTTTGCTGATATTGGCCAGACCTCGAGCATATTTCCCTTGAGTGTTCAAATGCAATTTTATGTGTGAGCTAGTCGTGGCGAAGCTGTGGAAAACTGATATTCTGACATAAATGTTTGAACAGTAGCAAGCTCAATTCACAAACACACAAAACAACATGAATACAAACAAAATACATACAGTGAATGCATGCTTTATTTGCACTTCTATGATGCATTATTCAAAGTATGTTGCTCTGTGTTTGATTTGAAAGAGGAGACACAGACGGACATCTAAAAATACATACTGCACCAGAGAAAACCTTACGAATAGCCAGACTAATCAGATCCCTATCCTGATAGAGTTGTCATCCGTCAGTATAACCTGTTTCACATGGCAGACATGCAAATGCAGTCACGCCACATCACTCTGCACTACAAAAGCACAGGGTCGCCTCCTTAACATATTCCCAAAACACTGACATGACCGTACACCTTTGTTCCCACGTCCCAATTATCCAGGCCCTCTGTAGAAACACACAATGCCTACAGCATCCCGCACAACATCCCACGTGGCATCATTAAAGTCAAACAAACCGCCTGAATGTTTTATGTGCTGTTCTCCGCAGCCTCTCCATGTGCCAGGCTTCTTTTCTCTCACTCAAGTCGGCTGTTTCTTTGGCACGCTCACTTTTTCCTTTTTTTACACATCCTCTTTTGCCCTGTGATACTATTCTCTTGTTGTTAGGTGCAACTTCGCTTTTTCCATCACACTGTCACACTGTAGTATGTTTTCCTATTACATTTTGTTCACGGTTCACTGTCCGTGTATCATGTATCTGATAACAGCCCACTTCAAAGGTTGCTGTCAGCATTTCTGTCATCACATAAGTGAATTAAGAGGAAGAGAAATGTAAAACAGATGAAAAAAAGCATTATTTATATGATAGTTAATCAATCAACTACCTTAATGATGAACTGCTTTCAATATCTGTCTATATTTCAATCTGGAATACTCTGAAATCTATGGGATGAGAGTAGCTTCGGGACTCGACCAAGCATTCGGACTGAACAGGAGATGGGAAGACATTTATATATCATAGCTATGCATCCAATTTGGAGTTGGGGGGAATATTCATATTCAAAGCTATGCATCATCTGACAGTTGTTCTTTATGCTACAGCCATTTCAGCATGGAGTCATGATGTGTGACTATTTGCTCAACATAAATCCAGACAATTAGTTCTACGTAGGTCATAAACTGGAGCCAGATCATGACATTTGAGGGAGCTGCGGTGGCTTCAAAAACATCACTTTCATCATTGCCTAATGCAATGGAATCCCTAGGGTTATAATTATATATTATTACACTTTGGGAGTGACCTTTCTGCATTAAAACAGGCCCAAAAAATAAAAGAAATGGGATGAAATCTAGAGTATCAATATGTCCACTGTTTAACAATAAGCCCAAACTAATGGCACAGCCTGAAGGTTAACTTTAACAAAGAGCAGTAAGAGGAGACTAGAGTGTATCAATGCTTGCTGCTTTTCTTTTCATTTCACAATTCACAGGTTTTTGATGAGGACCCTTTGGCTGTCATATCACCATTCTGTGGTCTTTAATTAATGTCAAAAGGAATATCTCAATTGTTGTGCTGAATTCAATATTTTTGTGGGTAACAAAGACATTACTGTAGATATTAGTGTTGATTGTTGAGCACAATTATATATCAAATATCTCTCTTGACAACAGAGAGATTTGCTGATCAGAATTTACACAAGACAAAGAGAAAGCAGGAACTCAAATCATCATCACAGACGCAACAGCCACTAGCTGAAAACAGCTATGCCCTTTCACATTGTTCATCACCCTTGATTACACCTACATCTGTTCTACCAGGTAATAACTCCAAAGCTATCACTGTTGCATTTTCACATTTTATTCTCAAAATAAACTACAAACAAGTTATGCTATGAGGTAGGGAGCTTACATCTAACAGTTTAAAGCCACAACAAACAGGAGAATAAAGTATAACTATAATTTGTGTTCATTCATTTGTGTCTGGCCCCGCTCTGTTTGTGTCCTGTCCTGTGACTGTGCTTTACCTGGATCCACGGCCATCTGTCATTTTCGGCAGCAGTCCAGGCATTGACCAGGCCCTTCTTGTTGAGGCGTGCAAAGTACGGGTACCACTTCTGCAAGCCGAAGAGTGCGCGGTGGGTGGAAGAGGCTGTTATCTGTTGGTTGGAGATTATACCGCCCTCCATGCCCAGCGGTCCAGAGCATCCTGAGTGAAGAGAGGGAGAAGAGACGGACGAGTATGATCATGTAATTTCAGCACTCAGAAACTGAGCCTGTGCAATGCATATATATTACTAAAAATACCACCAAGGCCGCATTTTATAATGTCAGTGTTTTGGTCCTTCACCTCTTGTTTCTTTTTTTTCAAAATCCTTGTTTTTCTCAGAGATAAAAACCTCAGTCTCCTCTATGTGTATAGTATCACACATGGTCATTAAAACTGCAACAATTCCCGTTTTTGTATCTTAGTGATGACCTCCTACTTAGACCTTGTCTTTAAGGTGGTCATAGATTTGTGCACCCTGACTACTGTCTTTATTATAAATGTTGCTTTGATTCATCACAAGATAATTTGTTACAATCACAGTCATGGCAGCCATCAAGAGGACTCGTATAGGCCTTCATGCTGTCGACCTCCGAGGGTCTAACAGGTTGCTCCTTCATCTCTTCCATCAGTAGCCCAAGCCCTTAGGCTTCCTCCCAAGGAGATGCTGCCAGTTCTGGACAGCATCATCCCTAAAGTCAACAAGCTTTTTAACAGCTTCAAACATCCTACAGTCTGCAGTGGGGAGGCATGACAGCAATATATTCAGACAGAAACATTAAGCTTTCTTCTGTAAGCAACTTGTTTTCCCTCTTAATCCTTATTGGTGTATCCAGACACATCACAAGCATTTTAATAGACATGCATACCTGTGGTAAAAACAGTTCTGGCTGTTTATTGTGCTGCAAAACAATCACTTTTTTGTATTTCCATAATAAAAAATAAAAAAAAGCCTATTGGGAAATCAAATACTAACAGAAAACACATGAGAAATGAAACGCAATGAAGAAACTGATGGTAAGGGGGTATGTCTCCATACTGTATGTTTGATAAATATAAGACAAAAGAATACAAATTAATAGTAAAACAATGTTGACACTGTGACTGTTTACTCTAAACTCAGCTCAGGATTGATTGAATTAAGATGGGATATGCATGCATATAGTTTATATAATTTAAGATGGCCCATGTGTGCCAAGAAAACAACAGTAACAGTTCATCTGGGCTTGGAATTCTGTTCCAAACAGCTATGGCGAATCACCATCAAAAGAGAATTAGATGTGACCGCAGGTCCTCAGAATCCTTCAGCCTGAATACATTGTGTTATAGTGTTGTGTGACTAAGATTGTCTCTCCATTAGATATCATTCAACCTGTAAGTTGTAATATGCAACTTATTCACTTGAAATAAGCCTAGAAATTGGTTTCCCATGCCGTGCAATTTGAAGGAAAACCAAACAGCTGAGAGGTGACACAAAGTCGGTTTAAATTCTGCTAAACATTCAGGATACAAAGACCCCCGCATCGTTATATTTCTTTTAGCCCACAGTGCCTCTCAAACATAAACAGCATCACAGCTGTATTTAAGATGTGCTGTGTTAGTTGTGACAGATGTTTCAGTTTTAATTAGTCTCTAAGTCAAGCATAGTTGACATAAATGCAAGGATTTATAGCCGAGCATTTTTTGTTTTAAAATACCTTTCCTAATGATCATGATTTGCAATTATACGACTACTGTACAGTTATAGAGCTACCACCTTCTCAACAACTACATTATGATTTACTATTTGAGGTAAATTGGCAGGAAAGTAGTTAACAAATTCATCAATTCAAAGATGAACATCCATTGCAAAGTATGCTGAAGATCGGTCCCAGTGAAGAACAGTGGCTAAATATTATACAGCACATAGTAGGAGTTTATTGGATGTGTGTGCTGCACATAGAAACTACCTGAAATTGCAGTTTGGGACATGTGATTCTCTATCAGAGTCTTCCGACCACTCACAGAGCTTGAACACTACATGTCATTCACACCCATTCATACACTGATGGCAGGGGCTACCATGCAAGGTGCCATCTGCCCATCAGGATTAACTAACGTTTATACAACATTCACACACCGCAGGCACAGCCTACGGGAGCAATTTGGGGACAAGTGTCTTGCCCAAGGACACGTCAACATGGACTATCAGAGCCGGGGATCAAACCGCCGATCCTCTGATTGAAGGAAGACCCGCTCCTCATGAGCCACAGTCGGCCCTGTATCGTGTTTAGACAGATGATTAAATAGCTGTGTTTAATAAGAGCCTTAAAACAACAAGTGTTGGGGAAGCTGAGGGAACTTGTCCCAAAAGAACGAGGACATATCAAGTGCAAAGTCCTGCCAGAGGCACTGCTCGCTCATGCCAACTGAACTGTTGGTGTCGGTGTAAACCAGCCTTCAGGGGAAGCCTGGAGCCGCGGTCACCAGAAGACTGTGATGCCTTCTCCATTTAAGCAAAACAGCTAAGCATTTTGAACCCAACGCTTACACACAGACAGACTAGGCACACACACACATCCCTGCAGACAATGAAACTGGCAGGGTTGGGAGCTGCAAGGAGACTTTCACCACAGAAGAAAGCCAAGAGTCAGAGAAGAATGGAACAATGAAAACAACCCTAGCACGACTTCTCCATCTGCTAAAACAGTGCGGCTCTAGGCAACAGTGAGGCAGGGAGACAGTGAGTAATGTCTGAGGACAGTCCAGGGGGATTGACTGGAGGCTGGGAGAGAGCAAAGAGTATATTGTTTGAGTGTGTTTGTACTGACATAGATGTGTTTATATTTTCCACTATGGTAAATCACTCTCGCTTCTCTTGTTCTTCCTTGTGTTTGACTCACCGCTTCCAGACTGATGAGAGGATGGTGTAGGTGGATGCGGTAGCCTACTGCTGAAGCTAAGAGAACCTTCAGATTTTCTGATCTGATGGATGAACTTTATTCACTCTTATTAAGTCTCAGAAAGAACATACCGCCTTCATTTTGAGACATGGTAAACCAGACTAAACCCATGGCTCAGACAAAATTACCATTGTGTTGGATAAACGGTAATAAATGTTGCATTTTAGCACTCTATGACTAATCGTATTAATTCAGAGACAAGGAATATCTGTGTGTATTAGTGGCAGTCTCTCTTTAACAGAGTGAAAAAAGTACCAAGGAGATTTGTCCATCAGCGAGACATCTCTGCAGTTGATTATAATTGATTTCTGCCATTATATAATTTGATCCATAACTATGAAATTATGTGAAAAATATACAGGTTATGTATAGGCTCATATCTCAAACCTGAAGTGAGAGGAACATGTATTTTAGGTTTAGTAAGTTGAACAAGTGTCCCCCTGAAATGACACAATACATTGAAAAAGTTTTCTAATTCAAGAAAAACAAGACTAAGGGTCTACAGCCATGCCTACACCTCTGCAAAGCTGTACTTGTAAAGTCAGGGGATCAACATTTGCTTTGAGTAATTAGGCATGTCTACAAATGGCAGGCTAAGGGGTGTTAATTGACTTGAGGGTGATAACTCCTCACCAAATGTAAAGAATGTAGAGAGTGCAAATCAATACTAAGAGCCACACAACATCCTTCATTAATACTGACTTTCAATTCATTAAGGACCCTGTGGACTTACACATGCTATTATAGCCACGCAACAGATGGCATATCACCTTGATTTAACTTGAAAAGGAATCTACGTTTCCTCCTTACGACCTGAAGTTAAGGGGCCAAGAAGCAATGTTGCGTCAACACAGTATCATATGTGTCTAGTTGTTGCAGATCTCTTGTAAGGTATTCTATGAGGATGTTGTTGCAAGACACTGTTGCAAAGTCGCAGTCCTTCACACCTTGCGGCAATGAGGGGCCGCTCTTAACGAGCTGCCTGCCAGTCGTCCGTCAGAGCAGCAGAGGCAGCCAGCCCCCAGGCCTTGGCCCGCTGGCCCCTGAGCATACATCACCTCTACGACAGCACACATCACTAACACCAGCACTACCGTGATGTGACAGCTGAATCCATCTACCACGAGCCCTACCTACGGCCGAAACAAATTAGAGCCCCACTGAAATGAATGCAAGCATACCAATACTAATGAGCATGCGGTGGAAGGAGGGGATGAGGGAAAGAAGAATGCACACACAAAACAGACTTCAGCCAAACTGTACAATCGAGGTTGCAAAAGATACCAAATGATTCCAAAATTATAGGCCAACCAATACAGGATGTTTTATGCTGATAGTGATATTTGAGTTGAAAAAAAATCTATAAGGATAGATGATGGGTGTTAAATATATGTTTTTTCAAAACCCATAACAGAAATAAACATTTTTTGATAAGGTTCCTACAAGAAATGTGCTGGGCAGGACATTTTAAAGTTGAAAATTTGATCTCTCTCAATAAATATATTGGTGGACTCTGGGTTGTCTATAACAAGTGCATGTGCAACAAAAACGTCGAGAAGTTTGTTTCCATTGTGTCTGAGCATTTCTCTTGTTGAACTTCATTCAGGTGATATCGCTAATCCTCAGCAAATTAGTTGATGAGTAAATTATATGATTGATTTGATTTAACGTATGTTTCAAATATATTAGAATGAAAGAAAATTGTCAATAAACATCCAAATCACCGTATCAAAAACAGTTTAATATGGAGTTATGCCACAGCTGATACTGGTGCCAATAGCTTATGGTTGCTGGTTGTCATAGAAATGTGACCCACTTCCCAGCACATTCTTGGTCGATTTAGCTTCAGCTCAAGGCAGATGGTTCTACAATCTCCTCAGGCCCTGAATAAACCTCACCTTTCCTCAATATTGGCTCTTTAACCGACCATTTAACCCATATTAGTGTCTGAAAATGTGACTGTCCCTGGACAAATACAGCAGTAACAATCCCAAATTTGCATCAGCAGAAAGGCTTAAGCACTTTGTGCCAAGTGTTATCGCCCTGAATTTATATGCCTTCTTGTATATTTTACTGGGATTCATGTTGGCAAGCGATTGATGATTCTTTTTCTCACTACTGGCTTTCCATTGGATTGTGGGAATCAATACTGAAAGCGCTAAAATCGGATCATCACCGAACAGACAGACAATGGCCAAAAGCTCACTGCTGCCATCACATCACTCATTTCTGGTATGGCCGAAAATGTACAGCTGCCTAATCTGCAACAGCCAATGTGTGTACTTGCCCACTCACACAACGTGGGTTGAAGGAACAAGTCAGAAGAGATGACGAGTCCTTGCATAAAAGTATATTCCAGGCATTCTGCCCTTTTCTATCAATGTTATATTCATTGGGCACCACACACTGTATTTCTTATGATAAGGCTGCGACATATTCAACAAATAATGCATTTAAACAGCAAAGGCAGAATTAGAGGGGAATTCCTCCACATTTACACATGAAAACCACTGTAATCATAACAAGTAACACATTTGTGAGAAAAATATCCTCTGGATCTCTTGGGAAGCTTTGCCAAATCTGAGAAAATAACTCAAGTGATGTCACAGTGATGTCATCAGGGTTATCTCAGCTTGGGCTGAAGGGCTACACATGTTTACCCGAATCACTGTGTTACAAAGTGAGCATGTTAGGTTTGAAGATGTGGGCATTTAGCAGGCAGGGAGTATGTAATGAAAGACATTATTGAGTTGCGTTATGGGAAATGTAGGTTTCAACTTTTTTGGAACTCGGTTACATTTTTTACCATTTCACAATGTTTTGGGAGATTTTCCCCTTTATCTGAAAGAGGGTAGTCTAGAAATAGGGGAGAGAGGGAGAAGGCGATCCTTCTGTTATACATTTTGTGATAGATTATTTTGTACCTTGTAATCCAGTCTCTTGTTTCAGGCTGTTTTGGACGTGAAGCAACCTCGTCAGAAAACATACATTTCAATCGGACAGAATTAGGATTGTGATATGTTTGGCTATACTCCAGTGCATGAAACAAAAACAAAACACGGTAACAGTGCCGATGTTTAGGTTTAGGGGTGTTTGGGGTTGTTTACATCTATATTGATTGAACAGTGTAGGAATTATTTCCCTTTAATCATTCGAAGATACACTATGATCTCTCTTGGTTGTCATCAAATTAAAGCAGAGTCAGCACTTTCGCCTCAATGGTCATTGTTATATTTCAAAATCTAATGTGCAGAAGTACAGACCTCAAAACAAACCATAACACTTATAGCCTGCACTGCCACTTTGGCTGACTGAATTAATGGCTGTATAATATGCTGTACAAATATAGAGTTTATGTGAGAAAATGGAAATGAGCACCATTAAACAAATAATGGAGCCTAGCATATGTTCAATTAGCAAGACTAAATTTTTCTCCTTGAGTTCTTCACTCACTACACCAACCTTATCAGTCAGGCTGTGCCTCTTAACTCCTCTCTATACACAAATTACCCTCTGCCTTCTGTTATTCAATTTATAAAACAACTATAGCCACTTTAAACATTTCTCTCTTTCCGATGCATGACTTGTTCTTGAAAATTCCTGAATATGTTGTCAAACTTATGTTGCTGCTGCACATAAGATAGAAAATCTGATGAATTATTTTGGGAGTAGCAGTGCAGGGGTGGCTCAGGGCTCTGGGTCCACTAGTACATTAATCCTAATATGTTCCTAGAGTGAGCAGACCAAATCCCCACAATAGCATAATAAACACACAAGGGCACTTTAAGCTCTCCGGCGTCTTGCAAAAAGAAAGCTACTTGTGATAAGATGGAAGCGCTCTCTCATTCTACACAGCCACTGGGCAGAATAATGAAATGTGGGCTTGCAAGCACAAAGTGGCCTTGACTTTTCAGCATTCAAATGTTCAGATTTTCTTTTTGAAGGTTCATTGTGTGTTTGTCTGAACATGCAAAAACCGTCCAAATTTCCTATTATAAGGGTATATTATAAGGAGAAGTTTGGGTTTCATTTTATGAAGTCATTAAAGTTTGATTATGCGCTGTGTATAAATTGCATATGCTTATTTGCCTTTAATTTAGAAGACATAGACAATGTGTGGAATGTGAAGACTTTAGTACGAAAGAAGATTAGAGCCACATGTGAAAGAACTCTACTCTCCTTATTCTCAAAATACTCACTTGGCAACTCAAATATGTTTTTCACATGGGGCCCTAATCCTCCTCCGTACTTTAGAAATAATAAATGATCATGATCCTAGCCATATCCAAAAATATACAGGGGCAATTTCAGTTTATGTGCATACTTTCCGTAGAATCCATCTAGACTAAAAACGTTGTATGAGACAGATTATGAACAAAAATTTAATTAACACCTTTCAAATAACTATTTCAAACTTTTTCTAAGATACATTGCTTTTCCACTGGCAAATGTTGAAAACACCTACTTTCCTTGTCTGTGGCTTGATTTCACTGAAACATATATATTTTTTATTTTCTTTACTACTATGGTGCACACTGAGCACATAATAATAATAATAATGGCTATTATAAAACATACACCCCCAAAAAGGTTGTCCTCAAAGCTTAACAACCTTGTATAACCTCTGAAAAGTTTTCATCAAAGTTTGGCACATTCACTGAAACCTGTTAAGCTATTCTTTATAGGAATTAGCCCACCAGCAAACTGTCTAGTGTGTGTGCTGTTAAGAATCAATTGATAGTTGTCTAAGACTTAAAAAAAGAAAAAAAATCAAAAAAGAAACATTAGCACTTACTGTATTGACAGTTCCTCCCCATGTACTCGCCTGGGCATTCGCAGGAATAGTTGGCAACCAGATCTGTGCAAATGCCTCCGTTCTTGCATGGGTCCCTTTCACATTCGTTAATATCTGGAAGAGCCACAAAACAAAAAGAAAGGTGCATTCATGAATTTGAAACAGACTGAATTAAAAAGACCTCATCGTCATTGGAATGCACTGCTCACTCCAGGAACATATATTACATTTTCTCACTGTGTTATTTGATTTGATTGTTATTTGATAATTAAATACATTTTCAGTGCACTGAACCACTGACTTGGTAAATATCCTCAGTCTCTCATTAAAGTATCACAGAAACATAGAAGCAGAACAGACTGT
The DNA here is from genome assembly GCA_016806645.1 of Ophiodon elongatus. Taxonomy (NCBI): domain Eukaryota; kingdom Metazoa; phylum Chordata; class Actinopteri; order Perciformes; family Hexagrammidae; genus Ophiodon; species Ophiodon elongatus. Next base: position 434,503 of record JACSYO010002157.1, read on the forward strand.
CAATATGCTAAATTGCCACAGAATTATCATCTTTTGTACAGCTACAACTTTGCTCTGTTATTGCTCTCTGCGATATGTTCTTCTCTGATTGATTCATCAACCAATTACAGAAGGTGACAGAAGAACAACCACACCCATCCCACCCATTAGCACTTGGTCCTATTATTGCTACAGCTTATGGACATGGGATATAAGTGGGAGAGGAAAGGACGCAAACTTTTGAAACATTTTTCTAATGATTTCTAAAATTGCCCATGGCTGTTACAATACTTTTAATCCTTTAAAACCTACCATGTCATCTGTGACTACATTTTGGCTTCATGAATATTTAACTAGGCTTGAGATTTGGAAAGCTTAAAGAAGTGAGACATGATAAAAGTAAGTCTTTCTTAGTGTTTCATCTCCTGAGATTTTATCTATGATATATATAATAGTCACTTGAGCAAATTTATATTATCTCAAAATATATAATTTTTTTGGTGAATGTCCTTTATGCTGCAGAAAAATACAGTCATGCTCTTCACACATAATGGTCACTGAGGTACTGTGACTGGAAGCAGTATAGCATGTTAAATAAAATAAATAGAGTGAAATAATGAAATTGAACTGTAAAACTATCAAAAGTTGTGCAGGTTGAACTTGAAATACACCTATTTCTTTTTAATTTGTTTTGGAATTCATAAGGAGACATTTTGCTTATGCGTCTGTCTGGACGTCAATATTTCTCTTTGCTGTATACAGTATATACTCTATGTATATTCTTGATTATCATCTAACACTGTGTTTTTATTGTATTTATTTTGTGAGTAACCAGCCAGCACTCTCAAGACAAGGCCTGCGGTGTCTTTTAATATACATCCTGCTTCAGATATAGCTGATGATAGAGAAGCCCTGTGATTTGTTAATCCTCTATTACACAGCCATTTTAGTGAAAAACTGCAGGTGATAGATTAAATATACTGCACATGAAATAAACACAGACCCTCCGAATATGATGCAACCCAACTTGTATATTTTTAGAGCTTTATTCTTAGGGAGATTGAAAAAAATGACTATGCACAAAGTAGGTAGATCAAACTCAAACTGCAGGGGCCACTCATCTTTAATTATATTTGAACATGTAAATTATAACAGAGACAAGTGAAACTATTTTGCCTGTCAAGCTGTGAAGATTTATATATATATATATATATATGACATTTATTGTGATGAGATTTGCCTTATTTTTTCATTTTTCGGATTGTCTGTTGGTGCATATGAGTAGTAGACCCTAGCTGTTTTCCAGTGTCTGTTTCTCAAGACATTTACATTTCATAAAGCCATTCAAGTTCCAATATGCAGTTGTTGCACATTGCTCTTCATTGAAAGAAGAGCAAAGAAGGACAATGAAGGCTTTTCCCAATGAAAAATATGTCTTCACTATTCTGTCAACTGGCTTCAACAATAGTTTGATTGACAGATAGTTCGTCCAAGTACCTGCCAAATATTGTTTTAAGTGCCTGCCCTTTTACAAACAGTTTTCAATGATGGCTCAGTTCTATGGAACAAACCATCTGGTGCGGCAGGTTAGTTGCACAGGTTGATTGCTTCTCCCCAAAATTGCATTATGGTTGGATCTACATTTTCTAGAGTCAGCTGGGGACCATAGCAGTTGAGTCCATGTGGTTTGACTTATGGAGATTCAACCTATATGAGACAAATAAAGAGATGTACTGCACACATATTATGGACTGACATAGCTAATTCCAGAACCTGTCATGTTTCAAATGTGATACAGAATAATGCTTCCCATTAACCAGTTTCCTCATGTTCACCTGTGATCTTTCTTATGCTCCATCCTCGGCTTTAACTGTGCTTTGATGAGCTAGTACAGGACAATGTGTTATAATGGCAAATCCAAAAACAGCCAGGACGACTAATAGAAGAAACCAGCCTCCTACTGACAACACACAATTAGCATCATGGAGATAAAAAAACAAACAAACAAGCATTTGTCAGAAGGAAACATCTCAACTATGGGAGGTTAATGCAATTAAGGGGAATTATGTGTACGATCTGGTAAAGAACTGTTAACCTGAGAAATGACAACTAGAGCCTGCCTGATAAAGAACAACAATCCTCATTCAGCAATTCAGCTTCTCAGTGTTTGGTAATTGTTAGCAAATGTGACAAAACCAATAAAATACTAATACAGTTATTAATCAGGGGCACAGCAGGTTATATAAAACATCATTAATGCAATTCACAGCAGAGTAATTTGTACAAAGGAACATGAGGTATTTACTAATTGCCTAAGTGGAACACTCCGATGTGATTTCAATGCCACTTGTGAACATTGAGATATAACACATTCAATGCATTAACTGAATATAGATCCATCTGTAAATAAATGCATTAATATGAACATCTTAACTTTAATGACACAAATGTTGCTGTAGATTTTAGCTCGGCAAGCTCTTGGGAAAATGTGAAAGTGAAAAGTACACCCCCTCGAGATTAGTACTTCAAATATCAAAGAAGTATATATAAAACAGTAATGTACATCCACCCATTAGCCATACCTGCTAAACCTTGATGGGTTCTGGTGGGAGAGATGCACAGGGCATACCATAAAACCATAAATAATCCGCAGGTCATTCTGCACACAGCCCAATTCACTGTTATTTCACCACTGTAAACACACCACTTAGAAAAGTGGTGTGTTTACCCTGTAAGTTCACATCCTGCTTTGTTGCCACCAGTACTGTAGGTTCAAGTACAAAGGTGAGCCAAATGGGCAAGCCACTCAAATAGCCAGGAGCACAACAGACCACAGAAAGGTGAAAACACACAACTAGCCCATCTTACGATTTGCTTTCCTTTTATGAGAAACGCAGGGAAAGGAAGACTTAAAAGTGGTGTATTGCCAGTAAATCAGGTGGGAGAAACGGGATCACTTCAGAGAATGCAGTTAAGCCGCCCAACATAAAATAGAGAAGAGAGGTGATGAGAAGCGATGAGAGGTTTTTAGGGACAGAAACTGTGAAAGAAAGAGAGAAGAGGGTGTACGAGAGAAAGATGTGCACGCCTTGTGGTCAGGTAAATACATTCAGTGTTTCTGTTTACGCAACACAGTTACAGGCATGCATCTAAGGAGTTCACCTAATAGTCAGATTCTACCATTCTGCAATTTAATAGGTCATTAAAGCCTTTTGGTAAAACAACATTTGCAACTGATGTCTTTAGTTTAATGGGAATGATGCTATCTTGGTTATAACAGATTTAACAAGCCAGTTTGTGTAAAGATGTCCACAGCGGATGGAGACAATAAAACTAAAAGGCGTACAATTTAATATAATACAGCACACTGGCTCAATAATAACTCGTGAAGGTTATAATGTTCTCTTTTTGTTGAAACTGAGCTAGGATGATGCTGATTCAACTAAAACTGTATTTAGTGTTATTACATTAGATTGAAACAATCTACAACAACAAGGTTTTGATGTTTTGTCCACCTGCTGCACATACAGTGGTGGACAAAATAAAATTGGCCATCGGTCAGTAACACCAGGCAAATGATGTAGCAAATGACGGTGAAGGGCCAATACAGTGCATTATTTTGTATAGGTGCATATTGCATTGTGCCAATTGTCAATAAAACTAATTTCTTTATTAATGAATATATTGCACTTTTAATAAATTAATTGGTTGTTGTTGTGAGACATATTAAAATTAATAAAATGATGAATACCATATAATATACTGTTATCATTATTAACATCATCATCTTCCTTCCGTCTTGCAGACAGAAAATGATTCAGTACACTCTGAAACCCCAGAATAAATTTGATCGGTCTCTGATAGGACTCTCATCGGTCCACTGGAATGTCTCGCTACCTGGCTTTGCTCCTCTATTGCCATCTAAAAAGTGTCTCAGTCGGACAATAATGAGAGCAATGAATAGTTCTTTGTGTCGAGAACTAGCACTGGTTGTGAGCGCTAAATTGGCTTTTGTGTGACTAGAGAGCAGGAGGAGACCTGCATTGGGAGGGGGGTTTATCTGTGCCCTCTCCGCTGGGCTGCACTGACCTCTGCAGCGCCTGCACCTGCTACAGCCACACAAACACACAGCCCAATGAATCTGCTTTCCAGTTCATTCAACAGTAAAGGTATAACAAAGGATGTATATGTGCCATAAAGATGAGGCCAAAAAATTGGTTCCGTCAGTGTGTAGCATTTAGGGGTATCTATTGCCAGAAATGAAATGTAACATAATTAAGTATGTTTTATTTTGAGTCTAATCACCTGAAAAAAAGAATCGTTGTGTTTTGTTACCGGACAATGAGTCGTTTATATCTACATACAGAGCGTATCCTCTTCACAGAGCCAGCCGCCATGCTTCTACAGTAGCCCAGAATGGAAAAAATAAACTCTGGCTCTTGATAGTAATTTGCATCAACCGCCATTGTTCTTCTCCACGGTTGGCACACAAGAGAAGTTTCAGTTGGTTGAAATGCAGTGGTGAGTTGCGAACTCACCACTAGCTGCCACCAAATCCTACACACTGCACCCTCAAACCCTGTCTGAGTTTAATTAATTCTGCAGCAATCAGTGTTAGAGAATAAGAGTTTAGAGAACTGACACCGACCAAAGTCAGAAAACAGATAATCTTTTGGGTCATAGAGCACATACAATATACATTTTTAATAGTATTTCTAAAAGGAAGAAAACAATGGATATATGCATGTTCTTCATCTATGGTACAAATTGTTTTCCTAAAAAGATAACTGTGGACATTTAATCTACAGAGCTGATTTATACTAAAATAGGCATTTTAATTTCAGCTGGACTTAACTATATAAAGCAGCACCAGGAAGCCTAAACTGGCCCCAAACAACAACATAAATCACACAAATGATCGGAATAAATGCTTGGTAATAGCTCGTAATCCTCTCAAATTTGTAAAGCCCTCAAACTTAATTAGCAGAATTAAAAAGGTAATGTCCCAGCAGTGTTGCCCCCACTTCCTTTATTAAATTACAGTCAGATGTTGGGTAAATCTGAGTAAAGCCTTCTTTTTCCTCTGCCAAGACACTGTAAGCCACACAATTGGAGTTTAGTCAACATTTTGCTTTCATGTGGAGATGTCTCATCGTGTTACATCTCTCCATCTGGACTCAATTTAGCCCTCATGTACCCTCATTTCCCCTGGGGAAGTTTCGTCTCATCTTATCTGTTTTTATGTCACAGAGCCAGTGAACCTACACATGTTTGGTAAGCAAACTGGTTCTCTTGACATATTTATCTGGGCAAGGAATAGTGGTATGACCTCTACAGTCAGTGATCGACAGCAATGAAGTAGATGACTGGTTGTTTATGCCTGCCACATAATTAACCCCTGACCTTGAACACTCGTACTTCCAAAGAAGTAATCATCCTATTTTTCTCCAATAGTGGATGGAGTTTACCCTGGGACCGGCTGCTGCTGATGCCCTGTGATTCATGTTGGTATACTGCAGATGTTGGATTTGATACTGAAAAAAGATTGCAATCCACGGACACATTGAATTAATTTATCAGGGATGAAATTAAAAACACACAGCCAATGATTTACATTACTTGGGTGCTAGTCTGACCAGGGAGACTGTTTATCATTAGCTTATAAGCTCTGTGATAATGCACTTTGTTAAAGATGTTGTGAACAATTTTTTTTATGAGAATTTCATTTCTGAGTGACAATAAAAATCATCGGGAATAAGTTTATGGGGCCTACTCCAGGCTCATACATACTGTGCTAACTCAACAGTACATGGCGTAAACATTCAGTGACCACTGAGATAACATTGCATGTTATACACATGACGATATTGTATTAACATTACTTTTTCCCCCACTCGTTTTTGTGAGTTTTAGTGCAACACAGAACTCTATTGAAAGGGCAGAGATAGAAAAGCCATCTGCTGTATGCATAGCACACAGTGCGGAATTTATTACACGTAAATCCATATGCATTTGATATCATATCTAATCTCATCCCTCCTGTTGTGTTTTTTTAGGACTAAATGTTAACTAACACTTTACCATTTGCTGTAGATGCGATACACACATATTGCACAAACAGTATCATGTACATATACATGATGGCCTGTCTATTAAAGTCCAGGCTGAATAGTTCTATAACGCTACTGTACTTCAATACTGACTTGTCCTCAGAGCTGCATCTTTGTAGATGGGCAATCAGCCTTGGATGTTGTGTTTGACAGGTGCTGGTGCAGTGAAATGTGTCGACTCCACACTACACAAGGCCGGGACAAGACCTGTCTCTCTAAGTTGAGTCAGAGATAGAAGATGGAACATGGAAGTGCCTGTCTCCACTGTCAATCTATCTTGTCAATCTATCCTGGCCTTACCCATGTCACCGAAGTGACTATCACCACATAAAACAGGATTCCTATCTGGAGTCTGATGACGTGCCACAACCAGTTGAAAGAGATATTTATTATTAACCGATGTATCCTTGATATGCGTTTTCACAGTTATATGTTTCTGCATGGTCATGCGTATCTAGGATTACCATGAGCATTGATTTTATTGATCTCCTACATAGAAATGGAAAAAAAATCTCATCTCACATGCAGGTTAGTTTTCACAGTGGCACATGCTTCATGTTTCATGTTTCAAGGGATATGATGATGCATGAAGCTGTGAATTCAGGATTAAGAATAGTGTTGAAAGACACGCTTTTTGAAGTGGGATTATCCCACTGAGAGGTTATTCACAGCAGCACTCCAGAAGCCTTTGGGAAGGTATCTTAGGAAGCATTGCAGAGAGGTTTGAGTATCTGAGAAGCAAAACACTCATAATTTCGGAGACATGCAGACCGGGGGGTTCTGTCGAAGCTGGGGTGTGCAGAATGTGAAGAGCCCTCAGCTTGGGGGCAGATTGACACTTGGAGGAAAGCCTTAAGTGTCATTTTAAGCTTGCAGATGGAGCCTCCACAGTAGGTGTGTGAGGGGAATAATGATCTAGGTCGGAACAACCGAGTGTGATCCAAAAGCGCTTTAACATCATTGAGGTACACTTACTAGAATGTTTGAGAGACACATAAATGGTATAAGATGTAGAAAGAAAGTGGAGGCAGGCCAAAGAGGAAGCACGGGCTTGATGTGGGGGAAAATAAGGATAACAAGCGATGCCTGCCCTCAGGAGACTACATTATTTGAGTATATATGGTTTTAACAAACAACAAATAGAAAGACAAAATGTTGTTTTTAACAAAACTGACTGCCTTAGTTTCATCCAAGTGGCAAAACAGGGTTGCTACATACAACGTCAGGGGATAATCAAAGTTATTACAGTTGGAACCTCGTGTTACCATAAACGTATGCACCACATTTCACTACAATCCATCCAAGACTTGTCATATTTCAATATAAATGCCAACCTCATGGTGACCCTGGAGGAAAAGTCAGGGGACCACCAAAGTCAGTCGAGTACATCGTCTGGGAAACATGTCTGTACCACATTTTGTGCCAATCCAGGGAGTAGGCTAGATGTTCACTGAATGAAAGTGAAACGTTTGACCTGCAGGTGATGGTACAAGTTAAGTCAGAGGATCATCAAAGCCATTACAATTTCTTCTCGAGGGAACTTGGATAGCTTCAGCAAAATGTAAGGCAATCCATCTGATAGTTGTCAAGATATTGAATCTGAACCAACAATGTCAACCTCATGGTGGTGCAGGAACAATAGTCAGGAGATCGCCAAAGTCAGTAAGATTCATCTTCCAGGGACAATGAAACACGTTTCAGTCAGTGGTGGCTCAACTGAAAAACACTGACATTTAAATAAAAGACTGGAATGCCGTTATTATATTAAATACAAGAACACTCCAAGGCATTTCATACAGACAAGTAGATATGAAGGATGAACAAAGTTTAGTTCAAAACATAACATCTGAAGAAAAAGTTGCATCCTGACTAAATATTTAAACGAAGAAAAAAAGGATTTTGATAAGGGTCAGATTTTGAATGACTTATGCAGAGTTTAATATTTAGAGTGGGGCCGAATTAAGATGCTTCAGTGGTTTCAACAGAGAGTAATTTCACACAGATTTTATTAATTCATTTCTTTGCTGACCCTCTCTCTGATCTACCCTTATCCGTCCAGAAGAGATTCCATGAATGCTTTGGTAAAAACGTACTATAATCTTCATAACGAACATTCACACATCTTTATCATTTCGTCCCCGCTGAGTCATATCTATGATTAAATGAGAGGCTGAATAATAATATAAGATCTCTCTGCTAGGCACCAGTCCAAATAATATGTTACGGTTTACAAACTGTACATTCTCATGACCGTTCACTTTAATTTCAATCACATTGAACTCAAACTAAAACAACATTAATGCTAATTTGGCCACATATTTACCATTCTGAATTAATGCAGTTCTGTGTAGTCAAGCTGAACATTTGTCAGTGTTCTGCTTTGACCAGCCAGAAGCCCTAGGCGGGCATGAGTCAAACTCTTTTCCACCACTTGGGATTTGGAAATGCATCTCTATTTATGCTTTGGCCATCTGCCAAAAGATCCATACTTACTGCAGAGGCTAGAAGGTGACAGAAAGGCTCAAGAGTCTTAGGGGGCCTTACACAATTAGGCCCCGGCAACAGCTTGTTCCCTACAACTCCTCACCAGGAAGGATAGACCAGGTGAGTAGGTGTTCAGGGACTGGGAACAAAGGAGGGGAAAAAGAAACCAACTAAATTAAACAAATACATCAATGCTCTTTTTTCAAAAGTCTCATGTCATTATTTTTCCTGCTGTTTATAAAAACCAAGGTACTTATTTTCAAGGCTTTTGTTTCTAGTCATTTTCACTTTTAATCTCAAGAAACATAACTGAAGAAATCCAAGCTCAAAGAAAACCCTTCCTGAAGCACTTCTTCACATCCAATATTCTTTCAAAAGTGCTGGCCTTTCTTTAAAAGACTAACAAGACGTCGGTCTGACCATTTTATATAGCATCCACTACCTGAAGGCATTCTATGCCATTTAAGTTGGTTTTAACAGCAAAAGATGCATTGTGGAAAAAAACTGTCCCGTCTGTAATTTTGCTAGCAAAGCACCACCTTGCCAAACAAGAAAGGTCATCTTACTCGAAGTGTGTTTCTACAGCAGTTTTTTATTTGGCAGGATTTGCAGAACTGAGTGCTTACTAAAGGCATATGGAAAAGGTGATGCATCACTTTTATACCATCAATGATGGGTCAGAGGACTGACAAATGAGGGTGTGACAGCATGCATGAGGCCAACCCTGACAAGATCAGGGCAAAGCGCAGATGGATCCTGGTTAATATCGTCTGATGCCATTCTATGTATTCAATAAACCTGAAGAAAAACAGGTCAGTTTTGATCTTATAGGCACAAGGCTCTTTCTAAAAGGCTAAATAAAACATCTGTGTCAGTGGTACAAAGAAGGTGGCCCTAAACACCTAGATTCAAGCTTGTTTCCAGCTTGTTATCCAGAATGCCCTCTGACAGGGGCGAGATAGGGTCAGCTACTCATGGGATGGAGAAAGGAGCAGAAGAATACCCGAGAAAATAGACATTTGAAGTACATCACTGATCTTTGACTGGGTCTTCTTCACTTTGTGGATGCATTCATGCATGCATGCATGCACACACACAAAGAAGCCCGCACACTCAAAGCAAACAAAAAACATGTATACAGTAGAAGTAGATGACGATACAGGATCCGTGTACATTTGATAGTTATTTTATTGGATTAAATTCAAAGTGGCAGAAATTTGTAAATGAGCCATATATATGTTTACCGCCACCAGGAGACTACTTCACAGGGAGGAGAGCCTGTCAGGGGTTTTTAATTAGTAATTTGACATTATAAAAAGCGGGTGTGACGTCATGATTAACAGCGGTGATTGACAGCTGCTCTGAGTGAAGTAGTTGCAGACTTCTTTCTGGTAATTGTACGTAGAGTAGGAATGTCGAGAGGAGATGTAATTTTAACTTTCCATATCAGTGGTTTCAAACATTGACTGTTTATGAAGATCTTTATACACAGTCTACATTCACTGACCATGTTGCTTAGCAACATTTCCACTGACTTATTAAAGTTAGCCAGCACTGTCAGACCGTCCTGTGTGTTTATATCCCGGAATGGAAGTGTAAGTTATCAGACATTTCTGAAAGACGAATTTTTAGTCTGTTTAATAGAACATGCATCAATTTGATCATAAATGTATCGATATAGATATAATGGTTAGTTGTGTCTCTCTAGCCAAACATCTGTCAAGTACAGCAGCTAGGTGACTCTCACGCTAACAAGCTGTGGTCATGCTCATGATTGGGTTGAGCGGGTAAATTGGCAGGACCGCAATACCACAGCTCCATCCCCCGATCACTTCTGTGCAGACTCCAGCTCCAAAAAACGTCACATGGGCAGGACGGCAGTGCCAGTATTTTGGCTTCATTTTTGTACAGTGGGAGCAAGTAGAGACTTGACATCTATCGTTATATACAGTCTATGCATGTGACCTTTTGTTAGGCCAACAAACTGTGGCTAGACACACGTTTTCTAGTGTTTTTGAGCCAGTTTTTGAAAGAAAATTGCACAACACACAGCAGTTGTGTGGGCAAGAGCTCCCCCTGCCCTGGATTCAACTGAAACCTACTTACCTGCAGAATGCAAACTCCCTGTCAGAGTAATATGCCAGGTATGTCTTCAGTTGCCCAACAATAAAAATAATTCAGCATCTTTCAAGTAACCCAATGCAGGTGAAATTCTGATTCCACAATCATCATCAGAATCAGTTCGAAGGGGAAATATTCACGTAAGAAATGCTAACAAACAAACAAATAAACAAACGTGTTCTATTTCTTTGATTCATCCTTAACTCTTTATTTTCTTTCTCAGATATATTGATGAACGCCATGTGCCCAATGTAAAGGTGGATCTGATGTTTTGTTCTTAAATATAAAATGAGTGGTGAAAAAGATACTAAAGTGCATTTCTTAACACAGTTAAAAAAGTTAAACATAAAAGTACTCTAAAGGACAGCTTTAGACCAGATTATGAATGAACCGCAACCACACATAAAGAGGCGTTCTGCTGTTTCCAGTAACTTAAATATGGGGCGCCTTAAAGAAAGAAAGAAAGAGCAAATGTGCAGTGAGCTAAAACAACAAGACTGCTGGCCCACAAGCATATCCATCTTTCCATTTTGATCTGCAGCGACTCCTGCGAGACAGAAAGAAAGTATGCAGACACACTCACTGGCTCTCCATGAATTGTTGATCATTGGCGTCTGACGGTTTGGCTGTGTGTGATTGTGGTCGTTTCTTTGGACGTTTAGGGGAGTATGGACCCTTCCCCCAGGCTTCGCTACACTCATCTCTTCCTGTAAATGTAGCTTTGTGTGTAGCCACAGACTGTGAGGAGTGAGTGGGCTGTGGAATTGTGAATGTAATGCTGAGAGGGTGTCTGGAAATATCCTCCACACAGCTCTACATCACAATAATGGAGCAGTGGGGAGAGCCTTGAGGCTGCCAGTGTTCACATTAGTTTTGAGGGCACTTCTGTTAGTGGGGCACATTTTTAGATCGGTGATACAATGATGACCTTGGGAGACTCTAGCAGGAGTGAATCTATACTCACAAGGTGAATAATGGGAGGTTTTGGAAGAATTTCATAAATTTAACACTGTTTGTAAAATACATCAGATACTCTTTTGTTAATAACCTCAATTAATAGTATGATTATAGTGTTATACTGACATGCTGTTACAAAATGTTATGTACGTTTTTGACCCTAAGAAGAAAAAAAGCGGACAAGAAGAAGTTCAATCATTATGAGAAAACAAACCGGTGTTAGAAGTTATTCATGATAATTTATGCATTTAAAAATAAAAGAGGTCTGCAGATTAGCATAATTTCTTGTAACCCAGAGGCTGTTAAAACGAGGCAGATTTATACCTCACAGAACAGACCTCAGGCACTATGACTAAGCCAATGCCTCTGTTTATTTTGAAAATAGGTTAACTTTCTGTGGACTAAGTACTCCTTCCGACGGTTTACCGTGGAAAAGTTTTCTTTTACAAACTTTCTCTCACTAACTTTTAGTTGTACTTAAATCAATCTAGCTAATCCATTTAGCTAAGCCTGCCCCGAAAACGTCCCCCCTAAAACACAATTCAGCTATACTACTCATATGATCTAAGACAGTTAGTGGATTTCTTTAGATGAACAACTTTCCCCCGGAGTTATAAACAAAATAGCAAAAGCACTTTGTGGAGCTTCGCCGCGGAGATGAAAAGGAAGCTGATATTGTGGCAATTTGCAAGCTAATTTGCTGGAAATATGGGTTCAGAACTGTTATCCTTTCTACAAAATAACCATGAACAGAAAGAGCAAACAAATACTCATTTCGTCCGTATGTTTGACACTTTAAGGTCAGAGGGGCAGTTGACGAACTGATCTTGATACATGCTCACAGACATTAAATTAACCATTTAAATGATACATTTGTGTTTCAACTTTTGCATCGATCTTTCAAGCATTTAAGCATACTGGTCTTTTAAATAACACTGTGTTGTTTTTGTCATAAAGGAAAATTTCTATTAGTTACTGAAATAATTTGGGATTTTTGTGGCCCGGTAAGAATGCTATTAACATTTAACAACTGCTACAAAAGGAGAAGGTAATTTCCATGCTTCATTGCAATCTTTGCTGGAGTGACTTTAACCGTGCAGCCTCACAGTCAGAAGGCAACACCAAGTGCCTCAATCATGGCAAAAGGGAGCAGAAAACCACAAGCCCACCAATCTCTCTCCACCCCACCTGCTGTCCTCTCTCAGTGGCCTCCATGGGAGCAGTGGCAGATATGCCGGCTAACAAGAGCTCCCTCCCCCAACTCCCTCCCTCCCCTTGCTATCACAACAAACTGAAGATTCGGCACTACAAAGTCACCTCCTGTGAGGCAGTGGCAGGTTTGAGAAGGGCAAGTCATTTCTCGCTTTAAGAGGTGCAGGTAACCACTCAGAGGTGTGCTGTTAAAGTGGTGGGTGTTCACAGGGGCGGAAGGGGTACTGGGAAAAACTGTCAGTATCTCACAAATACAGCCTATTGCTTTAGTCAAATGTTTAACGGTTAAGATTCACATAACCACTGTCCTTCTGATACTTATTCATGTTGCTTCGGGCTGTAGTGCTATTGTCTATGGTATCATCTTGACATTACTCAGTAAATTGAGCACAACAAACAGATGCCAGCGGAACATAAGTCATCTCTCTTTTTTTGCTCACTCTCCATAAAAACCCAAGTGAAGAAAACCGTCAGAAAACCTGGTGAAATATTAGAGAGGAAAACATAAACAAGCAAAAGGAAATGTTAGTGCCACTGTATACCACCTTTTCACCTGCAAAACACAATAAATAGGTCACGAATGCACTCCTAAGCGAGGTAGGACCGAGTAAGCACAGAGCTAGTCCTTGTGGAGTCTCTTTCTTTCTTTTGCGCTTGGGGCCCACAGCCACGAACACCGGCTGATCATCTTGTAGTTAGGAGCTGTGGAGGCAGCAGGGCTAATGCAGCATGATAGCAACTGTCAATACGTGATCAAATACAGGGCCAAGCTTTAAAAAAGACCTCATACATCCTACACTTAGCCTCAATCAATCCTGCCCTGCTGGTGTGTTTCAAAAAGAAAGGCAAAGACATATATTGATCAAAGACCAAGATAGAATCTGCTCCAAGGAATTGCAGGCCAAGGAAGGATGGAAAGACAGAGTTAGAAAGTGAACACCAATAATCTGAGAGATAATTAAGCCAAATAAACTTTGCTAATTCTTTCTTTTTATCTTATACAGTGGGTGTATCTGTTCCTGCATGGATAACCAGCCCGAACAGACTGGCTCATACCAACATCTTTGAAAGAGAGTAAAGAAGAAGGAGCCGCAGGAAATTTCGATCAAGCTTTCCTACTCAAAGAGAAAAGAGGGTGACATATTTTCATCTGATCTACCAACTTTCAAAGATATGATTTACTTTTACTGCATCAATTTAAATAAAAATCTTGTTCAACCTCACCACGAGGTGGGCCTTGTTACACAAGGCTGTTTACGTGGAGACATTACGGCAGATCTTCTGTTCAGAAAAACAAAACACTTCCCCTCAAAAAAATCCAACAGTTTGTACTTTATTTGTCCTTGATAGGCTGATAACATGTGCCCTAAATATGATCTGCAACCTCATGATGACTGAGGCAATCAGTCCCAATCTTCACACTGTGACAGGTCATTACAACGTTTGGCTACTGGCCCAATAGCGTCCTCTTGTCACCACAGGGACATAACGCCACACTATTCAAAAGATGAATGACTTTGAGATAATAAGGGCTCTCATAATGAAAACTGTGACATTAATCCTGGTTTTCTCAGGGGGTGTTCAGACTTGGACTTGGAAAAAACTATTTAAAACTTTTATAAAACAGTATTCACCTTTTTTCTTTGTATTATTTCAAAAGCAAAACTTTAAACCAATGCTATTGGATGAAAACTTTTAGCACAAGTACATGATTAATGCAACAAGCAAAAGACACCTTTGTAGTTTAACGTATCAGCAATATTTTATAAGACGGAAACAAGACCTTGTGAGATTCAGCTGCATAGCAAGTAGCTGAGTGAAATCAAACTTGTTGTTCACTTTAATGGCTGCTGTGACTGCACACCCTGCCAACACTTTCAGCTGTGATTATCTGACATATGTCCTTAATATGGAAATCTCAACACCTCAAGTTGAGTCATTGAAGGCTAAATTTAAAAAATAAAAAATAAAGTCATCAACACCATTAAGTGTATACAGTATCTGCCCATCAAAGAAGTCTAAAATAGCTCGTACTAATCCTCGCTGTCCATGTTCAACATCATTCCTGGCTTTGCTTCATGAAACCGGTCTAAGAGGCAGGATATGTAGTGCATGTGTTTAGGATAACGTTTACAGGTGTGAAATTGGATTTGGCACTAACAGAGCAAGGAGATAGTAAGAGCAACAGTAAAAAGCCAGGGCTGTCACACACACATATATTATGTTGCATCTGTATGGTATACACAAAGCCAAACATGTATCTGGGTCAGTACTGATTTAAAACACTTGATTAGATATCACATAAGATAAAGGGTAATCCTACAAAATGATTCAGTCCTGAATCCAATTTATACTGAATACTGTAGGCTGATTAAAAGTTTTGTTCCTTTTATGATTTTAGAAATTATTCCAAGCTGCAGTCATTCATCCTGTTAACCAGAGGACTATCTCATGTATTGATGAATTCATAGTATTGACAGAGGCAGTACCAAGAAGTTATGTACAAGTTTGAACTGCCGGCAGCAGTAAAACATTATCCACCAACAAAACTGTGTGATATTCATGAAATTAACACACAAATTAGGATTGTTCAGTAGGATTTAAACGCCCATTGTTTTTGTTTAGTTTCTTGTATCCTACAGACTTCTCTGTCAGTCTCATTTGTATCCTTTTCACTGAGCTTGTCATCTATTAAAAGCCAACACCATACCATAACAAAGCCAGTTAAGCTGTCATTCTAAAAGGAACAATTATGAGGACGCCTTTATCATTTAATTGCAGGAATTATCCATATGCTAGATTTGATTATTAACTAAATTCTCCCTTTTTTCCGCTCCCTCTCTCTCTCTCTCTCTCTCTCTCTCACACACCCACTCTCTTTGATTCAACTGTAATGAAGGTGAGGAAAATTGGCAGACATTAATGTGTATTCAGCCCATACCGAATCAGTTTCTCACCACCCTAAGGGCTTAATAGAAAACAATAACTGAATTATGACATGAATACTAGGCAATTGCTCACAATTCAAGCTGGAGACAAACACAATGACAGGCCGTAGATATAGCGACTCGCTCCATTTGATTTTATGTTTTGTGGGTTTTCATTAAAAATGGGAAAAAAAGATGTAGAAACAAATAAATAATGACTGGCACAGACTTTCCCAAAACAAAAGCCCCCTTTTTCAGTTTACCACTAAACTGCTGTCTTGTTTAACCTTGGTGTAAGTGTGGCGGAGTTATGAGACAGCTATAAATGGTTTCTGCAAGCACTGGTTAACATCTCTCTCTCTCTGCGTGTTTATCACTCTTTCTCTTTCAAACCGATAATGATCCATCTCACAACACAGTTTGCACCATGATACATTAAATCCATTGCTTAGAAGCACACCTGCGATGGAATGAAGGACAACGGTGCTGTGCAAGCTAATGCAATGCTCAGTGAAGCACACATTCAGGCATGGCAGCCACAGGACTTGGCCTATACATCATCCTGCAGAATTAAGCAAGATTTAGCACTTACAGGCAAAGAGTTATATGATGTTTCCAAATTATTGGATCTATTAAAAATGTAAAGGGCTTTTTTCAAAGCACTAGATTAATATAGAGGCTTTGATGCTGAACTTGCTCATGTTGGTTCTACTTGTTATATAAAACTAACAAATTAATTGATACATTCACTAGGTTTCACATCCTGACAGAATTTTTTGGTAAGTGGTACTGCAAATGATTTTATCAAAAGCAAGCCTTGACACTTCTGTGTAATGTCTTCAAAACAGCTGCGAACAGTAAAAAAGTGAAACAGACGAGTTCAGAAAGAAAAAAATCTCACTCTTGCAGCTCACTCTGGCTGCTCCTTGTTGTTGCCATGGACAGTTATCAAACCAAAAAGCTCAGTGGTTTGTTGTGGAGTTTCAGGAGACGCCTGGAGAAAGCTTTGCATCAATAGAATGGCTAGAAGTTTTTATCTTTATAAGAAAAGCAATGTTGCTGATCTGTCTGTTGTGTACATATCCATGTCTTTGCATTTTCTGGTGTTGGTCACACCCACATCCGCTTGCACCTCAACATTTGCGTTAGTGATTACCCTTGTGCCCAGTTTCAAGTTGTTAGAGGCTTAAGAGTTCAGGAAGTCTGTTTAAAGATAGCATAAATTGTACGGGACTAGAGAACAATGCCCCTGGTCTAATGTAAAGTATTATCTCATAGGCAGCAAAAACCTTCTGACACTAACCTTTATTAAGAGCATGCTCAACAAAAGAAAGCCAGATCAGCAATTCTTTTCTCCACCAAACCTACTATCATTTTTGCTGAACTCGTCCTTTTAACGGCGATTTACTTCCTGTCAGCTGCTTGACATTTATTCACTGCTCAAGGTCATTATTTGTGTTGGAAAAATCTGTCAGCTCAAATGGACAAACTTTACTTCATGGATTGTGTAAAAGCAGACAGGTTTCCCAAACTGTACAAGCCCTTTGATTAAATCTTTCTATTTTGTGAGTCGGGATGCATAACGATACCAGTATAGGGTCCGTACTGGCAAGTACTCAACTGTAAGTACTTGGTTTGAAAAAAAAAAATAGTATTGGTGTATCACTATTTGTGAGAATGTTTCAAGGTTTTTTAGATAGGACAAGGAAGAAAGGGGTTCAACTTACTATGTTGGCAGTGAACTCCACTGAAGCCCGGTGGACACTTGCAGACGTAACCAATGAATGTGTCTCCTCTGTAGGTCTCGCTGATCTCACATGTCCCTCTGTTGTGGCAAGGGTTTGGGTGGCAAGGTCCTGCACGAAAAAAAGAAGAAGAAAAAACACAATTAAAAAGTCTGTTTCGCGCCAATATTAAAACAGTGTGTTTAGGCCATGAGATACTGATAATGAGCTCCAGCTTCTACTTTCTCATTTACTGTGTATACAAGTACACAATATTCTAGGTAACTCTGGTCTAGCATGCTTTTTTAAGTATGAATAAAATGAACATTGCCATGCCAACAGACAAATGACAAAAAAACATTTCTACACAACCTTACCCAGCCGGTGATGTAAACCAACCTATACAAATCGAAAGTGGACTGGTGCAATTGAATGAATGAATAAATGACCCTGAGTTGGACCTTGTGAGACAGTGTATGAGTAAAACAGTTTGACAGGCGAGCTGAGGATAACAGGAGAGCGGGGGGAGGCTGGCTTTTGGTGACTGTTGCTGGTCTCTGTGGTTTGGAGAGCAGCCCAAGACACAGGCTGAACAACATTGAATATATCCCCCACAGGGAGGCAACACTCCATCCTAATAGTTCTCAGTGGAGAGCACAGACTAGCTGCAAGGTAGAGAACTATCACATAAATGCATAGCCAATCATACATGCAAATACACACACACACACACACACACACACACACACACACACACACACGAAAGTGCAGGGGAGTGAATTGCTTAACCAGATATTGAGTGCAGTGACATGAAAATGATACCAACGATGCCAAAACATAAAATAGTCCATTAGTGGGTTATTTGTTACATTTGAAACAATCGTTTCCTTGGAGATAAATATAACTTAAATTGCGTTTTTATGCACAATTGAAGTACAAAACAGATACAGCATAACCCAATTTATGTGATCAATTGTCAATATTGTACTATTCCACTGAGCAAAACAGTATTTGCTTGAATGACTGCATAGAACTTTTCTGCTCTGCTGGGTATGAGGCACAGGCAAGCTGGATAATTAATGACTGACACCCTGCCATTAGTGCTGCTATTTATTCTTCTTCTTCTATTTATTCTTAACAAATGGTGAAGAAAAGTGGCCAATACTATAACACTGCATAGAGCTATCACACCAACCTTTGATTTCTTCTTCTTCTTTTTTCTTTTTTTTTTAAACGGTCTAAGATTGGTTACAATGAAATTTATTCTCACTCTCAAGGTGCTCTGTATTTTTAAGACATATGCTGAAACGGTGTTTATTGACTGCTAACTGAGTCTGTATAACTGAACTCTGCAAAATGCATAGAAAAGTGAAGATTAACAACATGTTCGGTGAAACTCCTTTAATGATCCCACCGGGAGATAGTAACTTTTCAATAGCATCTGCCATTTAATGAGAAAGTTCATGAAGTAGCAAAATTATGCAAAGAATACTGAAACTAGATACTACTACCTACTTCCTTTTAAAAAGGTGTAGACTTTAAGGATTGCTTTCAGCCATGTATGAATGGATCGGTTCTTGCATTATTAATCAATGTTTGTTTGCTCGTAGTTTTGTTGCTTACTTTGCTATGCTACAGCTTAAGTGTACTCAATGCCTTCAATCACTCTGGCCTACTTTGTGAAAGTTTCCACATGTTGCTGTTCCACAACAAACTGATCACAACGGTTCAGCATTCCTACTGAAAATCAAAGGGTGCATATGTTGTACCCAGCACAAGGTCCTACAGCTCAGTGGAGTAAAGGCTATTATGTGCAAAACATTACTTTGCAAGGGAATTCATATTCATAGCCACTAAGCACATGTATTCTTGCTGTGTGTGCAGCACCCCATTCATCATTACCATTGTTTTCTCTTTAATATTTGGGTGTAGTGAACAATGGGTAGCTTTGCGGCCGCTAGTGAACTCACACTTTGGGGATTTGGCAAACAAAAGAATTTCAATAGAAAATATACCCCCAAAAAATATACCTTCAAAGTTCTGCTGGTAATGATTAATAACTCAGTGGAGAACTTTTTGTTCAGTGAGTGTGTGCTTTTATTCAATTTATTCAAATAATTTTATATCTTCAGGACCAATGCTGATAAGCACAGCTTTGAATTAAAATGATTACAACTAAATGTATATGACACAGCAATATATTACTTCATTGGCAGCGCCCACAACATGGTGTCATATTACTGCCATCTAAAATCTTTCTTGGACCAACCTGCAGAGTGGGGCCAAATGTAAATGACGAGGCCTTGACGCAGGGTTATTGGTTTCATAACTCAAGGGCCTGCCAATAGCTGTCTCATCTTTTAAACATTGAGTTGTACGGCTGCCCCGAGTGCTGTCAAAACTTTGTGGTTTGATATTGGATGGGAAAACTTTAGTAGTCTACCGTTGGATATTAATGAAAACCTGGCCAAAGCTCAGCACATGTTGAACATTTAAATGCTGTTGTGAGAAGAAATGTTGGTGGTCTCTGTGATAACTTGTGGTCAGTTTGAAGCTCGTAAAAGTATGTTGGCAAAAGAACCAGAAGAAGAAAAACAAATTTGCTTCTGTGTTTAAGGCTCCCTATCTCTTGATAGAATTTCAATTCTAGTCGTTTTACATTCATATTTTAGAGATGACAGGTAAACTGTGCTTTGACAGGTCTCCTATTTCATTTTAAGTGATAAGCAACAAGAAGAAGTCTCAAGGGTGAGACTATCATGCCCTCTTAAGTCAATTTGACAAATGAGAAGCCATGAGCACACAATTTGACGATGTCAAGTAAACGGGTGCGGCCTTGGATTGTATACTATATCATCTACTTAACCGTTTAAGACTGGAGCCCCGACCCAGAAAATGTATGACTTTTTCAGTCATACATTTTCTGGATCGGGGCTCTAGGATCACAATCAAGAAAATAAATAAATAAACACCACTAGCAAGCTTATTATTGTTCTCTCGTTGGAATTAGATGGCCTCTGGATATGAATTACAAACGAGTTAATCCTATCGAAGTCATGCAATTTCAAAGCCAGGACCTGTATTAGTAATAATGAGAATGGTGGCTAATCAGTTGAACAGAGAAACGTATAATAGCTTTCACAGAGGCTCTGCTCTCTGAGGGAGAGGGGGTGACAGGTTTCAGGGCTGTTTTGATGTGATGATCTATAGTTAGACCAAGGCGTGCTGACAGCCTCCCTAATGGAGAGCGCATAAAGCAGAAAAAAAGCAAGGAGGAAAGCAGGCAGAGGGAAAGAGATACAGTGAGAGTGTGTTCTGTATGACAGATACATTTGAATTGGAAATGTGTTATTTTTTAGATATAGCAGGCTACAAAAGATTACAAAGTAATATTTCAACAAAGATTTATTCCCTGATGATTGATGAGCTGGATGATCATTTCTTAAAATCAACAATACTACAAGGTGGGGGAAACACTGCATATTTTTACACCCTGTGTGTTGAAAAAAGGCAAAAACCTGATGGACTGCAACGATGTTGTAAGTCCGGATCGGATGCCGAAGTTAGCTCACACACAAAAAGCAAGACATCTAATCAGCATATTATATCAAAAACTATTCTGCTGAGAGAATGAAAACTAACCTTGGCAGTAGGAAAACACCATGCCTAATTGCTTTTGCTATTATCATGTCCTCAGTGGGTTGAGATTTGCAAAACACTTTTAAAACCTACTTAAAAATAAACAAAACATATATATATAAATATGTGATGTAAGTCTGGTTCAAACCCTCTGACAAGTTGATATTTACAATTACACTTCAGATACTTGGCTTTCCATTTGCTTGTTTCCATTTTGTGTTCCTTCAAAAAACATAATTAACAAATTTCACTGCAAAAATAAGCATTTTCAGTAATGTATGAAGAAATGTATGGTCATGATGGAAGTGGCAGGGATGAGAGGAGACAAAACTGGAGATCACAACACATCTAAAAGAAAAAATTAAATAAAAAATAAGCATTTTTTTCAGGAAAGAAAAGGGAGGGCGCCATTGAGTGTCATTTTAGGAGATCTCGTAAAGCTGTCAAGAGATGCTCTCTTCACTCAGAGAGCAGGTTGTGTGATGCATGTCTGTGTGATGCAAGTCTGGAGGAAACACTGGCAGCTCTGTTGTGTGAATGTCAGCTGCTGCTCCGCTGTATAAGCCAACGCTCGCTCAGTGATTGATGCGAGCCTGTGTCGTGTCCGTCACTGGCGCTGTGATTTCTTTTCTGGCTGCAAAGAGAGTCCAATCAATCAGCTGTGAAAACCTGACCAATGGTTAAACACAGGAAAGCATCCTTTGTTTCCATGAAGATCAATCACAAGGGCCTGACATTTTCAAGGTTAAAGCTACACATGTGCTCTTACGTCTTAGCTGACAGCTGTCACAAACATTAGCTTTCTTTTAAAATCTACGAGCAAACTCTAATTGCATTAGACTTCATATTATAAATTAGCCATTTATAAATGATATAGTTTAAGCACTAAATTTTACAATACACCATTGAAACTGATATTAAGACTCACTTAATTTCATAAGAGGGATATAATTAACTGCTCACTCTACGTTTCTACTACATCGACTCAGAGAAAACATTCCTCTCTAAAAGAACTGTCACGATATACAGTAGTATAGCTATTTTCCCTGACAATAGAATGCTGGTAAAAAGAAAGAAGTGTTGCTACTGCTTCGTCTGTGTTGGTTGGGGTCACGAGGAGGTCGGCCAAAGCATTACTGAATGTTCTTGATGAAGATTTATGTCGATCCCAGTGAAGTGGGTCAGGTTGTGGGGCCAGCTGACCATTTACAGCAGCAGTGGATGAAGTGCATCTAATACTCTTACTAAATAAAAACAAGCATCTGCAGTCGACAGATGCTCGTTTGCAGTCAACTGGCAGCTCTGCTGAGCAGCACTACCTCAGTTACACCCACCACCTTCATTGAAAAACCTTTACTTCAAAAAGAAAATCAGTAGATTATTGAATTGACTGTCAATGAAAAACAAACCTGACAATTAAACTGTCAACTCTGAATTTCAGTTCCAATTCATTCGTCTTGCACAGTACTGAGGTAACAAGGTGGCCAATCAACCACCTTGTTAACATTTTAGAAAATCTTTAAAAAAAAGAAACACACAGACTTTCTACCTGCCTCAAGAGATTGAAATTTACATTGAAGCTCTTCGGCTCTGAATGTGCACCCAGCCACATCACAGAGAAATCTGACATGGCCTAATTGTGTCAAATCTATTTTAACCCAGCCTCTTTCTCTATGACGGCTTCACTGGTTCACAGGCTCATGGTCACTGCACCCATCCTTCACCTCGCCTGATGAAAGTTGGCACCGCACCACCAATATCACATCAGTGGTCTCAGCGTGAGCCGCCGTACGTTCATGCTTTTAGTGTGTCCTTGGCCTCCTATTCTCCTGTGCCCTTGCCACTCTGCCATTTCAGCCCATAATCATTTGACAATGTCAGACAAATGCACTTAGAGTTGGAAGAAGTAGGAATCATGCAAAAACAAAATGGTTAGAAATATGTCAAATAAATATCCAAATGGAGAGGTCACACTGAAGATCACCACGGTTCTTGGAAGATGAGGAGAAAGGCAGAAATGGAGGGCGTCTTGTCAGAGACTAAATGCCATGAAAATGTCGGAGCAGTGTCCCTGCCTCGTAAAAGTATAAAAAAAAAGCATTTTCCTGATTGTAATGGTTGTGAGCAGTTCCAAATTGTATTTGGCAAGACAACTTTGCCATGACTTAATACAATTTAGATAATCAGACAGAGGAGGCTGGCTCCAACCTGTTCAATGGAGGCCTACTGATCTGCATTCTGCAAAGGGCCTGTTTGTTATCTACTTAACCTTTAAGCTTCTTGAGGTCTCAGTGACATGATGCAACTATGGTGCATTCATAGTATTTGTTCTGATATTATTTGAGCTGCTCCTGCAATGGGCTTTGCAAATGTTCAATCTGCGGTTGGTGCGTGGAAGCTGTAGCCGACCCCTAGTGGGGAGCTCTCAAAGAACTACACCCTAACCACAGAGACACATTTCTAAGCAAGGAGATGATCTCTCTTTCTCTTTGCCTTTAATTTCTTACAAGAGACTCAATGTAGATATTTCTATTGTATACATTACATATTGTACATATTATCTTGTGCACATGATCCGCTCATATGCTGGTGCTGAAAGCCACTGAAGAGCTTTGTGTATGTGACGATTTGAGAGGACGGATGTTAGAGAAGAACATTTTTATTATTGAGGGTATTAGATTCTTCTGATGAATGGAAGTGCCAATTCAAATCACCTCCTGTTTATAAAAAAGTAGGGGAAAAAAAATTTGAATGTCCTTTTAATGAGCAGGTTATTTTGAGCTCACTGATGAGACTCATTAAAGAAACGATGCTTATTAAATACATTAACATTTAAGCCCAAATTTGATGAATTAGTTAAAATAATCAAGGTGGTAATAATGTAACTGAGTAATATGCAAATATAAATGACAATCTCCCAATACACCATAAAGCACAATAAAGAAGGTGAGGCACTTAAGGCAGGTAGACTATGCTCACTACAATTATTATTCTTATTCGGTGTAATAAGCAGTTTAGCAACTGCTATTTCTCTGAGGGATTTTATTTGCAGCAAAAAGGTAATGACACAGTAAGTGACCTACATCATTTTTATTTTTATTGTTATTAAGATATTGCCATTTGGTATGATATTTGGTACAATATGAAGCGACTCCTACATGTAAAGAAATAATCTGACCTTGTAGATAAAATGCAAGCAATTTCATAATTTTTTTATTCCAATGGGGAGGAAGACAAAATGAAATCCGATGTTCTTTAATGTTTAGCACATTCTGCAGAATTGCTCTCTCTCAACCTCAAACTAGTGATTTTAATCGTAGCTTCAGATGCCATGTAGATAGTGGGCCAATGTCCATAGACCATTATAAAATACAATCAAATCAGCATGGACATAGACACAGAGATATACACAGGAACTAAAGAAACAGAGGCCAGACATGCTTAAGATATTCCTCCTTACGTGTGCAGACACACATTAGGGCGTGAATATGTGCATTAGAGATATAAAGGCTGTGAAATAGCAGCTGATATGCTAAATTCTTCAAACCTGTCATGAGTAATTTGCCCTTCCACATCGCCCTGTCCTATTTTCTCGCTAAGTCCAGTTCCAGGTCAGTGGTCACAAGTCGCACCTTATTCGGGTCATTTTCGGATCTGCTAATCATTTTTTGTGCCGTTTGACGCATTCTTCTGTTATCTGAAATGTGTACAGTACATAGAAAAAAAGGACTGTATATATCCATGTGTGATTCTATAGTCCGTTTTTTGTGTGACATTTATGCCACCAAACAACTAAATTTGAATTGTTTATTCTGACTTTGGTGAAAAATTTACATTTTAATGAGCATTTTTCAATTATTCAATCTTTTTTGTTTGTGTGTTATTAAACTTTTCAATATTCTGTTTTTATTTCATTAAATGGGTTTATGTTTATATTCTATATCAAATCTATATTCAGATTATATATGTATGTGTTTGCGTTTCTATTTTCCGACTAACCTGTTAGAGTCTGAGATTACACTAAATTTAGCATAGCAACAACAAACTGCTTTGATTTGTGGGGTGTTATGTCTTATTTAAATAAATCATTCTTGTTTTACCCATTTGATCTCAAATAAACCAGCAGATATTAATATTGATGAAAGAAACGCAGACAACGACAATTAGATGCTGAGGATGCACTTAGAAGTAGGAAGTTTGTATTCAGTTGCGGTACTTCCCCAGGATGTGAAGTGACATTTTAATTATATCACTGATGAAGATAAATCAGGTTCTTGTTTACTGTTGTCCTCTGTGGTCTTGCTTTTGTAATAAAAACTCTCGTCACATTAGTTATTTCCATAATGAGAAGCAGTACTTCTGAATACCAAATATTGTCCGTAAGGAAGATGTTTTTATACTGAAGTTTCTGGATGATAAACTAACAGATATTTACTTTACTATTCATTACAAACACTAAGAGCAGCATAAAACACACTCAACGCGCTGCTTAGGGTTTGGATACGCTGTCCTGTACATTCCGACTGACGCTAATGGCATGCATTTAAGGATGCAATGCATTATACTTTGGATAAAAGACAGTAAGCTGTTGAAATGTTGAAATTGCTGTGTATTAATGCTACTCTTTAGTTAATGGATTGTAAAGTAAAAGCTAACATACACTAGGAGCCATTTTCCCTTGAAATTATGCAAGAAGCTCAGGTATTCAGAAAAGCAATCGAGGTAAAGCAATCACGGGGCTGAATTGGAATGCGAGCTTCTGAAAACAATCTCATAACGGTACCAGACAAAGACGAGCTATTTCGCAAGAGTCAGACTATTCAAAGAGGTTTAAATAGGACTGCCGCATGAACTGAACTACCAAATGATATAATCATGAGTGCTGCTGACCAGGCATGATTGGTGAGCTGATACAGGAATTAATAAATGGTAATGAAGGGAGGAAAGGGGATTGGTCAAGATTTAGAAAGTGAAAGAGCTCTCTCTCTCTCCCTCTCTCACGCACACGCACATGCGCGCACACACACACACACACACACACACACACACACACACACAGACAGACACACACACACACACACACGAAGGGAAATCACGTTACCAAGCATAACAATTTCCCACCTGCTGAAGTTGGTTCCTCACCATCTGCTGCTGTTGAGACACAGAGGAGAAAAGGGGGGAGGATGGGAAGAGAGAAAATAAAATTAGTTTTATCACAACTATGTCACAGTATTCAGTGCTTCAGCTGCACGCAACGCTGCTGATTCAACTATATTATTAATTGCATCGTGCACTACCATATGTGCATTAATATCTCACATGTAATCCAAGAGAGCATTCAGAATGTAAAGCCGGACACACCTGCTACCTGTAGGGTAAAACATCCTGCCAAGTGAACTACACCACACTGCCACCATGAAGCGTAGCTTGACACCGCCATAGCCCATCCCCCATTTATACACTTCTACAATGCTATATGTCCTGGTCGGTGGCCTTTGACTAATATGTGTTCATCATTCTGGACCAGTGTAGGATTAGCCCCTGCGGCATTCACACTTGTTTACTGCATCCCTAGCTCCTAAATCCCAGTCCAGCTCCATGGCTGAGATCTTGCCCGTCTGCCATCATTACCACAACCCTCCATCTCCATCACCACTCGTAAAATTGCTCTGAAAATGCGCCTGATAGCTGTACACAGCTACAGAGGCAGAAGACCAAAGGCGTCAGATGCATGGGATGACAAATAATATTTGATATTATTGTTGAGGGTGATCAGAAATGTGTTACAGGATTAACCAATTCCCTTGGATCGGTTTGTTGGATGGATGGATGGATGGATAGATGGATGGATGGATGGATGAATAAACATGAATGTATTGGGATTTGGAGCCGTTCTCAGTCACTAATGATACTGCCTACCAATGAGCATGCTAGCGTAATTAAAGTATGATTCAATATCATGTACATTTTTCAATTCATAGTGCTGCATACTAATTAGGTATTAGCATATGGAGAGGGTTAAGGCCACATAGATCATGAGGCAGACAGGGAGACAGTTATAGATGCCAGCATTTCATGCAGCTGCAAATGCCTTCAAATCCATCTTAGAAAACTAATCAAGTCAACACTTCCAATCATAACGATGAGAAACAAGCAGAGAGTACATTTCTCTCCTCTCCAGAAACCAAGCATCAGTGCTCTGTCAGTCTGCATTCCCTGTGTTGTCTTTAGATGTGAAAATAAAATCACATTACAAAGTGCTCTCAGAGGTTTTTAAGAAACTTTTACATTGCCAATCTTATTTAATGTGGTACCTTATTTCTGGGGGGTCTGTATTCTGTGTATCTACTAAATGTCGAGCAAGACCAGCTCAGCTGACTGTTTTGAAAAACTTAAGAGACCTCTGGAACAAATTATTTCAACTAAGACAGCAGCCATGAATCTTTCCCCAGCAGCTGCAAACTGAGGGGTAAAACAGACTCACTTAGACATCACTGTGATAAACAGACAGAATTAAAGAGTGAACCGCAGCCTTCAACACTCCTTTAACTGTGAGAGAAAGCTCAAATTGAAGTCATAAGGAGCCAAAGCCAAGCACTTTCCCAACCTCTCATCTGTCTGGCAGTAGATGCTCCCCTTTGTGTTTTCCCACGCACATTGGCCAATGTAATCCCAAAACCAAGCACATTCCAAGCTTCACTTAGAACAGTGTTCTTTTTGCTATTTCCTCTCCTCTCTTACCATAGGGGTCAAGACCCGCACATGCAAGCCCACAGACACATACTGTAGTGTCCACACACAATTACACACTCACAAAGAAAAGGAAAAACATGCCTCCGAGTGCAGACAACTATTGACACCCACACATAAATACACACGCTGAGAAAATATAGACATATAAAAAGCTTTTTATGTGTTGTACGTGTTGATGTGGTGAATCATAATAGTGTGTAAAATACTAAACTTTAGTTGTATAAAACACGGGGCTGGCTAAATGTATGTCGTCAATTGTTGGTGTTCCCTAAGATGAGTCAAAACACCCCATGCGAGTTGCAATACTTGAGTTATTTCCAATGGAAAATCACTATGTATCTGTTGTTACCTAGTCTGACTCAGGGGATGTAGACAGTGAGTATAAGCCTGCCACATATCTCACGCCGCATTCTCCTCCTGTTCCGCTATCTCCGCTATCTAATTTGCACGAGCACCATTGCTGCATCCTGTGCTTAGCACCGCCCAAGAAGATTGTAATTGGTTTAAAGAAATACAAACAAGTCAGAGCGTTTTTTCCCCCTATACCAGAATGATAATATGTGGAGCCAGACCTGTCTTTAGCGCTGACACAGCTCAATGGAGACAGGTCTGACTATGCAAGACTAATTGTTGTCTGTCAAGAGAAGATGTACTTTCCATTTTGATGAATAGATTAGAAGATAAGAAGAGTGTTTGCCTCTACTGAAATAGTGAAACAGCACAATTGTAAGTTAACTACTGAGTTGGTCATCTGTAAATGCCAGGCAGTAGTACACACACTGCAAACAAAACTGGCTTAATCTTACATACATGTGATGTTTAGGCAAATGAGGAGCATTAGCTTGCCTTGGGGATACACTTAAAATAACGTATATATATTTACACTTTGTGGACAATGTGCTGTCTTCAATAAGCAGCAAAAGCAGAGATAATGTGACAAAATTATATAGGAGAACCTATTAAGGAGGAAGTCAGGATGGGGGTTGGGTTAACAAGGTGTGATTATGAAACATGTGAGCATGGTTCATGCCCCATCTTGTACCAACAGCCAATGTTGATTTCTCTTAACCAACGCATAATCTTATCCAGGTCTTAACCATAGAGCAGGCATGTGTAGTTTGTCAAATGGCTACATGGGTTGTTTTAGAATTGGGTATTCTAAAGGTGCTTCCATGTAGCAGTGCCACTTTCAATTATTTATTTTCTTTTATCTTATGATTTTATCTATTAATGTAAATATCACTTTATCATGCCTTCTAGAAAGGATGCAAAGAGGACGCTGTTCAGGGAATCAATAAAAGGCTTCACAGACTTGAACAATTATTTGTCTGTCTCATCCTGCTGTTTACACAAATCTAGTCGAAATATTTGCAAAGTCACCAGAAAAAGAAATCACATAAAATACTCCTAAGATAGTAGGAAAGCGGTACTATTCTGGTTGTTCACTCAATAATAAAGCCATAGAGAAAGAAATATGTTTGTTTTAGTCATATCCTGGCAACATGTGCCTTTCTTTGAGAAATTAAATGGTTCTGTTCATATTATCCTGGAAATATAACATATTTTCCCTTCCAATAAAGATGGTCGTCAAACCCAAACCAGCATATTTCCCTCAGCAGAATGGCTATAAACAGATCTATAGTGAATCTAGAAACAATCATGATGTACCACTTGGGTGTGCTTACTTCATACTGTATCTCAAAACGTGCTGTGATACAAACATTAAGCAGTCGGTTCAGTTTTATGTCTATCATCAAAAAGTGGTGAAAACCAAACCCAACCTGCACATTTGAGCTGTAAGCATACATACCACCAAACATGTAAATGTTAATTTTCTCCATTATTCAGCAACAAAACTATTAAACCTACAAATGAGTTTATATAATCAATTTAATGTGTTACATGGGAATAGTTCAGGCACATGTGCATGTTTTCTTGTGTTTTTCCTATAGTAGTTAACCTCATGTAAATAGTATATTCAGACAGACAGTCTGCATATTTAGGCAGACAGACAGACAGATATTGTTTTATTTTGTACAAAAAAACATTTGACAAATTGATGCATCTTGAGACTGCACTAATACATTTGTAAAACATGGAGGATTCTGGAGATGGCTTATTTAAATGGTCCCTCCTCCTTCCCAGGAGAAGGTTCTCTCTGTTGGACATATTGGTGTAATCTGAATGACAGCCGGGAGGCAGTAATAACCGTCCATAATCTAAATGGGAACCAGCCAGCCTGTCCAGCATAGGGCTGCTGTGACCTCAAGGTGTTCAGTGGAGATAGAGGGGCCGGTGCACAGGACGACCAAGTGCAAAAACCACAACAAAATACCCACATAGTACACACACACATAGACATACATACATAAGGAGGAGGATACATATCCACATATAAAAACACACATATTAAAGGTTTGCATATGTAGATGTAACATGGCAGGTTTGGGTTGTGGGAAATCTTTCATTCATCATTAGAAGAGGTTTTGCTTTGTTTCTACATTGTGGCTGACTGGGCATGCCCTTCAACAGCAGTGACCTGTTTACATGCACACACATCATCCAATCACACAGTATAAATTACAAAAAAATCAATCACAGAATATGAATCAATAGTAGCTTACATTTCAAAACAAACATATAGGACCAGTGAATCTAATAATCTGCTTTTCTTCCCCAATAGTGATGTTGGGATTCATTTGTTTTATTTCTATATTTCTATTAATCTAAACCTAAGAATGTAATGTATTAGACCCTGCATAGACTACGTGTATCAGCCACAGTGAACTTAAAATGGTGTGCAGCCCCAATCTATTAACCACAAATTGTCATTTAATACATGAATACCATTATGCAAATAACTTCATTCATTCACTTGTACAGAGTGAAGACGAGGGGCTTGTTGTTGAAGTTCAGGCCCCACAGGCTACACTGTTTGCTGGACATAGTTCTTTTTTGACAAGTCTGCTTTTTGCAGCAGTAAACCCCACCAACTGAAAGAAAGAAAAAATTGTGCATACCTCTATCTTTTAAAAAAAGACTGCGTCGTCATTGGTGTCGTTTCCCAGCAGCAAGTTTGAAAAGTTTGAAAAGTGAAGCCAATGTGCCTTCAAATTGCATTCTACCTAATGGCCATCAGGGGGCGACTCCTTTGGTTGCAAAATTTGTTAAATGTAACCTTTTTGGGCGCCTAAAATGTCTTAGCATCCAGCATTTAGTTGTACTTAGCTCCACCCACTCACGGTCCAAAAAAAAGAGGGCAACAGCTGAAATGCTGAACTCCCAGCTTCAAAACCTTAGTCCACAAACCACTGGGTGATGTCAACGTCTTATCAACAGTCTGTGGTTGTTTTCTGAGACATAAGGTGACACAGACCTGAAAAAGAGTTTTCCTGTGCATCAAACACAAGAATCATGTAGTTCTAATTTATATCAACAGTAACCACCTGACTGTGAAGATTAGGAGGTATATTGAAGAAGCCAAAAAGTCATCAATACTTGAGCCACCATGTTTATGCAGCTATGTAAAAACCTTTATATAGTTACTTTTACCAACAGCCGATAGCAAAGTAAGAGCTAGGTGTTCAGATGTTGAAAAAAAGACTGCAGGGTTAGCAGTTAAATCTGGCTTAACAGAAACCCCTCCACTTAATGAAGGCGGATCAGCAGGGCATAGATCATAGCTAGTGATTAAGGACAGATTTGCTCTAGTAGTTTCTAATTTCTTTCAATTTCAAATTCATACATCTCAAAAATAAGTACTCTTGGTACAAACATAACGACATGTCACATGTATGATTCAATATGGCGTTGGCATTACCAATGATTTGGAGATTTATACTATATTTTAGTTGATGGTTGATGCGATATATTTCTATAAGGTGCCAAGAGGAAAGGGGTAGACTTGAAGTGAATGAGTGTGAAATGCATTTGGATCACCTCTGATGAACCATGTGATCAGTTTCACCAGCTGACAGATATCTAAAAATGGAATCATAGAAGTTGAGAGGAACAGAAAGAAAACCCTCAGCACTAAAGAAGCCTGCAGTACTGTAAGTGATCATATTAGTTCTTAAACTCATAAAATGATGAACCTCACTGCATCACAGGGTCACACTAGTCGAATAAATAATAAATTGGTACAACAAAAAGAGAAACAGAAGAGCACTGTTTTTTGTTCTGTTAAAGTTTCAAAACAAAGTGTTTCATCTGGTCTGTGGTTGTGTTCAGTTTTTATTCTCTTTATTGTAGTCGTCTTAAATTCCAACAAATGAAAACCCTACTTCAGTTCTTGACAGCTGTGAGTGTCCTAGCAAATAATGTCAGTGTAAGTGATTTTGCAGAGAGAGAATACAGACAACAAAGTGTCTTCTTTTCTCTCAACATCACTTGAGGTGTCAAAAGTTTTGGAGTACAGTACGCAGATTTGATGGGATACTTGTTAGCTGCCTAAAACAAAGACATGACTGGCAGGCTGAGCAAGATACTGTAGATAGAGTGGACATTGACAAGAGCACAGTTAGTATTGTAGAGGTATAACAAAATGTATGTAGATGTGAGTCCTGAGTTTGTGACGCCTTGTGGACACTTGCAACCCTCGCAGATGCAACCAGCATAAATCACGCTGTACTCCAGATTATATATAGTGGAAGGGGAGGGATTATGCTAAGGATGACCTCAGTGCTTCAATGAGCCATGATTTCAGGCCTTCCCAAAAAAATGGTGAATACAAAAATGGTGAAAAACTGTTAATCGGCCTCACTCCACAATTTAGAATGATATAGTTCACAGTCTTTACACACGCTTCACCAATTATTTTTGAACATGAATGTATTAAGAAACAAATCTCAGATTATACTTTACCTGGACTTTAACATTGTGCTTGACTTCATAATTTTAATTAAAGAGAAAACAATATTCGTAATTCTGAGAAATAATTGTCCATTAGGTGCAATGTGCTGATGTCAATACAATTAGATTGTTTTGAGTGGGAAGAGGTTGCATGAAAAAATGTCTGCACTTTTTCCAGTCTTGTTTCCTTAGCATTAGCATTAACCCTGAAACCTTTTAAGGCTTTAATAATAAAGATGAAAGTATTGTTTTGATATCCACATTTGTCTGGGTGAGAGGTCAACGCAACGATTGCAATAATTGTAATGATGATAGCAATCCATTACACAGTCGTGGGAGCTAGTGCCTGTTTCGTGATGTTATATCTGATGGCACTGACCTGGCGGATGTTTTAAACACAGGAAAGGTAGTGGGGGAATTTTTATTTTAATGTTTAGTTTATTACAATAACAGGTTTTTTGTATGCCTAGTGTTATATATTGTATGAGTGGTTGCCCGTCACATTTACATATGAAGACTTAGGTCAAAGTAAAATGATTTCTTGTTTGACTGTCTTAAGATACAATGAGGTAACTGCTTCTTTGTATTGATTATATTGGCAAAAGTTAGATATTAGCTGGGATGTAACAACTGAAAACCCCAACAATGATGGCTGGCCAGCAGTCAACTTGAGCTCCATCTGACATGATGACTTCGTAAAGCTTATCACTCTTACCTTTATGGCCAATCAGCCCACAACAAAGTCAAAAAACAATCCGGGTAATGGGTCGTATTCCCATTTAGCAGTGTAGCATCAAGAGCGACAGTCAACTGTCACTGCTACTGCTGGCAGCCCAGTCCACTCGCTGGGGCTGGCAAAGCCTGTTTGCTTCTGTCAAGTTTCTCATGTTATAAATCCTAAGCAGTAAAACTTTTGTTGGAGTTTTCATGTTTCTTTCGTCTATTTGGCAGTGAAAAAAACCTGTTTAATTTGCCACAGGACTGCGTTCAATTACAGCATGACTCAAGTTGCAGTTTAAAAGGTTCCACGTGTTCGCAGCCAGAAATGAGCAGCATTATTACAATCAACTTGCCAGGCAGCTGCAAAATAAGACTGACATAAATTGGCATAGACTCATAGAAATGGTGATTCAAGGTAAGCGTTATTATTGATGTAAGTGACACAATTCAGCAAACCAACATTAACACTCACTAAATTTTAAAGGCACTCAAATTACATAGTCAGAATATTTAGAAAGCAGACTGGACTGCTGGAAGAGTTTTGTTTGTTTGTTTTATCATAGCTGTCCAACTGGCAATAAACACTGAATTTATATCAGCTAAATGTTGCTTTGTCTGTCAGAAAAGATTAAAAAAACAATGTCTAAAGTGGTTTGTTGCAAATGAGGATTTAGTTAGCTTCACTGTGGCACAATCTGTGTACATGTGGTACATTAGAGATCACCTTTCCTTGTACACCCACACACACCCACACGCACGCACACTCTCTAACCTCCAGCAGATGCTCATTGCAATTCCATCTCCCAGAAAACATCACCCTTAAAAGTGTTTGTTCCATCATAGCAGTGCTTATTAATATTAAATCATCTTGCTCTGGAGTGGGTGGCTAACTGTGAAATGGCTCACAGACATAATACCAACAATAATTAGGGAGGCATTGTTGACGTTCTTTCAACTAATGACAAGGAAGTGCAGTAGCACATCCCTTTATATCAACTGGAGCGGCAAATAATATCTCTCTGTAAGTAAATAACCCATCCATTATAATTTTACTTTTTTGACAGCAGAGCAGAACAAGTGGCTCTTTGACACGTGGTTTTGAAAAAAACTCCAGGATGAGATAAAGGATTTTAATTTGTTTCTGTACAGCTCATCTTGCTTATAGGATGCTTAAGATGCTATATACACCTCTTTTAAGTTAACATTAATACATGAAAGTAAGGATATTGTGAAAAATTATGAAGAAAAACATCTTATTGCAATATTATTGACAGACACTACAACTGCGGTTTGATTTACTGTATAACATTTTTGCTTTATAGTTGTATTTCCCAATGTAATGAGGAAACCCCTGCCAAAACAGTTTATTAAGGGAATGCTCAACAAAGCAGTGATGAATGAGGTGTTTAAAAATCCTAGTTAATAAAATCATGAAATTGGCTTTCGTACAGTGAACCCAGTGAAGCGCAATCTTTAGTGGAGGAAATTATAAATAATCCCAACCCATCTGTAATAATGTAAACAGCAGACAAATTAAACAAACATGTAAAAGGAGTCCTCTCTTTTTAGAAAAAAAACATTTGCCTATTGTAACATTTTAAATGTATGAAACCTTAACAGTTATCTCTGTTATTAACACGCATGTCTTTTAAGATGTATTTCTTGACATGCTCTTTGCTAGCAAGTAAATCAAAAATACTATAGAATTTGGAGATTTAGTCAGTATATTCACGGTGACTTTTTGTTGGCTTTTAAGTGCACTTTCCCACCTAACTTGTTTGGTCCAGACTTTCAGACTTTTCAGTTTTATCTAAACAAAAATTACAGGTGTGAAACCTACCCACCATCGCTGTCTAGACCAACAAGCCGGACCTTGGTCCGACGAAAAGGGATGTTCTCGGCCCGGATCAAATTGAAGCATGGTTTGGTTCATTTCTGATGCACGGACATTATTTGGATGGTACGGACTTTCGGACAAATTACATAAAGTTCTGGCAGTCTTTCGCAAGAACCAGAAAAACAATGCAGCAACTAAATAAGCTTAGGTAAGCGAGGAGACTAATGGACATTTCTTCATATTATTTTCCAAGTGGATGAGAGGGAGAGGACCGGAGAGCGCGTAAACAAACCAATCAACCGCAAGTATGGGGAGCTCACGTAGGTGAGGAAAACAGGATGTAGGTATGTCATGTATAGTTTTTTGTGTGCTCGCTTCATTGCAATGTGAAACCAAAACTAACTGGATCAAATGTATACAATGCAACAAAAACACAAACCTTGGTTTGGACTTTCAGGTGTGAAATATAAATATGCATTTAAGATATTGACTTGGCCTAAAACAAAGCAGAGCTCTTAGAGTCATTTTCCTTTGACAAGTGAGCCAGAGTTGAATGAAAGAAACTATAAAAAGGTTTAAAATCCATAATATCACAGACTGTATACTGCATGTGATGGCTTGTGGAGAGGATGTTCAGTCAAATAGAGCATCAAATTGCAATTCCAAGCATAACATAGAGAAAAACCCATTGGATCAGACTGTCTATGGGGAAGTGTTTTTGTAATGTGGTCAATACAGAGTGCAGACATATCCAAGGCCTGATTCATACTGTGTTTTTGACACAGAATCAATGTGTTTTTTTAAAGTCTGCTCTTAAGTGTCAGTGTGCTAAACCAAGTGTCAGCACAATTATACATGTTCTTAATAGTGCTATGGCCAGTATTGATTGTCCATACCCTATAGGAGGTTACCTCAAGAATACAAAAGAGGACAAAATTGACCATGTTCCTCTGACAATTATCAAGAAATTCCCTGATGGTGGTAATTGAAGTTCTGTACAAATTGTGAGATTTGATCGATTCCTCAGGGAACAGATCGAAAACACAAGCATGTTGCATGCCATAAAAGAATAAAAAATCCATTTACAGAATAAGTGCTAGTATTTTTCCAGAAATTATTCTAACCTGAATCACGGTTGTTGCACTGTGCAGCAACCAGATGTCTTGGAAGGGAGGCTGACACCCATGGCAGTGCAGCAAGTGTTCCTTTTCAGCAGAGAAACTATTTCTAAGGTGTCTTATCCATATTTATTTTTCTTTGTGCCCTACTGTGCAAAAGGATCTAATAACCAAAATATATATACGGTAGATGTCATATAAATGTCTTAAACCTAACACATAACTCAGATGGATGGGGTTGTGTGTAATGGAATCTGTCAAGTTACAGATGATCCCAGGAAAAGTTTCAACAACTACTTGCATTAAATGTATTGTTTTATTCTCATGTACGTGGAAAAAAACCTAATAAAAATAAACCACACAAACAGTATGAAGACCAGTATTGCTGCTATTGCATGAATGTTTTTTTATAAAAAAAGAACACAGTACTTGCAATAAAAAGAATGTGGTCAGATCAAAAGCGCAGCTCCTCTGGTTTCACTTCTTGTGGCTTTCAAAACAGCAAATAATACATAAAGCCAGACAGTGGATATATACAGAGAAGCCCCCACTTCCAAGAAAGAAAATGTATATTTATTTGATCTTTGCATCCAAATGAATAATGCATGTTGGGATTATAACTGCAACAGTGCAAGATGAGAAATGGAGGAGGGAGGCAAAGAAGAAGAAACAGAAACAGCAGACTACAGCAGTACAAGCCAAGGAGGAAAAGCCTCCATATGAGACGGCTCGCCACCATCTTAAATGAATAGTTCACACCAAAAGAAAAATGCTTTCATTCCCTTCACCATCCTGTATGTAATCCACCAAAGTGTGTACTGCCAAAACACAAAAGCAAATTAGGTCCCTAAGTGAAAAAGTGTACTGACAACGTTATGTTAAACAAGCTTTTTCCAAAATTTTTATTGCAAACAAAGATTGCAAAGATAATTGTTTACTTCAATTATCTGAGATGGAACTCACAATGTTAAAGGGAAAATTCAGATTTTTTTAAAGTGGGGTTGTATTAGGTACTTATCCACAGTGAATTACACACAGTAGATGACAGTCGTACCACCGACACAGGAGCTAAGAAATATACTGCTGTGGATGGAGGCAGCAGCAAAATGTATTTTAGCCGCTGAAATCAGACACTTACCTAAAAACAAATCATAATTTTAAGCATTCACTTTATTTCTAATAATTCATCGCTTTACCCTGCCATAAGACAGCCTAAAAAAACTAGAATGTTAACTGAAGGTTATTTGTAGACCATGGATTTTTCAAAAGAAAGGTGTTTAAAGGTCATCTTGAATACTCTTCACATATAATGCCCTGCTTTATATTCAACCAAACGCCCTCTGAAGGTGCCGCATACACGTGCTCTTTGGAAAAGAAGAACATGCATCGGGAACCACATCATTGGAAGTCAGCAGAACTGACATGAATAATATCAGAACAGTTTAAATGTTACCACAACGCCCCTACTATATGTACATACTGTATATATGTATACTGTTATCATTAAATTCTATTTAAACAAGGTTTTATTTTTTGAAGTTGTTAAGAGAACAGTTGAAATCAAAGCTTCCATCAATCCACACCAAGTGAGCTCTTCTTCCATTGTGTCGTGTTGTTCACCAAATGACAAAGAACCCAAACTTGAAAGACTAAACTGGATCTGTCTCTCATTGCCAAGTATGTATCTGAAGCGTAATTTGTTCACATCAAAGAAGGGAGGAGAAAACCCTGACTCATTCCACTGTATTTCACATTGTTAGTGTAGAAAGGGAGGAGGGGTGAAACTCTCACTGCTCCTAATTGGATGTAATAGCTAGAGGGAATAAGCTTGCTTTGGCCTCAGGGAAGGGAAAGTGAGAAGAGAGAGAAGATGTTTAGAGAGGGCTGAAAATGCTAAACATCCATGGATGAGTAGAAAGACAGACGGCGTAGTCCTAGTAAACTGAACACATACACAGCCTACTGTTCAGAAACGGCACAATAAAGATGGGAGAAGAAAATGCACACGGGAGAAGAAAAGAAATTGCAGGAATGTGGACTGGAATTAAAAAGGCGCCAGAGAGGAGAGACACTGTGGAGAGAGTCTGAGAAAAGGCAGCACATCAAACAGATAAATGGGTATTGATAACAGAGAGCATGCTGGCTCCTAAATCTATGAAAGCTTTTGGGAGGACCTAGTCCAGAGAGAAGAGAACTAGGTCTGCGTTGCAGGGACATTTTGAAGATGAGAGAAACCTTTGGTGCTCCTGTGAAGTCAGTCAATTGCTGAGGGCAATCCTTTAAACTTTCACCCTCGTTGAATTAAACAGATTTCTACAGCTAGTGGGACTGAGGCAGAATGGGCTGATATTAGTATTGAGAGGTCTGACCAGTGATTTCCTCATTTCAAACAGAAATCTAACTGCCTGGTCAGACCAGCATTTATTATAGAGAAAATTGAAGTAATTTCACTGCTATAGAGTTTCCACAATCACTCTTGTTGCTCATGGCGAAATCAATCTTTGCAGCTCTTTTGTGGAGAGTTCACCTTTGGTGAACTTTGACAAGCGAATTTGACTCGTTGACCAATTGCTGTCAACATGCAATGTTGAACTTTGAGAGACCAGAGAGTCCAAAATGGAAGAAACTACACAGATGTTTGGTATCATCCAATTTTATTAGGCCTAGTGATGTAATGTTGTCGAGTATAAACAGCTGCAGAAATGAGAAGTGGCATGGTCTGCAGTCAGTTGTGACACATGGCTAGATGGAACAAATATAGTCTCTTGGCCAGTTAGCTTAGAGCTTTGGACACAACCAGGCTAACTGTTTCCCCCTGTTTCCAGTCTGTATGCTAAGCTAAGCTAACTGTTTGCTGGAAACAGCTCCATCTAGGCTTTTAAGACATGAGAGTGGGATTGATCACCTCATCTAAATGTAAGCAAGAACGCGATTAAGAATATCTCCGTAAATGTCAAACTATTTCTTCAACTTACTCACAGTTAACAACTGAGACTGCAAGTAGTCACAATGCCACTGATCTTTCAGCACCAGCTATTTGTCCTGGATGCACAACACATTTTCTTTCTGGTCTGAGAAGGCACCAACACAGACTGAAGTCTTCCATGTCAGTATGGAATACGTATGCAACGTTACCCATTTAAAAAACAAAGTTAATCTCATTCATCTGTTGAGCATGAAAGAACCTTTTGTTTCAACACCATTGCTGCTCCCACCACCATACATAAGCTTAACCAAAACCTACAGCAGTCATGGCCCAGAATCAGCAATCCGTAATAAGTATGGTGCGGTGGAGCTTTGGTCACTGTGAGGTTGGAGGCTTCAAACAACATAATCTTCATCTCAAAGGCTTGTGCACACAAAGTCTTCTCCTTGGAGTCCTTGTCTCAAAAACAACTTTTGCTGCCACACAAACCCCCAACCATTGCACTCAAAGGAGTGGGAATCTTTCTTCCCAGCCAAAGGTATCCGATCCTCTAAGCTCAAACCCCTTTCTCTGAGAAATGCTTTTGATTGTTTGAGACCACCTCCACTGCTCCTATGACTTCATACTGCGAGTAAACCAAATTTACTTTTCAAACAGCTGAGATATATTCCCACAGGGGTCCTAAATTCCAGATAAGACCATCAAGGCTACAGTGCATGGTGTGGTTAAGACCTTTACTGTGCTCAGAGACACAAAGACGTGAGCGTCTTGAGAGGAGGGGTTAAATAAAAACAAACAAGCAAAAATGCCCACCAAGGTTCTTTCTTTTCTTCAGTGTAAAGGTCTTCATCCTTGTTAGGAGTAAGCTGGTCCCCATTCTGCCCTCTATTGCTCTCATTACTGTGCATCCTGCCTCAGCCATCTCTAAGCCCTGCAGAGATGCACTGAGGGCTTTCGTCGGAGGATAAGATCGATACCTTTCCTCATCATTGGCCAGAGGCAGCGATAATGCACTCAGCCCAGTGTCTAGAGGGTTCACCGGATTTTGCAGCAACCTGAGACCTAGGACCTCAGGTGAAATAAGTGCAGTTAT
Organism: Ophiodon elongatus; assembly: GCA_016806645.1. Taxonomy (NCBI): domain Eukaryota; kingdom Metazoa; phylum Chordata; class Actinopteri; order Perciformes; family Hexagrammidae; genus Ophiodon; species Ophiodon elongatus. The sequence continues at coordinate 474,954 of JACSYO010002157.1, forward strand.
GAACCATGAGGTCCCTGAAAAATAAAAATGTACAATGCTTCCAAAACTATGGTTTTAGTTTGGTAGATTTTAAAGATATTAAAATATATATCAAGGATTATGTTAACTCACATGAAGTGATTAAGAGGGATTTTACACCACCCTGCCGTTATAAATCACTATTAAACACAATCAGATGTAGGAGCACCACATAATATAATGTTACAGGGTTAATGATTCACTGCCTGATCATGCCCCTTTAATGAATGCCTAATTCATGTTGAAAATTGGAACTCTGCAGGGCAAAGCCCATACGGTCCGACTCTGCAGATTCAACACAACACTGGACCTGAGCATTTTTCTTTCATATATAGCATCCACCCATGACCCTGACGGCTCAGCAGTAACACTATCATCTGTGTCTCACACACCAAGCTAACCCATGATGGACCTTAGCTGGTCTTCTGATTAATATATTTATTCTATGTGGCCTCAGCAGGTATGTGATAAACATGTATCACTCAGAAATGAACTGCTGTGAGCATTTATTTTAGGTTTACTATCCCTTTAGGTCAATAGTAGAGCTTAATTAATGATGATTATGGCAAGGCTTCTATTGTTACATGGTTATGCATGCAGAGATGACAATTATGATTCCTCTAATTTAACAGAAGAAAATCAGAAAAAATAAAGTGAAGTTATTGCAAAATGCGAAATCAACAATAGTTAGATGTAAAAGGAAGACACGTTTAACACATCCCTTCTAATTCTAATATTCCCTTTTGCTACATTAGTTATATTAAAACATAAATCCTACGGAAACCAAAAATAAATCACCAAAACAAATTGTTGATGTGTCTGAATCTCTGTTGTAAATCAAAGACCGGCAGAGAAACATATCAAGGCCCTATGATGGATTGTGTTAATTAACATAATTCATATGCATCCAATTTCAAGTTCAGCTATAGCTCATAAACATTTTACTGGATTCACAATATTATATTCAATAATGCCATTACAGTACATGGAGAGAGTAAATTCAACATTCAATTTGAAATGGTTGCAGTTTTCAGATTGTTTCTGTGATACAGGACAAGTTTGTGCATTATTATCATTATTGTTTACATATATTGAGCAGCATTCCATGGGACAATCTCGACAATAAATACATTTACATGTCATTGCAAATCTGTGTTGAACAAATCACACATTTTGAATGGATTCTACCTTCAATAATGGGCATCTCTTAAACCTTCTGTTCAGTTTAGTGTTTATGCTTTCTTCCACTGAGAAGCACAGTTGGGTCTTTCACCATCCAATTAAAAATATTATAGATTTATGAAAGAAAATGCTGTATGCCCTGCTAAATACTAAGTTTCTGAGAAAACAACACTTTAGGTCTGAAGGGAGCGGTCATTGAGAAGGAGCTACAGCATGACTGACCCATCTTTCTGCCTAACATCCATTGGACAGCTGAGCTTGTGCCTCCATTCATATTTGTAACATGCTTCTCTCCGTTCTCTGTTCCCCCCACCCCACCCCCGTTTCTCTGCATGCTCATTACATATGCCCTAGTTTGCTCGCCAGCCAAGAGAGCCTTGCTAGCTTCATTACAAACTTGGAAACCTCCCATTTTTTGTACCTTTTTTTCCGCATCAAGATCTCTCACATTCATGCTTGTATTCCAGAAGTGGCATAAAACGATTCATCAAACATGTATAAAGAAGTGGAGCTCACATCTCATCTGAATATTCACAGTTACTGCTGAAGAGGAAGGTGTTTGTGAAGGAAAGTGCTAGTGCAGATTAACATGCAAGGAAAGAAAAAAAAATTGGGCGAGGGGAAAAAGCATTTTACTTGAAAACTGTGTCACTAATTCACAGGATTAATGCATATTCAACAGCACATGAAGGCATTTCTGTGACCCTGTTCGTTAAATGTACCTCATTAGCTCTCTTGTTGTCTTGATGTTTTCCGTGTGGAATTTTGGATGAAAGGGAAATTATGCCACACAAATACACTCTGTGACTGAACAACCCTCTGATTCAAAATTCACAAAGTATGCACTACTAGATTCAAATGTTTAGTCTTTTTGCGTGTGTATGTGTAAGAGACAGGGAGACGGATAGGTTCAAAGAGCCAATCATAAATTTGATAAATACAGGAAAAGCATTTAATTACATATTATTATTAAACTTTTCTTTGCATTAAAGGAAACATTTTGGGAAATATCCTTGCTAATGTCAAGAGTAAGAGAAGAATACTGATACCTCATGTGTGTCTGTTCTACAAGTAGCTGGAACCAGTAGCCGGTTAGCTTAGCTTAGCATTGGGACTGGAAACAAGTTATTTTTGAAAGAACCAAAATACACCTACACGCTCCTTTAAAACTCACCAATTGTCACATCATATCTTGTTGGTTTATTCTACACGTGAATCAAAGTGATGGCAAATATAAATTTGCCATTTTACGGGGTTTATGTGTCAGACTATGTCTTGGATAGGAGTTGTGCCTCTCTGGAATCTCCGCTGGTTGCCTGGCACGCTCAAGCTGACAACAAGCCTTCCTGAAACAGTCCTTCACAATACGCCTTTGTTAAATGACAAATTGTTTTTAAACATTGGTATTTGTACAGATTAAACAAATGAGACACAAGCTAATGGTTTGCTGGCTCCAGCCACATATTGAAGAGACAAATAATGAGAACGGTATCGATCTTCACATGTAATACTTGTCAACAAAGCGAAAGGGCGTATTTCCCCAAGATGTCATTCTATTCCTTTTAAATCTCTTCTGACTGTCGTCTCACACATAATAACACACCCTGTTACACAACGCACTGTACCACTTCTCAATGTCTCGCTGCATAGCAAGTCTGTCATCCAGTACATGGTACTATGACTTGTTTGGTTAAAGTCATACTGGCAATTTAAACTGTGAAAGATATTATAAAGGAAGCCGCATGTGATGTTGCTCTATGACATATGCATTTTAGAAGGACATGAAGAAGTAGTTACAAAATATCTTCTGATCCTTGTTCCACTCATACTTCACACCCACTGGCCTAAGCTGTGCATTGTGTGTACTGGAAAGGGCAGGCCTTGACAAATTGAATTTCTTCATCCTGCTTACTCCTTGGTCAGTGAATTTCATGTAGCAGGCGCTACTTCCTCAAAGAGCCGCAGTATTGTGCATGGCAAGGCTCAGTGTACAGTAGCTATGTTGGTGATGAAGTACACTCAAGGCTGATTACTGGACATCAAAACTGTTGTACTAAAGCTACTTTTCAGTGATTTTTTTGTGTCGCATTGAATAGACAGTTCACTGGAAAATGAGTAAATTAATAATTGATGTATAACTCAATGACAGCATCAGCTAATAATTTTCTTTACTTTTTTTTTTTCTGGGGATCCAATTTCTAAAATTGACAAACCATAGCGAACCAATTCCCAACAGGTCTTTTCTAGACATTGTGAGAAGAGCAAATTGAGCATTCCTGACCATTTCTAGTGCCATTTTCACATCACCTTATATTATCGTGAATAGGTAAACTTGTCATTTCAAAGAGATATACGTTTGATGAATCACTTGATTTTATGCATGTCTTATTGAAAAACATATATACATGTTAAATACTTCATGAATAAAACCAAATAGATGCATTTAGCTGGAGTTAGCAGGCTATCACGTTCTTTTCCTCTAATCAGTAAAACGAATAGAATATACACTAGCCTTTCGTATTAGATTCAATATTATACGCAGGCTATACTTATTAGAACCATACGAACATTCAGCCACCCTCAAGTGGCTCAAAGGTGTACCGCAGATATAAACGTTAAAATGGAAGAAATTCTGCAAATTCTTTTGCCGACCCTAATAAAATCTCCTGCGACCCACCTGTGGTTCCCGACCCAGTCTTTGGGGAGGATTGCTCTAAATAAGCAAGCATGCAATTTGCTAAATGATCACATGGTCTAGTATCACACATACAGAGTCCAGGAAACAGCTATGAAATAGTTGTACTCACAACATCAAGACAAATCTTCGCCCAGCTGCAGCAGCCACCTTAGAACCTTGATTTGATGTGTTATAATTATAACTTAGAGCGAGACAGGGAGAGAGAGTCAGAAATAGAGGGTGAGATATCCCACAAAGATCCCTCTTCAATGCTTTGAACCAGGCTAAAAATACGCTCTGTGATTTAAACTTTGTTGTTACACTAAGTGACAACAAGAAAATGATAAGCCATAGACAGTGTAGCAGTTAAAAATCTTCTACTTTTATTTAACTGCTGGATTATTACAAAATTAATGTATTTTGTCTTTCCTTCTGCTTTGCTCTCATTGTTCCCCTACAATGTGCAAAGTCTTAAAAACATGCATATCAGCAAGTACTGCTCAATACTATGAAGGACTGATACTGTATACTGCATCTATTCAGACAGCATCATATACTCATCATTTTAAATGCACACAGACAGCGTGTGCAGGGTGTACAAGGCCCTCGGCTCAGGCTCCCGAGTGATAACTTTAATGACACACACACAGATCGGTGTAAGGGGGTATACAATGCGATCACACCTTCAGCAAACCTTTAAGCACGTGCCACACATTCAGAGTAGTGTATCTTATCAACAGTGGGTCCGCATGCTTTTGCTTGTGGGCTTTGCTGTCCATGGAGAGAAATCTTTCAGGTAATACACAAACCAAACCGATAGTGGTAGTGTTAAATTAAATGTCTACCAAGAGACCTTATTATCTTTTAATACAGTAATATAATATGATCTTATTTGTAATAAATCCACCCCATTCTTTGAACTGATGTCCCCGTAAATATAGACTGACATAACACATAGAGGTGGTGACAGCAACAATCAGATAGTTCTCGGGTTTTCTTATTGATCTCAGGTCAAATGAAGCTTAATAGCAGAAGAACATAAGCTCAATAGTGCCCATTGCTAAACCGTATTACTGCATTAAGTTGATTTCAACTTCTTCCTGTCTCCAAGTCAGGGAGACCAGCAGCTCTGTGCCACACCCTGGTTTACGTGCTCATCAGAGTGAGTAAAGGCTGAGTTGTTGCTTGTTGTCACTGCGTCAGACGAGTTAATGAGACACGTTCACTTTATTAGGGCTTCTGTTGGCCTACGATTACTCCTCTGAAAAAAACCTACAAAGATGATTTTGTAGAGAAAAATCTATCAAATAGTCGGTTACATACCTGCGTCTAACAATTAAGAAAATGGTGCAACTTGTTGCAACTCTTGCACTTTTGTATTAGCAATAATGGATTGCAAGCTTTCTAATAAGCTTTACTTTGGAGTTTGAAGACGAGTAGTTGCTGTTCATTGAACTTCACTTAAAGGCGATTTCTATCCTGGCTCGCAGCTCTTCCTTCTGCTTGGTACTAAAAGCCCCAAAGGTAATCTAAAACATCTGGTCTGGAGATATTCCACTTAAAAAAAATTGCACTTCAATTCTCAATGTGCAGCATATACTTCATGCAATTACCTCAAATAACCCTTTTGAACAGTGCATGGCACTAGTCCAGTCCAAACAAAAACAAGTTTGTTCATATCGGAGTTGAAGAATGCGCTTTCAGTTGACAAGCAGCATTATACAGATCAAAAAACACATAAAGAGTTATTTTTTTAACATTTATTTTAATAGATGGGCTCCTTCTTGTTTTCAATCACTCACCAAATATACCCCTTGTGGGCATTCAGCACAATTTAGGCTGGCTGACATGATAAATAAAGGAATGCTGTTTTTGTTTTCTTGGCAAATGAGTGAAGTATAGATGCACATCCACACTGTGCTTAAGAGCCAGACTTGCTGCGTAGACTTTGTGTGGTGACATTTCTGGGTTATCTCTCTCAGCTTCGAGCACACAAACCTACCCAACTGTACGCACGCGCACACACACACACACACACACACACACACACACACACACACACACACACACACACACACACACACACACACACACGGCATCATCAGTACAGGTATTGTCGTAATCAAATATAAGTTAAAATGCTGTAAACTATAGAGCTGATGATGCATTGGGATGAAATACACAAACAAATCCTAAAACAAGGCTTGTATCTACAGTTCACTCATTATACGAGTACGAGACAAGTGAGTAAAAAGAGAAAGAGATAATCAGACGGCTGTACATAAAGAGAATAGTAAAAGACGGATAGCACCTGGCGGAAATGTGCGACTTTGCGACTACTTTTTAGTGCATTTAGATGAATATGCATTTCTTAGATTCTGTGGCATCATTTACTGTACATTCAAACAACAGAAGAAAAGAGTTAATGACTCAAGTTTCTTTTAGACCCTGGTGTGTAGACTGTAACATGAGTGCTCATGATTAAAGTATGCCTCTAGAATAAGAATAAGTAGCCTGCATCTCCTTAGGGCTTGTTGGAAGTAAGAATTTAAACCACCTGCACTCATCTGATCTCAAATAAGTATATTGGGCTTATTGCAAATGCAGTGGCGTTCCAGAGCCCGACGGACTTTATCTGACCAAAGCAAAGCTCATTGCTTTAACTCCTCAATCTTTTTTTGACTAAAACAGGCTTAGCTCCAGTCTGCAGCAACAAAAGCATGTTTGTCCAATAAATACAAGCATAAACGTTGCAAGCTTTGGGTTTATTTGATCCCCCTTATTTTATACTCCCATTACAAAGTTAATATGAGACTAGATGGTCTACACACACCTGATGATGCCATAAAACTGAAACGATACACACACACATTATTGGAAAAGTCTTTGATAGATGGAAAAAATATATAAATTACAAGCAAAAAAGACATTTATATCTTCACACAGAAGATGTTACATTGCAAAAATGTGTCAGGAGCTGGCTTTTTGTGTAAAGATGAAACATCCAAACATTCAAAGATCAATGCGTCATTCATCCATCCATGTGCAAGCTTTAAACTCTCAGAAATGACATTTCATTTTTAATCTCACTGTCTTAAAGCTTTGGTCTCACAATAGAGCTTAAACAGGCTCAAACTGCTCACACCTCCTCGGATTTACAGGCTGCTGCAGTTCAGCACTTAATCCAAAATAATTTATTCTGCTTATTGATCTGCTGTGGAGAGGTGGACTCTTTCACTCATGGCCTGCAGACATCATGAATGGCTGTTGCTGTTCTGACACTCTCCTGACGAAAAAAAGGGAGGGTCCAGCGCGCTCAGTATCCACTCCCACTGCAATACAAAGGTTGTGCTCGGCTCACATAAAGAAAACTATAACAATTCACCCTGATGCTTGTCAGTGTTGGGCAAGTCACTCTCAATATTAAATATTATATATCACAAGTTACTTTAATTTGAAAGTAATAAGTTACTGTACAATAATGGTGTTTGTGTAGAGCTATGCGTTACCGATAACAGTACTTTTGCCTTATTTCCCCCTAAATAACCACAGAAGTACGAGTATGCATTGTAAAATGGACACGGGTAATGTTGTTTCATAGTGGGTAATCAAAGCACAGAAGCTCAATTTAATTGCAGTTCATTACAAATCCAGTGGTGGGTAAGAGCATGTGTCCATAGTGCTTTGCTCTGGCAGAAAATCCCTGGCAGGGCGCCAGGAGTCCACTCCAAGGTGGGCATAAAGGCCAGCTCACCTTAAGCCAGCAAGTGAGCCTGAGCCAAAGTTGTCGCTATTTCATTGCAATATGAACATGCGCAATAAACACACCACAAAAGACTGCCTGAAACACAATGAAAGCCTGTATCATCCAGGCCACGGGGCTAAAAACTGTAGCATTTATTATCAGCCTCTCCCCTGCTCTGTATTGGGGCTGTACACACACACACACACACACACACACACACACACACACACACACACACACACACACAGTGAAGTCAGTAAAGATCAGAGCAGAGAGGCTGCGGTGACACAGTGAAGTGAACCAGTTGAAGTAAAGATTACTACGACAACTTCGATGATTACTGTAAGTGCAATTAAACCTTTGAAGGAATAAGGGCAATAAAGTATCAATCTGTTAAAGTAATCACCTGTGAAATAAGCATAAACAAGATGTACAAAAGTGATATTTCAATCTGCTCTGTCCAAGTTCTCTCTTCCGCCGCTGCTGTTTGTGTAACATAATGAGTTAAACAGCCAATTGTTACAAACAAGATATTTTGTTGATTTGCCTCTCAGTGAAGGCTCTCACACGGACTCAGTAACGTTTAGCACACAACATGCACATATTCCTGAAAGTTGGTTGCTACATGTTTAAACACATTTTAGTATAAAAAAAGCATCTTAAAAATCCATAATTCTCTGATGCATTGGCCTGGCTTGCACTTACACTGGTGAATCCCTGCAGAGAATGATGACATTTGGGCTTTCCCATTTCATGTACAAGCAGAAGAAGCAGAGTGAAGTTAAGAATACAAGGCCAGTACAACATTTTTTGGACTGTATTTCTCAGATTTATGCAGGTCAGATTTTTCAAATTGAAATCGCTGAATTCCGACCTTGAAGCGGTCCAGGTGCATGACACCAAATGTAAACAAAAAAAATATGTCTGACCGTGAAAAACTGATGTTTCTTTGACACACAATTGAACTCTCAGAAGAGCTTAAGTGAAAGTCGAGGTAGAAGGATTTAGTTTAGTAGTTTAGTAGGAAATCTTTGAGTGGCGTTCCACGGTGGTACTTTTTTCTGGTATGAGGTCGGAAATACTGGGTTCCAAGTTGTCTGGAACGCAGCAAAAGAGCTCTAATCTAATTTTAGTTTAATTTTTTTATCCCAGGCTGCGTAGACAATAGAGAAGTCTAAACTAACTTTTCTAATGCAATTAGCACAAAGCACCCCAAATGTAAAACTATAAAGCTTCAATAAAGTGTAGCCTAATGCTACTTAATGCAAAAAAAAACATTATGAAGGCATTGCAGTGTTGACACTTTATTGAATGCAAAACCATGTTTCTGTTTTAAAGTGAATCATTGAGTTTATTCGGTAATTACTCTGGCCTGTAAGCCATAGCACATATTGTGATAAATGTATATAATTATATTACATAACAATATGAAAAAAGTAAACATAATTTGAGAATAATTTCAGCCATTTTCCGCTTTGGCAGCCAGAAGCAAATGTATGTGAGTGACTATGTGGTGTTGATTAGCTTTTACTTCATACTATTAAGATGAATTTCTAAGAATACAGTTTAATGCCAAGTTTAAAATTATATTTCAACCGCACATTAAAGTGGGTTAAAGCAAAGTGTCCATACTGGTATTAAACCACTGTTCATCCTTTGTACTTTACTATATCTTTAATATTGAACCTGTACCTGCTACATGTTCCATGTTGCAGGTTAAAAGTGATTTGTCTTAACAGCAATTTAAAGCCAACTGTACCATCAAATTACATTTATCTACTTCAGGCTAAATGTCTTCTATCTGGATGGCTTTGGATGGCTTTTTTCCTTATATAATATTTCTTTTTAGTTAGTCAAGAGATTCGCAAGCCTCAGGAAAATCCCAAACAATATGTTACAGTTCATTTCAAACAAGACATCATATGACTTCATTATGTGCAATGTTTTCTTTTTTGCCACACACACACATTGTAATGCCTGCAGTATGGGCCGGCTCCTGCCTCCAAAAGTTCAGTCATTAATCATGACCCGGTGGGATTACTTAGAACCAGCATGTGGTCCTGTGATTGCTCAAACTATGAAAGGATGTGCTGCTGCATGATCGAGCTGAAAAAGTCAAGTAAGCCTACGCTCAAGATGAAATGACACTACAAATGAAAACATTCATATAATCTATTTACTGTTTCAGAGGACCGCTTTTTCTGGCACACGGTCTGAATTCTGACACTGGCATTAATAGAATTTTAAGACGATCACTGCTTATGCCAGCCGTCATAGTGTAATATCTTACTTTTAGCGAATGTTAGACTTTGAAGTTCTCTGGGAAGATTCAGAATCAATGTTTCCAGAGTTTTTTGAATGGAAACATCAGACATCAATTTAAGAATTAGGGGAAAACAGGGGAAGTCTTGTGTGAAAAGAGGCTATTTTTTACTGCGGTTTGTCTTTGTGTTCGTCTTTTTCACACTGGTCATTTTCACTGTCTGATGTACAAATGCAGAACTGATAAGCCTCAAGTCACCTTGAAAATCTAGAACTAGGCTAAAGCACAGGGCATAGCTGACACCAGTATCTTGTGATTTTACAGTCATTACAGTCATTTCTGTCTGAAAGCTTATATGAGTCTGTGCTGGCTCAAACAACTTATTAGTGCCCGAGCACCGACAGCGTCGGGCCAGCAAAGGCCCTATTGAAATTGCAAGAATGCTTTTACTATTGTGCTGCCTGTTCTTACCTCGCCTAGTTAAAGATATTTGGTGAGCACTTCCTCAGCGTGCGTCCTTGCAACCTCTGTAACCGTCCCTCCAGTACTCTGCCAATAAGTCAAGCATGAAATGTAGGCAGGACAACAGAAGCCCGACTACAGCAAAGACAAAGGAGCTCCAAATCAATTAACTTGTCAGCAGAGGAGTCAAATGATCAGAATTAATGGGATTAAATAAGATCTGCACTGGCAACGAACAGCCCAATCACATTCCACAAACATGAAAAAATAAAGACAGTAGCCAATGTCACTACAGCAGCAGGAGATGGTTTTGTGGAAAGATTGACTCCTATACGTTCTGATAACCCTTATCTTATTCCCGTGTGTGCATGTTGTCATCCAATGAGTTGCTTTCATTCCTTTGGTTATCATGGCTGCCGATCTGACAGCGGTCTGACCTCTCTCGACTGATTGAAGACTGTGCCATTTAAAACCAGAGTGAAGGGCACTGTAGAGGGAGGTTGCCTGTCAATGTTATTAAAAGTCACCTATACGTCCACCATAACCTTCAGTGGCCACTGGCCAGTAAATTTAATGAGCTTTTAGATGGATCGCTATCATCTGCATGCATTTAAAGAGAACATCTTCTATTAATGTTCCCAACTGTTTGCAAACACATGCTCGGTTTATTTTCTGCACAGTACAGTGGCAGCTAGTTTACTGAAAAGTATTTAATTTAAAAAGGAAATTTAACAATGAACAGATGTGCATTATCGCCGATGGTGAGGAGGCTAACTATCAAATGAGGTCTTTAGACTTTTGAAGAAAAGGGCCAATACTAAAACTGAAACGAACAATTATTTTTATGTTCTTGATTCATTTTGAATAATTTCACAAAGGTTAAGATAATATATTCAGATCGCTTGTTTTATTCAGTCAAAAAGGAAAAAATAGGCTATTCAGTTTACAGTCAGATATGACAAAGAAAAGCAGCAAATCATCACATTTGAGAAGCTTTAACCAACAAATGTTTATCAAAATAAATGTTCTGTTGTTTGACTAATCAATGAATCAACTGATTGCTGCAGCTCAAACCAATACTGTACTGCTGCAGCAATTTGTTTACAAGTCTGAGGTTATATAATTGCAGTGATCAATACAGCACATAACTCGTGAAAATTATAGCCCACTGTGCATATACTGTAGTAAAATAATGCGTCGGAGGAAACTGTAAGTGAGTTAGTCTGCACTGTACTGAAGGCAATCCACGGCCCCAAGATACCAAAAGCAGTATTAAGTTACAGCCAGCCAACAATTTCCATCCAACTCAATTCTAGGTAGATCTTTTGTTTATCCAAATGCACCAGATGTCATTCCTGCTAACAAGGAAGTAGCCTTCTGTCCGTTTTTCCCTCAAGTTTTAAACTGACCGAAATCTACAGTCATTGAGCATGACGAGCAACTGATCAGTCCAATCTAAACCCACAGTCATCAGTGCATTGTGTGACTTCAACTGTGTTAAGTGAGTGAAATCTTTGAACAGTGACCAACAGTATTAACACTAATCATGATTCACCAAGAGCGGACAATCCCATCGTCCCTCCAGATGGCTGTCCATTTGCTTAAAAGGCTGTAATTGCACGGCCATAATAACAAGACTGAGACTAAAATTAAGATGCATAAAATTCATTAAAGCTGACTCTCTAAACGAGCACAAAAGCATCTTATACACAGATGGCCCACTGGTGCAGTCATGTGCTTTGTCCAGGCGGACAGGCTGGATCCCAAACAATGTGTGAGAGTCAGCACCAGTAACCAACCAGAGGAAGTGATGTATTGCACACTGACTTGGAACAATGCAGCCTGTTATACCTGAAGGCGAATGTTTCTACTCCATCAATTTGTTTCAGTGGACAGAGGCACCCTGCGACATCCTGAATAGAGTGTTTGTAAGCAGCTGTCTCTGAAGACACCTGCTACCTTTGGGCAACCACAAAAGGTAAGTATAACGTAGCTTTTGTACAAAGCAAAAATATTTCTAAATCACCACCAATGTATTCCTTATGATGAGGAGTTTGAATGCTACTGGACCTTTGGAGCCAGTCCAGAGCAGTTATGTTGCTAAAATAGCTGCCAGGGTGACCTAGGATGGTTGTAAGGATGCTCACAGACAGATCAAGTGCAGTTTAGACCCTCCATCCACCTGCATGTCCTCCTCAAACCAGCCTATTGTGTGAATGAGGTTACAGCTGTAGGAAACAGATGGATAAAAAACCGTTTACAACCCAACCAATTTAACTGGGATGTGATTAATTGAGGGACACGTTTGGGGTGTATTTTTAACTCACTGAGCCTTGAAACAAGTCGACCCACGGCACTAAAGCTCCCTGCTTTTCCTCTGCATCCATTCTGCCAGCCTACCAGGGAGTATTATGTCTTCTAGCGGCTGATTCTGAGTTGACACTGCGAGGCTTAGGGCAGCCTTAGAAACTCTGCTTCAGGCACACTCCTGGTGTGGAGACGGAGGTCTGTCTGACATGTGGGACTCCTGAGGCAAGCATGTTGCTAAATGAATAGAGACAGGAGGATGGCATGACCCACTTCCATTAGGGCTACATTCTGCTTTCTTTACACAACTCCCACAGGTACTGGTCTGCACTGTTCATGGAAAATATACAGCACGGACAAAAGCTTAAATATTGGAAGGGCAAAGGAGGGGGGGGGGGGTATTTAAATATTGATCCAGTGGGTCAGATATATATAAGCTTTCAACAATTTCCTCTCTACGTAACGCAGTCTGACAGTTTTTGGCAAGACTCTACATTAGACTTGCAACGCACAGCTGACCTTCTCTTGGTGACATCTTTAATGGTGCCGTGATGCAACTAACACAGGAGGCTCTCGAGCAGATCTCCTTGAAGCGAAAGCATCTGGATCTGTCTTCCCATTTATCGGCTTTTCTAAACTCAGTTTGTTAAAGAGGAAAAAAGTGACGTAATTACTGTCTCCACCGACTGGGGCTATATCTGGACTCACAGCTTTTTTTTTATCCCCCGGAAGCATCGCGGAGGTGCGAATAAACAGCTGATGCTCAAAACTGAGAGGGCGCACAACATACTGGAACAATGCACAATGCCACCTTAAAATGTGCGCGCCTGATGCATGGACCGATTTGGCCCCTTGTCACAGACACATTACGCACGGATAACACATTGACCCGTCTGTTTGATCGACTCAAACAAGTGTCTTTAAAACGCAAGTAAACCAATTAACTAACGAGTCGTGCACAGGTTACAAGAGGTAGTTTTGCCGAAAGGCTGATCGTATTCCGCAAACAATACAGCCTCTCCATACACGCACGTTACATTTTGCTCAGCTATTAATGTGGGCCTCCGTCTGTCAAATAATCGGATTCAGGCTACTTGGTCACTGATCGCTGGTGATCAGTTTTGGGGTACTCCCACGCAAAAAAAAAGGCTAGTCGTGTAAAAATGTTTTGTCAACGCTAATGACAGCCAGTCACTTTTCCACTCACCTATCACACGCTGCGGGACAGCGGCGCCCAGACACAGGACGATGGACAGGAGTAGCGGTCCCATCCTCTGGCAATAAACAGGTCTGACTTCCAAGGTTACGGAGGTGTGGTAAAAAAAAAAAAAAAAAAAAACACGGAGCAATAGCCAAAAGTTGTCTCTGCTTTCGCTCTCGCTGGGTTGTCGGGTGGCCCTGGGATCTGTTGCTATATGTCCTCTCAGATGAAGTCCACCTGTGTGAAAGTCTGCAGAGGGACGATCCCGCCACCTGGGTTGTTTTCGTGCAGGAACAAGTGAACTGAGCCCGCCTGCCTGCCTGGCCCCCCTCTCTCTGCTGCTGCTGCCTTCCCCGCTCCTACCGCAGTGGTGCGATGGAGTACGGAGAGCGGCTTGTGTGCCCAGTGCTCCCGCACAACGACCATCAAGCCTCCCCGAGCTGCAGCAATCATCATTTCCGCTCCGGACTTCCGAAATAAAATCTGACAATTAATTTCGTTTCGATTACAAAATATGCTCCATTGGATTCCTGGTAATGCAAAGAAGGGTTCATCTAACGCATGATGCGTTACAGGCAATGTTTTATCGTCTTTCCATATAGTCTGGTTCACTATACATCTATCTATGCAGTAGCTATGAAGGCTTACGCAAGATGGTGTTTTACTAGATAGCTGACTCAGCGCATTTTTTTTGGGTGGGGGGGTCACTTTTACAAAGGTATGTGACATGTATGCCGACTAACCATAATTAAATAGTTAAGCTTTTGTTTTGAAGGTACAATCCCCACACTTCCTGGCTAGGCGGTGTACATTGACGCAGCTTCAAGGACAGTCCCCGTTTGGTTCACCGGAGGATGTGCGCTTCACGGTCGGTCACAGCAAACCGACTGGGGCGCTCTTTCCCTCCCCTTCTCCCAAAGAGCACTTCCAAAAAGTCTGCCGGGGTTTCGGCTTTAAATCAGCCACTTTTAACCTCTTTTTTTTCACTCGCATGGCTTCCTTTTCAAGTCTGAGTAAAGTGGATAGCTATTTCACTATCGTCAGTCTGCAAAGCCTTGTTGGGTGCAGATCATGAACCAGCATGCTCACCTAAAAGATTAAATTGGGCAATAAGGTCAATACGATCTTAGGTTAGTTCAATAAGTTGCTTAACAATAGTTACACATAATCCAACATAATATACATTTCTTTGAGAGTTGGGGGCCTTCTCTGGATGACCTCTAAGCTACTGTATATATTATATCAGTATACATTGTGTGCTGCTCCAGGAACAGACAGGAGTAAGAGTGGTGATATGTGATATTCACTGAAGCACAGTGTAACAAACATGCAAGTAACTTTGATTTCAAGGACACAAAGGTAAAGAATGTGCCCATACTGCAACATGGATATCATGACTCTGCCAATGTAGCCATTGCATGTCCTACACCTTGTTTTTCCAGTTAAAAGTCACTTCAGCCACCTAGTGAATGATCTAAAAATCTTACTGAAAGGTTGAACCTGAATGAACTGCTTGGGATTTAAAATCTCCATCTATTCAGGCATCACTGACAAGGTACTGATGAAACTAGAATGTAAACTGCCACAGAGCTGTGTCATTTTCAAAATTAGATAATTTTGCACAGCGGTGGGCACCAGACTGATTCATGTGCCGTGTGTGATATTTCAGGCACCGCCTATTGGTCTTTGATGAAACTAGGGGCTAAATAAATCTGACAATGGCACTTCAAATTTACATTGATTAACGCATGGTGGGGACTAAAATTACAGATCAAATCAAGTGCAATTTTTCACAATGTTTGTTAACTGTTAAGTATAATATTTGATGGCCAACATAGGAGAGTTAGAAATTTTCACTGTGTTGGTTAGAACAATGGCCTTCTACATGTCATTTTGGACTTGATGTTCTCCTCCACTGACATTTACTGTAGGTCAACAATTGGTCGTTTGGGAGAAAGCATAATTTTTAAGGGACGTCATGCTTCCTCTTTCATGCCAGTTTCTATTACCACACATTTGAGTTTAGAATTTTTCACAACTGAAAAAGGAGCTTGGCAGGGCTCGACTATAAGCTGATGTCATCACCCAACATTCCATAGTTATCAGTCTGACCTTGAGGTCTTTCCGAGCTCCTCGTCATGAATCATGAAAGATATCAAGTGTCTTATGGTTTAATGTAGATAGAGCCCTATGACTGCATGCACTTGGTCAAGGCCTATAAATCATCTGCAGTTCCAAAGTGTCTACTATCATCTCAATGAGACGGCGCCCTCTATTCTTACAATCACAGCACCACCCATTGTTTCAAAAAATATGGTGTTATTTCACTTCAACCACATTTAGTTTGGAGCTAGATAGGAATTTACCCTTTAAATTATTATTTTTTCCTTTGACTAGCTAGTGTGCAGATACAACCATAAAACTGACAAACTGACAAAAGTCCTCATTAGGCTTCAGTTTCATGTGTGCCAGCCAGAGAGCGAGAGAATCAAACAACGGAGATGATCAGAGAGGATTCACAGAGGCTTGCTGGTAAATCTGTACACTAAATACAGGCCCCTTGACCTCCTCACAGTCTCCGCTGCCAGCCTACACACTAACACTGCTCCTGCAACTGTATTCTGTAAATCCTCCACACTAGTATATCTAAACCTCACCACAGCCCGTCCTTCTTCTAACTCAACTCTTCTCGTCTCCTTTGCCCTTGTCGAGAGGCTGAGCTCAGACCAGTGAATCCTCTTCAGCTCACATCCATCCTCATTTAGGCCATGGGGACCCATTTAGAAAACTCAGTGACCTTTTAATTTTATACTCATTTACTGCAGTTTTTATTTCAGCCACTAACATGGGCACCATGTTTTTGTTTCCAGCAAAAGTTACAGCGTTGGAGAGGAGTGGCTGCTATTTCTCTTCCAGCAATAATCCGCACCTTGAAGGGCACAAAGATTTTATCCTTTCATCCAAATGGATAGGGGGGGGCTAAAGGACCTTTAGGATGCACAAGTTATCTGAAATCGAAACTTAATGGGTGAAGAGTATAAATTCAGACTAAGAATGTACTATTGGCATGAGGCTTTATAATCTAGCGTGCCCTCAGCGTTTTCATAACCACAATTTTAATGAGGTTAACCTCTTTAAAACAGTGGATAAGGGGCTAATCACTTTCACCCTCCTTGCCTGTCTGTATTTCTATCAGTATGCCCCTTCTCTTTTCTCATTCCCTCCGTCTCTCACAGGGGGAGAAGAGGTTTTTCATATCCACTCGCTCCCTCTCTCATCTCTCATGTCTCCAGGTTCTTGCGCTCTCCCTCCAAATCAGACTGCTTGAGTCTTGTTTAAGGTCTCCCTCTTTCTCTCTGCGCTTACCACAAAGACAGTCTAACAAAGGCCTAAGGCAGGGAAAGAGAAAGAACGAGACACAGCAAAGGGAAAGAGGCGGTGGTTAGAAGGGTGGTGATGGTGGCGGGAGCGGAGGGGAGGGGAGGCGCAGAGCAGGATGGAAACAGCAAGATAGTAAAGGAGATGGATGAAGAAAGTGGGAGAGACAGAGTGAGCGAGGGGCAGATTGAGAGAGTAAGGAAGGCAAGCAACACTAAATTAGATGCTCTTGGAGAAGAGACAGTGAATTAATTCCAAAGAGAATATTGCATTTTATCGTCTTTTCCCGTCCTCTCTCAGCATTGGGACACACAGCAGAGTTATGTTTTCCCCCAGCAGGCTTCTCTATTTCTCTCCTCTCTCTTCTTTTAATCCCAGGCCGATGATACCACTGGCACCAGCTCATGCTTTCCCTCTCTTTGTCATTCTGCTTATTATTATACTTTTACTGTAGCATAATGAACTGAGTGCTAACTTTACAAATGCACCAAAAATGAGATTTTCATTTAGCTATAGTTGCGATGTTCAAAATAAAACTACTTTGAGCATTTGGGCATTTTTGTCATTTAAATCCGACAGATTGCACAATTGCTATAATAGCATTGGGTATTTGATCTCTAAATAATGATGAAAAAAAATAGGAAAAGAAAAACATAACTGTCAAGATAACGCATTCACTTCGAAAGTATTCCTATTTTTTTACTTTTACAATGTCACCCATTGGTTTTAGTTTTCCAGAATGAATGAACAATGATACATTGACTAACAAGGAACATTTTCCATAACTCGCCCCCACTGTGTGACTATAATAATGACGAGCTGCCACTGTGCACCCCGTCCCATCTGTTTCCACTACGAATACGTCCAACGCAGCAATCTGGTGGTTTGCCTGAAACACCGGCCTGAGACCCCATCCTCCACAAACCTGCATTTCTTATTTAGACTACATTTGGAAATCATAATATTTGGCTGGGTTTGCTGAGTAGTCAGCTATGCTCCGCTGACGATCCACTTTACAGTCTTTTTGTCAGTTTGTGCTGAATGCATAATAGAGTGATGTATCGGGTATACTGAATGATTGACATGATCTTTCGCCCTGTTCTTAACTTTCTAAACTTCTAATAGATGTTTAATTAGCCAGGAATTTAGCTCTAATAATTTAACATCTGTCAGAACCGACTTAATGAGTGGTGTGCAAGTAATCCTATACATACATCTGCATCAATGGCCTACTTTCACGCTTTCTAAGTCTTTAATTCAGTGCAGTATCAGTCAGTGTCTGAAAATAATTTAATTTCAGACGGTATCACTGGAATAGCTGAAGATACCAAATTTAGGGTGCGAAAACAGTTGTTTCAAACAATCAAATATTCTTTGTCTGGCTCAGCAAGGCTCATTTTAACTTAACTGCACAGATTCCTCAAACCAAGAGGATTTAGCAGGGTGTTATTTTAACAGATTGAGATTTCTTGTTGGGCTTTAAACAGCTTTTAATCGCAAACAGCTTTGTTTATTCAGATGTTCAGAAGTCAGTTTGGATTATAGTTTGTCTTGACACATTCAGATTTTGCTCACGTTATATGAATGCTGAGATCTAGGACAGAATTGTACCAATCGGCAAGTTAAATACAGTTTTTCCTCTCGAATTGAACAAATATTTTCCTCGGTGGCTGATGCTTGGGACTTACTGTAAGAACAATTTACAGAGATGACACTCAACCCTTCACTGAAGACTTCAATTCAAAGCCTGCATAAGCGAACATTGCAATCATGACACACACAACTGCAACTACTGTTATGCTTTGATACAAACAGGCAACAGTGAGAACACAAATGTGTTGGTCACACTGAGGAGTGGCTCTCAAAGTCTGGGAGTTTGATCTTCTTTCCTAAGACCTCTGCAACTCATTTTCTACACCATAATGCCACATATCAACACAAGCAAATGCCCGAGAGGGACTATATTTCTTGTATAAAGATCAATATGCTGTTCCCCTGCATGAGACAGCAGGATTTATAATGTAACAATGTGAGTTATGAGGAGGTTCTTCCATCCACATTCTCCACCAATCTGATCATCAAAGACTTGGGTAAACTCTTGACACCCACCAACACAAAATCCCCACCCATTATTTTGTCCTGTCGCTCATCTGTAGTTGTCAAACTAAAAAATACCCACTAAAAGGTACAACATAGGCCAAGAGGAGTCTTTACTGATTAAAAGTGTAACCTTGTTGTGTGGGGATCTTAAGTGAGTTCATTACAACTTGTTAGGTTTGATTTGATTAGCATTTTAATCAATCAACTGTTCCATTGCTGGCTGATTGATCAAATCAACAGCCTTGGTATACCGAGCTATTTGGCATTGCTCTGCTTTGCATCTTTTCAGCTGGTATAAATGTAGGCAACAGCCAGGGTGAGTAATACATATTTAACATAGTCTTGTGTTTATTTGATAGAAGAGAAAGTTCATAAATACTATTTCAGAATGTTCTTAGGTATTCCTGAGTCGTGAGTGATCAAAGGCAGTTTTTTTTTTCCAGTATCAGCCGTGGTGATGAATTTTGTTTGCTTCTCCTCAATAAGCAGCTGGCCCCTGTTTGCCCTCTGCACTAACCTCAGTCCTGACAAACCTCCTAAAATCAATCCCTCTTAAACCAGAAATATTTGGAGAGAAAACTGGAGTTACGACAAATGTTGGCTGTGATTTGGATTTTCCAAATGTAAGAGTTGCTGGAGGTTTGCAGTGAAGCCCATGTCCAAAGCTCATGGACTCATTTTTAGCCTAAGCAATAGATTCAATCAAGGAAATCGTTGGTCTGTGCCACAATTGCCTGCAAATGAATTGTATCAGTGGTTGTATGTGAGGGATAATGGTAAGGGGTTTTCAGGTAAGGAGACATCATGCTTCAGTGAACTGCTTATAAAACCATTTACTGGGGCTACTTAAGGCCTCTGTTCCTTTGGAACCATAGTATTTAATGACACCCAGAGGCTCTTACATTATCAAGCTGCACACAAAGGCAATTGGGAATCACATGAATGTGTATTTATTGCTTGTTGTGTAAGTGTGCGTGTGTGGATTATTTGCTTGTGATTGTGTGTTTGTGTAGTATTTAAAGTGTCATAAAAAGGTCACATAGACAAGAAAACATGCTGTTTTATGGAAATCTGTCGAGAGTACTTAAATTATGTTAAATACTGCAAAGGATGCCTAAACTATCTATTTCACCAACATGGTTAAATGTTTAAACTGTCTTTTTTAAAGTTCAATTACATACATCAGTGATGCAAACTCATCAGGGGTGAATAAGTTGAAAACATATACAAGCCCCATAGGAGGGTCCAGGGGCACGGCACCCCATGGTAATTATTTCATTTTTAAATATCAGCTTAAAAATTTGGAAAAACTCTAAAATGAATGTAATCCTACAAAAATGTAAGAAGGACAATTCAGGGCACTTAAAAAAACAGTGAAGAGAGCAAATACACAATATGCACAACCTGCTGTAGCTCTCTTGCTCTTCCAGAGCGCTAACGTCAGTAATATTACACAAATGTAATTTGGATTAACATGTACTGTATGCTAGCTAATGTTTTCTCCAAGGTGGAGATTTTAATAATAATATGATTCTGGAAAGTTTAATGAATATTAATGCATATTTTAATTGTTATATACTGTGTGTCAAATCTGAATCCGCTAAGTAACTAGTAACATTTCTGTCAGGTAAATGCAGTATTGCAAGGTTTTCCTATCAAGTAAAAGTACACAGTTTGTAGTAAACAATTATTTTGTATGTGTTTTTTGGCCCTTTTTTAAGTTATTTCCGAGGTAAGTGAGTTAGAATAGTAACATAGGTAGTAACATAATATTTGGCCTACCTTGCTTTAACGGTAAAGTCTGCCTTTTCGAGTTTTTTTTCCTGTGAACCAGACTGTAGGCCTATTTCACAGGTGTTTCTGACGGTGAGTACAACTTGGGTGTGTGACGAAACTATGTCGTGGCAGATGTATTGCTCAGGACCCGAGGAAGCGCAGTGTTGAGTGTGAAATTGTCTGTATGAGCTGTTCTCGAGAAAGCTGCAAGCAGCAACACCACAGGGTCTAGCATTCGGCCCGTTCTGAACAGGCATGTTTTGAACCAAATTTACTGATATTCAGCTACTGAAAGGTTTTTTTCATAATAGTCTCAAAGGTTTCACAGGGATTTCAAAGCCAACAACACTGAAAACACACTGTGGAGGTAATGAGCTAGTTGACCTGTGGCTATTTTCTGCCGAAAATAAAGAGAATACGTGGGTTTAGTCTGTGGAATTAAAGACATTAATTTCGAATGATATTCTAAACATTTGACTAAAAGTATGAGTACATGTTTCTGTGCCTCTGAGCACCCAGCCTCCCCCCTACAGCCTGGATACGATGACGAAGGCGATGATGATGATGATGATGATACATCTTCAGCCAAAGCACATGCAGTCACTCTGTGGGTGGAAGAAGATGAAAGAGATAAACAAGAGGTGACACTTAACATCAAGCTTCCATTTACAGAGTAAACAACAGCATCACAGTGTTTGCTTTCTCACATGTGTGACAACTTCTTTTCCTAAGTTTATTCACTGAATAATTTCAGGAAGATGTTGGCAAACTCTAATGTCAGAAAATGTCACAGATCCGCTGTTACGCTAACTGTATTATTCAATCAAATGTTCAGTTCAGATGCATGTTTTATTACAAATGTTTGAGCAACACAACATCTACTCTACACTACGTTATTAAATGACTAACCAAAGAGTATACTTGATGAGCCAACAACATACAAAGGAAGCTGTGATGACAAGTGTTTTGAAAAATAAAACAGACAGAACAGAAAAAGAAAGGAGCAGGGAACAATCCAAGGTTATTTTCTATAATGACGAGCATCCCAAACTATGGACCTCATTTATAATGGAAACAAGCCTATGGGTTTGTTCAACAATCCAATGCCCTTGTACTAGAATGCTACAGAAACTATCCTTTAACCGGTATTGATAGAGAAAAGTGCCCTGGAGACCAGCATCCTTGAAAAGCTGCCATTTCATGATAGGTAATCAACCTCAACAGAATAATGTTTTGAATTTACTTTTCAATCTCTTTCCCAACACCTTTGGTTAAACCAATCAAAAATGCAATGCCCTGACATTGTGCACTCTGCAGATAAATTTGTAGAGAAGGTGGGAAGGTAGATGTTGAAGATTAATCCATGCATCATCATTGACTGCCTTGGCAAAAACTATTAAATGATCAATAAGTTAAGTGGAGCTAGGATCACCAGTGACATGACAGTACCATTGGTCCCTGTTTTACGATCAATATATCAACCCTGCTTGGAGATACTGTCCCTTTATTCTCTGTGAACTCTTCCACCATCACATGTTCTGAGGCTAAATACTGTAATATGATAGCTGTCAAGGTATGTCTGCGTCCATTCTCACGCAGTCAGGCATATAACAGTAATGTTTATGCACCCCCAACCGGAGTATGTAAATAATTCAGAGGTTATGCAGGGGATTGTCTTGGCTGCGCTTGTGTCAGGCAGTGAGAAACTCTCTGCTAGGCGGAGGAGGATTTTAAATGTACTCATCCTTCTTTTTACAAAGCAGTACACTTGACATTTTTCCATTCCAATTCAAGAGTCATCTTTGAGCAGCATAAGCCTCCCAAAATATTTTTTTTTTTCCCCCTTAGAGAGCCGAAAAACAGCTATGGGAACTGAGGAGACTGCGGATTAATTAGCACACTGGTGGTGGAAGGGAAACCAGCAATTTAAATGATGCTTTTCCTATCGGAGATAAGGAGATTTTTAGCCTATCACGAGACTTCTGAAAAAGCCAAGTTTCAAAAAAAGATAATAGGACTATTATTTTGACTGCATTTGGATACAGTACAACGGCAACAGCCAGCACTGTTGTTAAATAACAGCAAATATGTGTGTTTGTATATATATATATATATCTATAGATATATAGATATAGATATATACACACACACACACACACACACATTTTGACTACATGCATATAACTCCTGTGAATCAGTAAAGATCTCTCCTGAGTCCCGACTACCACCACCCACGTACTGTAGGTCTCCATAGAAAACATGTATCTTAGGGGACATGTATGAGATAAACAAACACTTGCATATATGTTGTTTTGTTAATCATCTTCACGACAGTTAACTACACACATGTGGGTTACAGTTCTCCATATGATTGATATTCACATTCATTTACATATTTTATCAAAAAGAAGTGCTATCAGTTAGAAAGGTGTGAACACAGAGACACATGCACACACTGTGTGCCATACTTTATAAAGCAGTGAATCTTTCCAAATACCAGTTCTAGGTTAACAAATGACGAGGAAGACAACCGGTGCTTTGATCTAAATGTGACGTCAAGAGAGAATGTCTATCCAACCACGGCCTAGATAATAAACTTAGTTATAAAATCTGAATGGTTCAGTAAAAATGAACACTCAAAGCGTCTAATTAAATGGAAAACCCAACAAATAAACAAAGTAAAATGTTGTGCATTATTGTCAAACGCCTTCTCTCCCTTTTTTGTCAGTGAATTTGTGTTCATTTTTTTTATTGCAACATCAATTTTGTACACCACATCACACCCACATCAGAAACCCTAAATACACTGAACAGACTTACATGAATGCAAAGCTGATCCAACGGATTTTAGGGAAGAATGGATTCAATGAATTGATTGATTGTATTTGGACATCCACTCACATGTTTCATACAAAGATTAAATACAATCTGCTATCAAACACAGGTCTGGGGCGAAGAGTGATACGACTGTACAAGAGTGTGCCTCGGGTTACATCGTGTAAAGATAAAGTCAGGGCCTTTTTGTCAGCCAGGATCCTACTTGACAGATGGAATCTGGAATCTAAATCTTTTTGGACCACACCAGCAGGTCTTATCCCAAGAATGAGTTTAGATTAGATTAGATTTATGCTGGCAAACACATGAGCACCCGAGTCAATTCAATTCAGCTTCTTTCAAAATTGCAATAGTTTTACTGCATAATCGGGTCACAGTAGGGTTGCTCCATGTGATACCTAATCTGTTCCAAAAAATACAACGGTGAGCCCTTGAAATGCTTCCCCAGTGGGGAGCCAGGGATGCTCTCGTGTGGTGTTGTCTCTTTGTTTTTTGTCCCCCCTAATGGACAACACTAACCATCTAAGTATATCATTACAATGTGAGCATTGTTTTCCTGTTTTACAATTTGTTGATGATGTGATATGAAAAAATAAAAAACAATCAGTCAAAAAAAAAAGGGAATGGAATTTGACTAAAATGTT
Source organism: Ophiodon elongatus (assembly GCA_016806645.1). NCBI lineage: Eukaryota > Metazoa > Chordata > Actinopteri > Perciformes > Hexagrammidae > Ophiodon > Ophiodon elongatus. The sequence goes on from JACSYO010002157.1 coordinate 499,542, forward strand.
CTGCTTTTCATGATGACACAGAAAACAAAAACAAACATGCATTTCATTCCACTTTATGTCCTTGCTGTCTTTTCTTTTTTGGGGCAAGCTAGAAAAAAAAAAGTTAACCTAATTTATCACATGTTCATTTGAACTAGAACAAAAACAAACTGAATGGACAACAACACGAACAGTATTGAGATGCACTCATGTGGGATGAAGCACTCTAGGGTCACCAGCACAATGAGAGCCACTGATCTGAGACAAACTTTAGTGTTGCAACAAGCTCTGGAGACTTTGGGGGAGGGGGGGGGGGGGGGGTTACACCTTCCAAATGGTCTGCGTGTTTTTCAACTATCTGAGGAATGGCAGATGTTTTCCATTCAAGTGTGAATCTACTTGCTTTTGTGAATTTGCTAAATGTTTTTGGTGTCAGACATGTTGCTGACATATGAATGTGTGAGCATGTGTGTTTAAGTGAGTAATGATACACTTTTAAGATATGGAGAGGAAGAGATGCTGGCAAAGCAAACTAAAACGCATAAGGCTTACTACCTATGTATAGTATATAAGGCTTAATATTAAAGGTTTCCGTTTCTAATTTCCTGCGGGTTACAGAACCAGTGTATTCACTCCTGTGTCCTTGCGAAGGAAGGCACACTGTGGATCATTTGTCACAAGTACATGTGAGCTTTTATAATTGGAATACAAATTTGAGAGTAAAACTGTTAATGGGATAAAAGGAGGTTTTGATAACAACAACTTTGACTACACACCACTACTTTGAGCACACCAGAGACCAAGATCTATTTTTACAGCAGTCCAAATCCCCAAAGCTTTACATTTTTTTTGAGAAAATGAAATCTCTGTTGAGCACATAGCATCTCACTGCAAACACAACTGATGAGTAATCGTTCTGTTTAGCTGTCGCCTCTGAACCTCAGTTTTTTTTTTTCTAAAATAAAGCTGATTTTTCAATCTTGCCAATAAATCTGATTATTTTTTATTCAATCCCACCTTCTCATTTTCACCCGCGTAGATCTTCTGTCTCCCATGCCAATAACACAGTATGCACACATGAAGACGTCTCGTACTGGAAAACCCTCAAGCCCCCGCTCTCTTGTTTCCTGTCAGTGTGTCTGTCACGGTCTCTCTTATAAGGGTTTCTCTTTTTTTCCTAAGAATTGTCACCCAGGAGACATGTCTCTTCATCTGTTGTAGGTCACACTGAACTGAACATGTAGCACATAGTCATTTCACATATCATCGACCTACCAGACCACAGGGTCACACTGGAATTCTGAATAATCTATAAAACGTCTTAGAGCAAATGTTAAAGTTCATCTCACACGAAGATGAATAGATGTATTGAAAAAGAGTGTTGAAAGTCCACTTGCTCCCTTTTGTTTGACTGATGTTTTCTCCGTGGCATTGAAAGGAGAAGATAATAATGAAAGGGTCTTGCTGTAGTTTAGGATTTTCCTAACTGCAGTATTATGTTTTTTTTTCTTTTTCTGTCAAAATATTGAGAGTGCAATGTTGTTTAAAATGAGCCCAGATGTTATTATATGGTTCTGCTCAGCCTTTTTGAAAATCCTTAAAACCATTATGTTAACGACGACATGTTATAACTATGCTTTCACTTTCTAATAGTTATTGCAGTGAGTTTAACATAGCTCATCAATGCCCTGTCAGCTTTTTACCTGCTATGAGTATCTATGACTCTGAGTAACATTGAGTGTACTGTAGTTACTGCATTTTGTATTTGTAGCATGTGTTTTGTTGTGATATAAAACATTTTCTCTGGATATATCTGCAGGCTATCATTAACAAAAATGTGCAGTCCAGGGCTACATTTTCAAGTTGATTTGTTATATGAGAAAATAGAGTACACATATTTGCATTATACTATCATATAATAAAGTAAATAACTGTTGTCATTGAGAGAAGGAGACATCCTAAAACTAAACCTGGCAAATGTCTGGAGAGTGTGCATGCCTGCAGGAGGGACTTCAGGGCAAGTGGAAAATAACAATAAATGTCTTTAGACCAAATGTATTTCTGTGGACAGAAACACCAAAGGTAAAACAAAAATGAAAAGGGAGAACAAAAATCTGCTGACACAATGTCTACCTACCAACTGTAAAAATGCTGTAGTTGGGTTTACTCCACCTATTTTACACATCAAAGTCTGTTTACAGGTCTTAGGGAGTACTTTTCCAAATGTAAAATACAAAAATGTATAAAGCCTCTTGTTGGTCAAGTGGAAGCTGTGTGAAATCTGATGGAGTGAAGAAAAGAAGAAAAGTTTTGCCTCTCATCCGTAAGAATGATTTGTGTTGATATGTTGAGATTAATCTTATCCATTAATTTACTATCCATATAAGTACACCTATATAGCTACACATACAGACATGTCTGTTGTTGTGTTTGTATACCTCATTACGATAACAAGGTTGTTGTCTATGTTGTGTAATGTAAGTAATTCTAATTCAACAGGTTTTACTTACTGTTTGCTACCCCTACTCTGCAAAATATAGAAGAATTAAATAGACTATGTAAGGAATGTGTTCATTCTATAAAGTTACTTTAAATGAAAGAAACATGATAGTTATTAAGATGGGAGTGGTTTGTTGTTAGCACCACTATCAACACATTCTTTCTCAGAGGATAATAGATGCCCGAAGATACTGGAGGAAACCGAAACAAGGAAATACCAGAGTGGGAGGTGAAGAATATGATCCAAACCTAAATACCATGTTGTATCAGGCAACAATGTCAATGTAAAAATTGAATCGGTAACATTAATTCAGGATATCAGTCACTTATCCTACCTGGTCATATGTGCACCATTTTCATTCATGAATGGTTTGTAATTCATTGTACTCCTTTCATCCCGTATTCATGTATTCATCCTTTATTCATTTTATTCATCATTTATCATTTTATTTGTCCGATCATGTGATTTGGGTTTATATGAAATAAATACGTCACTGTACACCACGGCCAAGAACTCTGTAGGAAGATCATGAGACTCAATAGACGAAGTATCCCCATGCTTAGGTGACGTTCTGAACTGAATCTAATGTTAAATTCTGCTTTTGAACCAAATTCTGCCATAACTTTCCATCGCCTTTTACACCAATCCATAAGCTTATGATGCATAATTTGGAGTTATTAATTATATTTTCATTTCATTTAATATTAAATATGCTAAAAGCATATAGTTATAGTTCTGTGCGAACAGATTTCACTGGAATGAATGAGCCGCCATGTTTGAGTACCTCATTCATTGTATAATACATTCATGTATCTACTTCAGTCCAAACCAACCATCGGTTCTGGCAGCGTACCGCTTCAAGAAGGCCCGTCAAGGGAATGAAGTGGCAATTGTGACTGAGTGCCACTTCAAACCCTGGAAACGTGTGCTTTCCTGCCCACTTCATCTCCAGTATGGGTGGCTCATTTTCAGGGGGTCTGCATGCATAATGTCACATCACCGCTGAGTATGTTGGAATATACAGCCCTAGTTGTCTGTTTCTGACACAGATTGAAGAGTCACAATCAGCAGTCTCATTCACATTTCTGCCTCATGTTCTCAGGTGAAGAAACAACAGAGCCAAGTTGTCGCTAGATACATTTGAAAAGTGGCCGAATGACACAATTCTGGTTTAGTGCCTCTATGCTTATCAATATTTAGTTCTGTCAAAATGAATGCACTGTGTGAAAAGTTTTTTTTTTAATTGTATTTTCATATCATCATGTATCATGTCATGATGATTGTCATGGCTTTTGTGGCTTTGTGGCTACAGCAGTACTGTGCATGCATTAGAGGGACTTTATTGGCGTAAATTAAGACCCTGCACTTAGTCTCATGCTGTGAGCTTGTTGGAGGAACTAGACAGCCTGAGAGGAAGTGCTGCCTCAGAGGCACAAATTGGGGCACAAATGCCCCTTTGGCAGTACACGCCAGATTAGCGAAGACACTTTTGCTATGGAACCAATTAGGATGTAAACAATGCCATGGAATTAGCATGGGAAAGAAGGTGGTTTCAAACTCCAAAATATAATTGTAATATTGGTGTCAATTCAACAGTAATGTTGGGCGCTGGCAAAGACATATGTGTCCTGAATGTTCCATTCCATTCCATTATCAAACGGCTTATCCTATTTAGGGTTGCGGGGTGTCCTGAATGTATCTTAATTTACAGATTGTAAAGGAATGTATCATTCATTTACAATTGGTTGAAAAATTGTACAGCTTTGAATTTTAAGTTTACCTTCTGGAAAGCAATGCAGTTTTTCAAGGTCATCACATGATTGACCTAAAGTAACAGCACAGAGAAGCAGAAAAGAGATGGTCTGTGGTAGATTTTTTTTTTTTTATTCTGCTCTTGAAAGAATATGATGATGGGAGTATTTTTGAATCTCATAGGAAACTGGTGGGCTTAAATACACTAAGAATGTTTTTCTTTTTATCATTTTAATATGCAACCATCTGCGGTGATTCAAAGAAGCCACTGATGGGCCATGATATTCAGGAAGCAGTGGGTATACATACACCTGGTTTTATCTCTACAGGCAGAATATTTTGCTCCAGAATACTCTTGCAGTATCCTGCCTTTGCATCTGTGGGGGTTGTTGACGAACACAAGAGGGAATGCTGTGTGTCTCTGAATGAAACTTGATTCCCGCAGAAATGCTAAATGGTTACAAGCAGTACAATTCACTTTGGAGGCATTGGCAATCCTGATTGTGCTGCAATCAGAAAGGCTGAACACATACTATCTTGACATATGGTTTGGCTGTGTGTTAGACTATGGGGGATTATATATAATGCTCTATGCATGTAAGACTGCCTATACATAGGGGGAAGCATAATCACAATAGAATCACTTTGAGATTTGATCTATTGCTATCCTATGGGGGAGAGAGAAAGAGCAAGAGAGAGAGAGAGAGAGAGAGAAAGAGAGAGAGAGAAAGAGAGAGAGAAAGATAGAGAGAGCAAGAGAGAGACAGAGAGAGAGAGAGAGAGAGAGAGAGAGAGAGAGAGCCTTGCCACAAAGTGGGTGTTACAGACTATGGTTATTTTTACACCTCACGACTGTTCTGAAAGTTAACATTATTACAATTTTAACCATATAGTAGAATTTAAAATTAAGTAGATAAGCCTTTCCTGGCATGAATTTTAAAGAACATAAATATTTAAGCATTAGATGATTACTCTCGGGTATATGTGAACCCATTGCAAGTCAGCTGGCCTTGATCTGGGTTAAATTTATCTAAGACCGTGGCCCTGCAATCCTTGCTTTACTAACATCTAATTACAGCACATAGGAAAGAAAAAACTGAACATTCACACAGCATGGAGCCCATGGCTGCAAGCCTATGTGACATGCAAAGGACACATACAGCAATTAGTATGTTCTGTCAAATATAAGTCAAAGCACTTTAACCCAAGACCAATATATTTTCTCCGAAGCGAGAAATACTGTGGAAAAAACTCTTAGATAGTTCAAGTGTGAATCTTGCAACTGTTGTGTGTTATCCGTCATTGGCCTTTCAAACTATATAACTTGTTGACAGATAAACATCACCTTGTAGTTTGGATACAACAAAAGCAATTACATGATTATGTTAGACCTTGAAGACACAAACATGGCATTGTTACGAGACAACGTTTCACTGTGCATTGCAGCTCTCCAATCTATCCATCCATATATCCTATACTGTGTTTTGTCTTTGTTCTCTTTTCTAACTCCCCACTCATAGCTTCTCACTCCAGTGCAGCATGTGAACAACACAACAAACTGGTGATGGGTGTCGGTTGAGTTGTTGCTGGTGACATGTGTGTGTGTGTGTCATTGCTATTTACACCTGTGAGTGAGACAAAGCGTGAAAAAGAGTGTCTGTCTGTGCGCCTGCTGTGCACAAGTCTGTGTCTTTCTGTCTGTTAATTACAGTGTGTGTGTGAACTATGACCCATAACTGTGTGTGCAGGGGTTGCATACATGCTTTTCTGTGTAAGTTGTATGTGTCCTTGTACTCCTAACTTATATTTGAAATTTTTAACTTGGGCCTTAAGCATTTTATTTGAAATGTATGTTTTGTGACACCTTGGCAGTGAGATGAAGTGATGAGCTGCTTAGCCTTCATGAAATATATTTTTTTTTCAGGAAAGATTTTTAAAATGAGTTCTGTTAAACAGTATATCCTTGTAATTTGAAAATATTTGGGTTTTGGACCATTGGTTGAAGAAATGCAGACATTTGAAGATGTTTATTGCATTTTTCAATAGTCTATAGCAATCTATTCATTATAGGCCTGAGCCCTGAGGAGAAAATCAAATATCACAATATTTATGACCACATAACTCAATATTTTGCATAATGAGATTTTTTATAAATAATCATCAGTAATGAGGATATAATGTCTACGTGGATAAAGGAAAATAAAAGAACAACTGGAACAGTCTGGTAAGTTCAGAAAATTAGATCACTTCTCACTACTGTAATGCAGCCTTTAAAACCAAGAAAAGACAACACTCCAAAATCTACGACGATATCTAGTACCGGCATATTGTCCAGCCCTAATTCATAATTATCTATCAATCAAAAAATGCACAGATCAATCTTGTATCATTGTTCTTATATCATAGTCACTTACCACAGGGAAAACAGCTATTTTGATTTGTGTGTGGGTCCGTTTCACCAGTGTGAGTCAAGTGGGATTGTGGCAACTTTGACATTGGGTGCCGTTAGAGGTCAGTGGAGCAATGGTTTTCCTCCACAGCAGATGTAGTGTGGAGATGCTCATTAAAAGCCTCGCAGAGTTGCCACCATGAACCTTAAGACCTTAGGCAGGATGGATCTCTACAGTGAGTGGCCTCTGCAGCTGGGCATTTTACAGTCTGTTTAATGTTTCCATGGAGACTAGGATATGTGAGTATTTGAGCTCATATCACCACTACTGCACCTACTGTAAACCACTGTAACTTCTTCTTTTTTGCCTTGTTCTCAATGACATACAGCATGGGACTTCAGGCTTAGCAACAGTGACTGTTCAAAGCTACCCGTATGGAGCATGTTTATACTGCTTCTTGTCTAGCACACTATATGTGTACTTTTTTAGTGTCGATGTTATCAATGCCCTGTAGCATAAAATGAAAACTAACATTGCCGCTTGCAAACATATCACTGTGTCCCTCAAAACACCAGTGTACTGTATAATCCAGCACATCAGGCAAAGCCAAAATGCTGAGTCCAAGAAACCTGCTTTCTGCAAGCTGCACTGCCTCCCTTTGCCTTTTCTGCTTACTCGTACACTTTATCTGCATACAATATTTACTCAAGACATGGGCCTCCACCACACAGACAAGAAGATGCTGGCCTCTTGCTTCTGATTTCTCCGTTTGCTGCTTGAATAATCTTGCTCGTCCATTGGAAGACCTATCCATGAAGTTGTCTTTGATGATAAATGGGAGCTGTGTAAACAGTAGATGTGGGATATGCAAATTACTCTGTCTTTGGTGTGCTGCTTGGTCCCCAGTCAGATATCACATGGGAGTATTCTCAATGTCTTGGATACAGAAGAGAGGGAGGTTGATATGAAAGGAGTTCCTGGGGGTTTTCGCTCATGCAAGCTCATGTTACAGAGGGAATTAGCTCTCCAACTGATGCAGGCAGTTGTTCAATCAAAGAGGACTGCAAAATGAACCCAATATACGATGGCTGAATCATTGATGTCTTACATTTGGTGCAGCAAGCTCTTTTATTTGTATGGAAGGATAGACTTTAGCATCTCCTTTTATGGCTTTGGCATTTACACAAATTGGGTAGCTCTTTAAGCAGTGCTGAATGAATGATCATAATAAGTAAATTTAGTATTCCTTCAGATTAATAGTGAATGGTTCCTGGAGATATCAAATGCTGAGTGGCTGACAGTGAAGTTAAAAATAACATGTTACAATGAAATAAGTATCTTTTTCAACTCGTTATAGAATTTTCTACATCACGGTGCACACCAAGTTATACCAGACTGTACATTCATCTGGTTTAGATGCATTTCAATAATGTTTTACTTCCCCTCGTCTATGATATAAAAAGTTGAAAACGTTGAAACAATAGTATGCTGTTCTGTTTCAAACATACAAGTATTTTTTTGCAGAAGGGATATACTACCATAATACTGTTCTCTAGAAGCCTGAAGTGTATTTAATCTGGAGTTTATATCAAAATGCTGATACAATTTTGCCGTACACAGACCAAGACCATTTTAAAAGCTAACTGAATGCAACCATTCATCAGTTTACTATAATATCCACCCGAAAGGCTCCGTGTGTTTTTCTCAGTTGTTCGGGTTACCCCTAATATCACTGTCAAGCATATCTGTTTTATTAACAACTTAACTTGGCTGACCCTTATCACACCTGATGAAAGACGGCGTCCAACATGACACCTGTGAGTCAGTGTCCACACCTACCTCCCCACTGAGACAGCTCCTGTGGTGAATGTAAACTAAAAAACATATGGTAGAAATGATATTTACAGGAATGTATAACCTGCTGGGGAAAGGACATATTTCTCAGGATATGAAAGGAACATTATCTGTTGTGGACACTGTTGAAACTGAGTAAAGGCTTTGATTGAGTCCAGATGAGGGAGTGATGATGGGGTCTTACAGGCTTGACATTTAATGAAAGCAAGCTCAGATATACAAAATGATTGAAATATGTGAATGATGTGAATGATAGAAATAAAGAGATAAAGGAATATGTGAAATCTGATAGTGTTTTCTGGTTCAGGGTGATAAGAGTATCTTAGCAATTGTCTAGAGTACTGAAATAATTTGTCTCAAGTAACCTGAGTGAGTTGGGCTACTTTGCCATAAGCCCTCTATGTACTATCTGGCAAGAAGACAGTCACACATAATTTTGAGGAGGCCATCTTGCCAAATGTCCTGTATTTATTCCTCAATGTGAGAGCTGTGCAATACTTAGAGGAGTCCAGATAAACATAAACGACTAAGCCTTTAAAACTCCCTCTCTCCTTCGGCTGATGAAGCGATGTGCTTGTCTCCGTATCTTATTAAGATCTGAACAGATTTATCATGACCGTCTCACAGGGTCACATGCAGACTGCTACCGGTGAATCAAGTAAAACTCTGTGTTCAACACTCTTTGTTCATGAAGAGAGAGGGAGGAAAAAAGAATGTGTAGCTTTAGCAGACACTGCCTGTAGAAACATCAAACACATCAACACAATGTGAGATGTCTATGATGTGTGGATGTTTGCTTATTCATGATTTATTCATTTTCTTGCTCTGGCTTAACATGCCAAAGGCGTTTGCTGTCTTTAGGCACAAGATGAAGTTCTGTCAGTTAGCGAGAAAATTGGAGAACCAAACAGACTGTTCACCTACTATCTACCTCTGAGGGGAAGATAACATCAGTGTTGGAGCACAAACACACGCACTGCATGATACAACACACACAGATTCCTATTTTGGTGACTACAGAAGATTCTATATGCTAATTACAGGTTGCAGTGATGTGCATGACGCATGGAACATATTTCAGTTTATACTACATTTATGCTAACCACACTGTTCTACAAAATATAATTAACAGAGGCATGATTGAGCTTTTTTTGACATATTTTGCTGCCGGTATTTCATTGAAAGTTATATGAATGTATCTTCTGTGTTAGAATTAACCACTTCAATGTCAACCCCAAGGATGAAATTTGAACATAAATACAAATTTGTAAAAAAAAAAAAAAAAAAAAAAAAAGGCTGTGGCATCACATAATAGAAAGAAAATAAGAAACAGACTTCCATGAATACTATGTTGATATATGTTATTATGTAACATTGTAATAACAGTATTTCCAGGTATAATTTACTCAATTTAATTTATATAAAATAGGACTATTTGTATTTCAATTGGAGTAACAAACAACTGCAGACAAAGATTATAGCGTATGAAATAATGTTAACAGACTGAGAGCAGGTTTTACACATGCAACTAATCTCCCTGACGAATGGAATTAAATTTTAGTGCTGCAAAAATCTCACTACACACACTTAACAACTCCTGCCATGCAGATCTGTTCAGCTGGGTTCGGGTTCGATGCTCTGCCATCTGTGATTCTTACAAGTATTTTTGTACAAAATTCATAAGTGGAAATCAAGTCACCGATGGTCTGGTACTTTGCCATGGCCAGGGACATTGGCAGAGGAGTAGCCAAACACTGCATGATTGAATGATGATTGGCTCAAGCAGCAGCAGTAGTGTGAGGAAAAACCTCTTATCATGACTAAACAGACAAAACTGTTTAGACATGATAAATCTCATAAATGTATGCCGAAACACACTTTTCATTGCTTCACCAGTGCAACTTACAATATATCATTGAAAATGAATACAAATCAAAAGACCACAGTTCCACAGCCAGAAAGACTTAATTTAACCAATAACTGATGTGATGCACTGTTGTGCAAACAGTGTTAAAAAAACAGGATCCTGCTTAATATCTCCAAATACATTCTGTAGATAATCATCAAGAGGAAAGAAGATATCTTTTTTGAAAATCACTAAGCCATAATGTATGAGTTACGAATAAAATACGTAGATTAATCAAAACCTGATGCCTTTTTATTTTATTTTTTTGAGAGAGAAAGGGAGAGAGCGGGAGAGAGAGAGAGCATCCGAAAATACATATACTGTATTGTATGCAAACCAAACACAAACCAGAACATATATATTTAACTTGCACATGCTTGCCTAAAAGTACAAGACTGATCAGATCATCATGAATCATCATCCGAAGCTGAAGGCTTCTTTCCCCTCAGAACTGCCATTAATATTGCATGCTACATTTTTACAGCAGCCTATTTGTCATGTGTCTGAAACTGCAGACACTCTCACATTTATAAAATCTGTAACGCCAGAGAGGCAAAACACTACACCAAAGATAGCTAGTTATATATTAGCAGCATAATGGCCATTCAAATTATCTCTCATCTGGCTGAGCTTTTTTTGATTAGCATACAATAAGTTACATATATAATGTTTGTATTATTATACCATTACGTGTTTTTGAAAAATTGCATCATAGACTGAACTGATTTGGACAGTCTAATGATGGTTTGTTTGGTGAAAGTAATAAAAAAGAGTAAAGGCTAATGTGCTCAAACTAATTGTGTAGCATTTTATCTACCATTCTATAAGTGCATACATTTTCAGTGAGGAATTTGTCTTTGGTCAACTAAAACTATACAGTGACAGCAATTATATCTTATATTATATCTAAAAAACATGCACCATAATCCTCTATTATTTTCTTATTGTGTGTAAAATGGCCCTGAGGATGGTTGCCGTTTCTCGAGCTCCTCTTCATTTTTATTCTTTTTCTTATTTTACTGAATGGGTTATTAATCTTTTTAACGCTCATGAAACATGTGCACCACCAAAGCGAGCAGATAAGAGAACAACTTCTGCACATTAGACTGTTTGTGGACAGCGCTTTGTCACCACCACCAACAAACAATAAGGAATTTCCATGGCTTGGATTACCTGTTGGCGCATACGGAAAATGAAGGAGACAAAGAAAACAAGGGTCATAGTCAGGCTGAGGAAATGTAAAAATCAGCTTTCTCTGCTGAGTAGTCTTCTAGCAAATGTCCAGTCACTAGCTAATAAGCTGGAGGAACTCAGGAGCAGGACAGCTTTTCAATGGTACATTAAGAACTAGTAATTAAGCCTACTACTTATATCCAGGGCAGAGGTGGGTTGATCTCTCAAAAGGATTAATCCGCACAAAGCACCTGGACTTGATATCATGCCTGGACAAGCTCTCAAGGTGCATGCAGACCAATTGGCAGATGTCTTCACAGACATTTTCTATGTCTGACTCCTCTAGTCTGTCTTCCCCACATGTTTAAAAAAGACCACCTTTATCCCTGTCCCCCAAAAGACCAAAGCCATTTGCCTCATTTAACTACTGTCCAATAGCACTCACCTTCACCAACATGAAGTGATGCCAAGTGATAGTGAAATCCTTCGTCACCTCCTTCCTGCTGCCTACAGAGAGGAGTTCAAAGCCCTGACATATTGGTGCCAGGACAATAACCTCCCTTGCAGCTTCAGCAAAACTAAGGACCTGATTGTGGACTACAGGAAGAGACATAAATATCTCCATCAACAGGACTACGGTGCAGAGAGTCAGCAGCTTCATATTCCTCAGGGTTCACATCAGTGCAGACCTGACCTGGTCTTACAACACAGATACCATCACCAAGACTGCAAGACAGCGGCTTTTCTTCCCACGCAGGATGAGTATGCTCAACATGAAGTCCAGGAAACTCTGCTGCTTCTGTAGGTCCACCATTGAGAGTATCCTGACTGGCTCCATTATCACCTGGTAGCTGCACCGTCCTTAACCATAAGGCTCTTCAGAGGGTGGTGAAAACCTCTCAGCACATCACCAGGATGGAGCTAAGGATTTTTCACCAGTTCACTGACAGACCATAAAAACAAATTTGCTCATATGTACATGGGGTGACAGAGCCTTCTCCATAGCTGCCCCCTCCCTCTGGAACTCTCTACCCAAACACATCCGAGACTGCACTGACCTTTCTATATTCAAATCACAAATCAAAACCCACCTTTTCAGAAGTGCTTTTAATATATGACTAATGTGTGTTCCATGCTTTTAGTGTATAGCTTTTTTATGATGATTTTAACGTTTGTAAAGTGTCTTTGAGAATTTTGAAAAGCACTATATAAATTAAATGTATTATTATTATTATGTAGCCAATAAACAAATTAATAAATAAATAGACTGTAGCCTATGCCAACATAAAAAATAAAAGCCCTGGCTTTGTTGAGGCTGTCTTTATGGCCAAGAGGTGGTCAAGCTTACTAAACAAAAGGTCGGCTTTTACACTGTGGCACAGATGCAAAACTACAGTTACACCCAGTTGTTTTCAAAACACACTGCATGCACCTGTTCCATTCAGCTCACAGTCACTTTGCCTAGCATCTGTTACTCCACACCTTCTTCAACCCTCCTCACATTTTGAAAACATCTGGTCTGTTTTTGTGTTTCATGGTGTTTGAATGCACCATGAAACACAAAAACAGATTTTTCTCCTGCCGAGATCTGTTTTTTTTGTGACCAGTTACAATAGTAACTGTACTAATTCTCCTAAAATCTATTACCAACTCCTTTCTCAAACTTTGAATCCGTTTTTAAAATGCTTTGCCAATTGCCAATTAAATGTAGAAAAAAAAGTGATATCATTAAGGGAAATAAAAACATTGAGAAAGTTTAAAGTCTTGTTTATAATTGAGTTCACGAGGATCTTCATTTTAAAGTATATGCTTTCCTTATGCCCTCATCCCCACCTTTGCCACAGGGGTTCAAATGAGTTTCATTAGATTTTATGGCATAATCATAAACCAAACAGACAATAAACATAAATGTGATACATGCAGCGATGGCCCTAACATTACATTGGCACCTGGGCTTGTGTATTGCAAAAACACCTGAAATACTTTAAAATGGAAATTGAATATACTCCCCCTGGAGATTTTTGATGAAAGGATCATAGCTGGAAATCGAAGTGCTTATCAAATAGACAGTGTGGCTGGCAGCTGCTACAGAAGTTAGATTTGAGATGATCATATATTCCCACGGCTCAACACTTGGCTGCAAATGAGACATGATGATAGATGGACAGATGGGCATGGAGACAGAGAGCTGCAGTGACATAGGGGAAGAAAGCAAAGCTAATATCAAAAGGGAAAAAGTCATTAGCAAGACGGAAATGGACTCCAAAAAATAAGAAAAAGAGACTGAACGAAAAATGAAGAAAAAAACAAATCTTTTATTTGTGTCAATAGCACTGACACAAGAAGGAAAAGGAATAGAATAAATGTGTGTAATGAGTTATGTGTCTGGAGTTTACGCCATACATGTTGTACAGATTACATTTAGATAGTGGGACAATTAATGGCTTATAGGCAATACTTGAAATTGATTACTAAATGGATACATCTACAGTGTACAGTTGTAACCCAAAGAAAACCCAAATGTTTGAAATATGTGACCTGACTGTACAGTTTAGCCAAAGTATATTATACAATAATTATACAAAAATAACATACCTCAGCCAGATCAAAATACAAAACAAAAACAACCCAGCATTCCATGGCAAGATTGTTGATAGACAATGAACACATTTTGTTTTAAGTGCATTATTATAATAATTTTAAGGCAGTTAGTGAACAGAACTTCCAATACATGACGAAACGCAAGATCACGATGACACAAGCGACAAAAGTCGATGATCAACTCTTAAATTCACACTTCCAATTCACAAATGGAAATTCAGACCTTTTTTTAATTCCATTAATCAGAAAGTAAGTGTCTGAAGGCAATCCTCTGTAAACTGCACCAGAAACAAGTAGTTTGATAATGCCGTCAAAATAAAAATCTTTAGTACAATGTTCTCTTGTGGTATGCACTGGGCCAATTTATTACCTCAAGGGCAACACACGAACTGATAGCGCGCAAACATGCACTCTACCATCTCTAATGCCTTTTCAGAATTGCCCACAATTCATCTGACATTATCTCTGCTTGTTGAAGAGACTATGTAACATGTAATGTGACATTGTCATCCTGGAAAACACCATTCCCATCAAGACAGAAATTTATCATAGAGTGGAAGTATTGCATCTAATAACAGAACCACCAGAGGCTTTAACTTTTAGGGGAAAAATTTGTGTTTCCAATCCATTATCTTGACTTTCTTTGCACGTACTTTAGCAAGATAAACAATTATATTGTGATGGAAATATGGGTTAAATTACATTATAAATACCCACCATATATGTTTAACTTTAGTTAATTACTCCAGTAAGTGAGGGCTGCTCACCTTATGAGGGAATTGGATAGAAAACCAGCTGAAGCAAAAATCGAGACATAACCACACTCACAATTGTAATCATTAGCAGACATACATACTAAGCAATTAGGCAGAATAGCAAGTAATAATTCCAATTCAATAGCTGAATTGGACAGAATTGACTGTTCATATGAACTTGTTTTTTAATTATTATCTTTTTCGGATTTGCTTTATTCTGTAATAGAAAATGACTATATTCTGATGATTCACAAAAGCATACTGAGTAGCGAGGGCCCAGAGAAATAAAAGGCTCTAGACTTTTTCCATAAACAATATTATACTGCCCTTGAGCATATGCATTATTCCATTGAAAGCATACACTTTATATGTAAATGCCAGAAGTGATGATTATGTTATTCTAATCAAAATAGCCCTTTAATATTTTATAAGTTGTGGGTGGAAGACAGAAAACCAACTGCAGCTATGGCACTCAACACCATGCCTTAATGCCTGCTAACTCCTGCCTCTGTTTGTTGCAGAGGTGTTGAGAATGCTATAAGCCATTTCTGATGTGACTTTTTTTGGCTCGCGATAAGTGTCTGTTACACTCTCCTAAATTAGCATGTTTATTGCTAGCTGCTGCCATGCCATGCCTGTTTGCATATCAAGTTCTTAGTCCTTAACCTCCTACTTTTTGGTTTGAAGTTGTGACATTCTTACGCACACGTTAAGTGGAACTATCCCTGCTTTCAGAGCGACAATTGTTCTGCTGAAACACTGAGCTACCCATTATGTAATATTCATCTTCACACATATTGCTTTGCTCTCTAGGCCTATTCACAACACTTACAACCTGATCAGAACTTACAAAATAAGAGACTTTATAATAAAAAATGTTTCTATATTTTCACCTGTAGTAGCTGACTTTTTGCCGATTGGGGCTGAACAACAAATTGTAAATACAACTTTGGCATATTATCACCTGATGAAGTTGATATAGCAAACATTTTATCAAACAATGCATTTATATATCCAGCAGACACAGAGCAACAATATTTACATGGAGTCCAATAGCCACTCTCTTTTAGCTCCGTTTTTGGACCAAATCCTGAGGTGGAGAAGTATCTGGCTTGTCAGAAGCTAAATGCTTTACAACATTTACCAGGTAGATGGCTGATGGGCCTAGAAAGGGGGCATACTGTGAGAGTGAACCAAAACAGTTCAATTGTGGGCCTGAAAACCCAAATAGTGAGCTAAAATATGCTAAAACACTCGATAAAACTGCAGAAACAGGTGTAGAGTGTTTCCCATTAATTACCGGCCGCCACAGTCTGAATGTATTCCCGCCGGAAAGGCAAAGTGGTCAGCTTTACAGCACCTCTAGCCCAGACTTTTCCGCTTCCCGAGTCCGTGGAGGTTTTAGGTGGCTAAAATACGTTTTGCTGACATCCTCTTCCACAGAAGTACGTCGCCTTGCTGCTGTTTTGGTTCTTGTTTCTGCATCTCCACGCTGGGGGTGAGGACTGTTGAGACTGTTTCATTACCAGTTAAAAGTTCCTCACAGTAGCTAAGAACAAAGGTTTTAGCATCAAAATAGTAAAAAGTACCAAAAGTAAAAGTATACTCATTATGGAGAATGGCCAATTTCAAATAATATTTACAGTTGGCCTATAGGGATGGTTTACATAATTGATTATTGCTCATTAATGTGTTCATCTAGAAGCTCATAATTAGGCTATATATACACTCAGAAGTACATCTTCATATACCAGAGTTTGACCTGTGTTGACCTGCATTCCACCTCAGGTCATCAAAGTGCTTGTTCGCCTTGTTCTGTGCTTCACTGCAATGCTTCCCTCTGCATGTGTTAGAATATGAGACAGAGGGGAGTTAAAGATGCTGCCGGGTCCCCCAGGTGTAAGAAATTAGGTCACGTTATACAATGAAATTAAAGATTTCTGTGTACAATATACTTCAGTAATTTATGCAGGTTTTCAGGGTCTCTCTCCCCACAGACTTGGGTGTTCTATCTGAAGATGTTTTATTTCCCCGTCTCCACATGCCTTAAACAAATTAGTCCTTGAATATATTTTTGCCATAGCAGTGATACAGTTAATTAGAACAGAGGAACAATGCTTTCTCACAGCTACTGTATGGAACATCTTTTTTTTCTTGAGTTAACGCTACATTCTTCAATGTTTAGAGGATAACGTATTTGTCAAATCATGCGGTGAGACAGACATACAGCTCAATATTTAGCTTGACAGAGGAATCAGATGGCTTTAAAATCACAGAATCTCTGAGCTTTCATTTAACTGACTGAGCAACTGCGTCAGATTAATTTTAGATGGGAGCAACTGTTTAAAAATGATTTAGCCTTGACAGAAACCGGAAGAAGGCTCTAATGAAGGTGGTTTGTTTGTTAGCAGATTACCACGATACCATTTTCTCTGATTGATTTCTGATTGTGAATGACTCAAAACTACTCTACTCTTACAAGATGAGCCAGGTAAACTTGATCAATTCTTAATTTTTTTCTGTTGTTTTGATGACTTCAGACATAAAGGAGAAAAGGTGATGAAAAATTGTGCAACCAGCTGTGAAAAATCAAAGTACTTCAAAATACTTCTGAAAGTATTTTTTTTAAGATGTTGTACTTACAAACAGGACCAACACATAATCTCCACGGCAGAAGTTGCCTTCATTTCAATGGTGTCAATTTCCAATGGCACCAATGGTTATCACAGTAACAAGAAAATGTTGTTGGCATGCAGAGTATGAGAATAGAAAGGAAAAGTCAACGGTCAAGCAGCCAGACAAAACCAATTTCAAGTAACATAATGGACTATCCCCTTCAATAGTTTTGGTCGCTTTGCTGGCTCCCTATCACACAAAAAAGAGCTGCCATATTGATGCTGCTGTTTTATGTCTCCTGTGGTCTAAACAACTTTGTACTCCTTTGAACTGTTGGGAGGTTTTTGACCCATAATGACAGCAATGGCTCATAACCAACATCAGAGCACTTCAGTGACGAATGCTGTCTGCCCTCAAGTGAACCCTGATGTAGATCCCCATGGTGGTCTAACCGTGGTGGTGTTGATCATAGTGCAGCAGAACCATGGATTTAAAGCACCCCTAAGTCAGCTGTAGAATAGAAACTCAGTGTGTAGTTGAGGCAATGGAATAGGGAAAAAGGGGTAGAAAAAAAAGCATCAACATATTGCTGAGTATGCTAAAAAGAATCCCATCAACTGTGAAGCTGTCTGGAGCGGCTTATACTCACAAACAACACAACACCACACACACACACACACACGCACACGCACGCACACACACGCACACACACGCACAATAATTTGCACCACTCATTAAGGCAAGCTATTGTTCATGCTTTTTCAGGCTAGTGTGGTCATGTTTAATGAAAAATGTTATGTAACAAGGCAGTCTAAATGCATAACAGGAATTAATCCTTCAGCAAGATGCAAGACATTCACTGTCACATGAAGACATAAGGGAAATACATAAGAAGTGGTCTCCAGTGGGGTGTTATCTTGAGTGGACTGTTGCTGCATTGCTAAAAATCACAATATGAACTCAGTTAAAAATCTTCATTACCAGAAAGAACTATTTGTACAATAAATCTGACACTTTTAAAAAGGATATTCAGTTTTTTGGTACACTTCTTTCTCTGTTGCTTTGTATTCTGACGTAAGCCTTTCCCTTTAGTCATTTTTTCATTGCAGTTGAATGCAGCCTAATCTCTTTTTGGTTGAAATTCTTAACAGCGGTTATCATCCCAGAGTCTCTCTCTCTCTCTCTCTCTCTCTCTCTCTCTCTCTCTCTCTCTCTCTCTCTCTCTCTCTCTCTCTCTCTCTCTCTCTCTCTCTCTCTCTCTCTCTCCTCTCTCCTCTCCCTCTCCTTTCCTCTTCCTCCCCTGAGGTGAGCAAAGTGGCTTAGATGTGGTAACAGGGAATGATTCTTCCATGCAGCCGTACAGATGCAGGGACAGCTCAAAGAAGCTTATGCACATTTATGGTTATCAAAAATACTTTTACAGAGGACTGAACACTTGTGATCTGAACGCTGGTTGATATCAGTATAAGTACTTCAGTGGTAATCCAACCCCAAAACATTTGTCCTGCTCTTTTTATTTTCCAATTTTGGGAAACACTTTCTATGACGACCATGTCTATAATGCATAAATATACTTATAAAGCGTTATAACCTGCTTATAGCACTGTGTAATTATAGTTATAAGCACTCACAAACATTCATAATGCTTTATAACAACAATCACACCAATTATGAAGCATTTAATGCTTAAGTATAATGTTTTTCAAGGATCATCCTTCAGTGAGTGACCAGCAATTATGAAGTATTATGATAATTTACCTTATAAGTCATTGTAAATGTTTCATAAAATGTTACGAATGTTGTTATAAAGCATTATGAATATGTATGTATGCTAATAACTATAAATTAGCATTGTTACAAACCAATTATAACGCATTATTAGTATATTTATAATGCATTACAGACATGGTGTTACAGCGTCGCTCTCATGGAGCTCTGATATACAATGTCAGATCACAAGGGCATGCAGTTAGCACAGCATAATGCAAGCTGTGTAGCACGCGCCCAGTACCACGACGACTATTAAACATATTCCAGCAGCAGATTGCATGATATAACTGAGATTGATGACACTACACTAGTTATGTATGAGATAGTGTTTGTATCTTATAGCAGGGGTGTCCTCCCCCCCAACTACAACTCTCACACCCTTTTGGAGGACTTACTTACTGTAGATGTACTACTACTACTACACCATTACTCAATTCCCTCAGGCAAAACATGTGTTCCAAGCCACCCGGCCCCGAAATTGCTCATGATCTTCCACCACTGAAAAAAAAAAAGAAAAAAATGATCCACAGCTGGATGACTTCTTTCCACAGCTTCAAATGTTGTATTCATTCACGTATGCCTTGGCAGCAGTTTAAATTATGCCTGTATTATATTGGCTTAAGCCATAAGATTGTAAGACTGCCACTCACACATCTATTTTTATTTTTTAAGCATTTAGCATGAATTTATTTGATGTTAAAGCATTAAAGTTCAAAGAATGGTTATTTGATGGAATTTCTGGTGACACTGGAATTGCTGTATTAATTCTTTTTTAAGAAGCCTTGAAAGTTAAGTAATACAAGACCTTATAGAATAATGGCATTTAGGGTGGGATGCTCAGGAGAAGAAGAAAGGATATTTTCCCAGGTAATTTATCACTTTTAGAATTCTCGGAGGTCTTATGGAGCCTTTGTAAATCATCTTTTCGATTCTGGTGATGGATGGGCACCGGGGTCCCCACAGTTAAACTATGGTGCTTTGGGAGTCGTTGTATGTTAGGAAATGTGATTTTAACCAATTCATTTGAGAAATGGCCCGCTGCACATAATCGTTCCTTTGTCCCAAGTGCATAACAAGATGACAATGTTCTGCAAATGCATAGCAGACAGAGAAAGGTGTTAGAGAGGGTGACTCTACATGTGGAATGCACCCAAATATATTGTTGGTTATTTGGAGAGTTGTGTACTTCATTTCTATTCTCTTTGCTCATTAGTGGTAAAAAACGTTTTCATCTTTAAGGTCTTAGTTAAATGATCCTTTTTATTCATAAAAACTTAATTAACTCAATAAAAATGTGTAATTTGAAAACTTCTCTCAGCCTAATTAAAAGTCTGAGGTTTTCAATGGTGCCAGAAGTGTTTCCCTGTGCCAAACCCGGGTCATTGTAGTAGTTCAGTCATTTGTTAAATGAAAGGTTTGGTTTGTTTGGATGTTCGGTGAATACAGTTAAAAATAACAATACTGCACATAAACACATCCACACAGGTGAGACTACTGAATAATCCTAATGGTGTTTTATGAATCTTACTTAGGTATAATACATTTTTATGTACTGCTTCTTTTACACTGTATCGTCTATAACAAATGAGTAATTGTGCATCCCATTACATGGACATTACGTACCTCTACATGTAGAGTGCAACACACAGCCGGTAACACACAGTACATTGAACTTTTGTCAATTTGCAGGTGATGGATATGTAGTTTGCCGTTGATTAAAACTGGGCTACATTTTACATTTCTTTGGCATTTGATACCTTCAGAACTTACATACAACCATTGTTTAAATAACATTTTGATGACTATAATCCATCATGCTGTCAGAGGTTCAATAGGATCTCCTGGGCTTATTTCTCAATAAATACAATAATAATCAATCAATAAAAGTGTTTTGAGATTATTGATTGAATGTATAAGTAACATGCCACTATAATAGTGTTATATTTGCTAGTGCACATACACAGCAATATTATTACATGTAATATTAATCCAAATAATTTATGTAATTTCCTAATTTTAATGCTGTATAATTAAACTTCCTGTCCCCACTTGACATAATAAGATAAATGTCCTTCAGTGAGTCCAAATGCTTGTCAACTAGGAGTGAAAAGTATCTGCAAGGAACTCAATATATCTGCAGGTCTTTTGCAGTTGGCCACTGAGCAACTCTACTTCAGAAGCTGGAGGTTAAGTCTGCTGCTCAAGGGTATCTCCAGGGTTTCTGGTGAGCCGGGGGGAGTGCGTGAATAATTAACTTTCCAAGATCAGATTTTCAAAGCAGATCAAGTATGCAAAACACAATCGTCTGGTTAGAAGAACGCAACTCTACCAGTCAGTTCATTCAACAAACAGAGTCATTAAAATGTTGTTAAATACAAATGTTGAGTCTTGAAAGGTTGTTCTTATCATTAACGGAGCAGTTTCTTTGGCAGAAAATATATATTACATTTAGTAAATATATAACTCTCTGTCTACCTATATATTTCAATATATTTCAATGGCCGATGCCGATATTTGGAGAGCAGGTTATTATTGTCTGCACTCTCTGTCTGGTAATCAAAAAACTTAATTATTATACATTTTTTTCTATTTAACAACAGCATTTATCAACTGATAGGAATATCTCCTTGTTTCTGAGACTAATTGTACGACAAATTATAAACTTTCATATAAAATTATTTGAAATGGTGATCGTTTTTTGTATTTTAACATATTCATCTGTTTATTGTTCTCTTTGACGTTAATTGCAACTCTGTTTAATTTTGAAACATGTTTAATGCCATCCATCCATCCATTGGCATCCGCTTATCCGGGGTCGGGTCGCGGTGGCAGCAGGCCTAGCAGGCCGACCCAGGCTCCCCTCTCACCCGCAACACGTTCCAGCTCGTTCTGGGGGATCCCGAGCTGTTTCCAGGCCAGCTGGGAGATATAATCCCTCCAGCGTGTCCTGGGTCTTCCTACCAGTTGGGCGTGCCTGGAAAACCTCTAACGGGAGGCGTCCAGGAGGCATCCTGATTAGATGCCCGAACCACTCCTTTCGATACGAAGGAGTAGCGCCTCAACTCCAAGTTCCCTCGTAATGTCCGAGCTCCTTACCCTATCTCTAAGGCTAAGCCCGGCAACCCTACGGAGAAAACTCATTTTGGCCGCTTGTATCCGAGACCTCGTTCTTTTGGTCACGACCCAGAGTTCGTGACCATAGGTGAGAGTCGGAACGTAGACCGCCCGGTAAATTGAGAGCTTTGCCTTCCGGCTTAGCTCCCTCTTCACCAAGACGGTCCAGTGCAGCGCCTGTTTTACTGCTGCAGCCGCACCGATCCGTCGGTCGATCTCCCGCTCCATCTTACCCTCACTCGTGAACAAGACCCCGAGATACTTGAACTCCTTCGCTTGCGGTAGGCACTGCGTCCCCACCCGGAGGGAGCAATCCACCGGTTTCCGGCAGAGCACCATGGCCTCAGATTTGGAGGTGCTTACTCTCATCCCCGCCGCTTCACACTCGGCTGCAAATCGCCCCAGTGAATGCTGGAGGTCATGGTCCGAAGAGGACAACATGACCACATCATCTGCGAACAGCAGAGAGGCGATCCCGAAACCCCGAAACCCGACGTTCTCCTCCCCCCGGCTGCGCCTAGATACTCCCGCAGCACCCTCTACAAAAAACCCAGAGGGACCCGATCGAAGGCCTTCTCCAAGCCCACAAAACACATGTAGACTGGTTGTGTAAACTCCCAGAACCCCTCCAGTAGTCTTGCGAGGGTAAAGAGCTGGTCCACTGTTGCACGACTGGGACAGAATCCGCACTGCTCCTCTTGAATCCGAGGTTCGACAATCGGTCGGAGCCTCCTTTCCAGCACCCTGGCATACACTTACCCCGGGAGGCTGAGTAGTGTAATAACCCGATAATTCGAGCACACTCTCCGGTCCCCCTTTTTGAAAATGGGAATCACCACCCCGGTCTGCCAGTCCATGGGCACTGTTCCCGACCCCCATGCGACATTGAAAAGGCGTGTCAGCCAAGACAGCCCAACAATGACCAGCGCCTTCAACATCTCAGGGCGGATCTCATCCACCCCCGGCGTCTTGCCACCAAGGAGCTTTTTGACTACCTTAGTGGCCTCTGCCAAGGATATGGATGCGACCCCCCCCAAGTCTTCAGGTGCTGTCTCCTCTCTAGAGGACATGTTGGCCACCGCCCAACGATGTCCCCCGTCCGGGTCAGCAGTCCCCCCCCCCCACCCGTGCTGAGCACAGCCTGTGGTAAGCCCTGCTTTCCCTTCCTGAGCCGTCAGATGGTTTGCCAGAACTTCCTTGAGGCCAACCGAAAGTCCTTCTCCATGGCCTCCCACGAACTCCTCCCATGCCCGAGTTTTAGCGTCCGCGACCACCGCAGCTGCAGCCCTTCTGGCCTGCCGGTACCTCTCGGCTGCTTCAGGAGACCCCTGAGCCAACCAGACCCGAAAAGGCCTCCTTCTTCAGTTTGACGGCTTCCCTCACCCCCGGTGTCCACCACCGGGTTCTCGGGTTGCCGCCACGACATGCACCGGTGACCTTCCGACCACAGCTCCTAGCGGCCGCGTCCACAATAGAGGCTTTGAACATGGTCCACTCCGATTCCATGTCCCCAGCCTCCCTTGGGATGTGTGAGAAGTTCTTCTAGACGTGGGAGTTGAAGACCTCCCGGACAGGATCCTCCGCCAGACGTTCCCAGTTCACCCTCACTACACGTTTGGGCTTGCCGGGTCTTTCCAGCCGATCCAACTTACCAACAGGTGGTGATCAGTTGACAGCTCTGCTCCTCTCTTCACCCGAGTGTCCAAGACTCTCTGTCGTTGCCCACGTGAACGTTGAAGTCTCCCAGGAGAACTATGGAGTCAGCAGGAGGCGCCCTTTCCAGGACTCCTCCCACTGACTCCAAGAAGGCCGGATACTCCAAACTGCTGTTCGGTGCATAGGCACAAACAATAGTCAGAGCCTTACTCACCGCAACCAGCAGGTGCAGGGAGGCGACCCTCTCGTTCTCTGGGGAGAACTCCAACACGGCGGTGCTCAGCCGGGGGCTCGTGAGTATCCCCACTCCCGCCCGGTGCCTCTCACCCTGGGCAACTCCAGAAAAGGACAAAGTCCAACCCTTCTCCAGGAGCTTGGTTCCATAACCAGTGCTGTGCGTGGAAGTGAGGCCAACTATATCTAGCTGGTACCGCTCCACCTCCACCTCCCGCACCAGTTCAGGCTCTTTCCCCGCTAGCGAGGTGACGTTCCACGTCCCTAGAGCTAGTCTATGCTGCTGGCGATCGGCTCGCCCAGGCCCCCTGTCCGGCCCGCCGCCCGGTCTACATAGCACCCGACCCCGATGCTTATCCCTGCGGGTGGTGGGTCCACAGGATGGCTGCTCTATGTTGTTTCTTCGGGCTGAGCCCGACCGGGCCCCATGGGCGAAGGCCCGGCCACATGTTTAATGATTAAAATAATTATAGACCATCACCTTTTAGTTGACATTTATTCATGTTCACGTTAGATGTCCTCAGCATCATTCACCATTTCCTGTACTGTACTTATTGGCAGTAAAAAGGCTAACGTTTCCATTTAAGGTTAAAAAACTGGAGAGAAAATCAATAAGAACCTTACTCTATCATGTACTCCACTAAAGTTTTGACTATTTCTGTGCAATCCAGAATTTTCTTTTTTCCATTATGGACAGATAGTGAATAATAACTCTACAAAATAGAGGGAAAATGAAATTCCTATTAGGTCTAATTACATCTCCCATTTATCCTTGGGAATGACATGAAGATTAATGAGGCTCTCCACTATTTTAAGCAAGGTTATTTAAATGAGTGATTTTACTCTCCTTATATCATTGCATTAATCTTAACACAAGACAAGTATGTTTCACTTTTTTTATCATTCAAGATCCCTTTCAATATACTTTACCATTATCTCGTTAGCATCCATAGGAAAGTGACTAGAACTGAAATGGTTGTGTTGGTTAAAATCCAATAGTCTCTTCTAAAATTCGAATGAACATAATAGATTTAGCCCCTGCGCTAGTGATCAGAAGTGTTTAGAATCAGCATTTTGGGTTTAGTTTAGTTTATATGGATATCACAGTAGCATTAGAAATGTAACATACATTTATGGACAAAGACCAGATACACTGTGTTTAGTATTTGTTAGCAAAAAGCTAACTCATAACACATGTCCACAGAAGTCTTTAGAAAATAATAACAATGTAAAATTAAAAAGAAAAGAGATGCTTCAACAAATACATACACAGAAAATATACACAAGATGCATGTCTACAGGGGTAATAGGAGTGAGAACAATATTGGTTCCCTTTTAGCAATGATTTAGTAACTCTATTATTGTCCACACTGATAAAATGTGAAGCAGAAAACAAGAGCCAGCTGACTGTAAAGAAGCATAATTTAAAAAATCCACAAGTAATTAATAGGCAAAAGACAAGTAGAGTGTATTCACTCTAATAATTCATATATATGCTTTATGTACAATGTACTGATAAAGTCCCAGTTTACATTGTGTGCAATAACTGAAGTCAGCTGAATACAACAACGAAAATTCAAGTGAGTGGTTGATAAGTTAGAGTGCTGAATGGATATAAGCTTAACTGTGTGCCATGCTAAACAAACTTAAGAAGGAACAAAAGCATTAGTGAAAGTCCATTAGAACAAGTCCCCTTCAACAAGTAATTCTCACTCTCTGTTGCTCTTTCTCTTTTCTCTTTCTCAGCGTGCTTCTGCCCATGACTTTCATGCGCTTCTCTCCATCTATGCCGTCTTGACGGGAATATTCACAAAGGGAGAACTCTTTGTGTTGTGTTCGGTAATGGAGCAGAGTTGAGTGGAGCAGAGCAGAGATGACAGGGAAAAGCACCAACTGTGCCCTCCTACGCGATAATATTGTCATGTTAGATTACCCATCAGCCTGTTGGCACTGCCCTGCATCTCCTTGAACCCACAACCCCGCTGAAGAGCAGCCAGCTGCTAATGGTGTTTTTCTACAAAGAGCTCTTGTCTGCATCCACTGCATTGTGATATCGCGCTCACTGCTGCCTATTAACGCTCTCATTTTTCAAGTATGTTTGCCAGTGTGCTTTATTGTAATATATGCAGTATGTCTCCTCATATGGTTTGTTTTGTGCATCTTAATTTTAAACAGTGTTTGAAAGTCTTCCTATACATGCAAATTTGATCAGTAAAGGAGAAGCCACATTACAATGCCTCTGGAGCAGTTATATTGCTTCAGTGCCTTGCTCAAGAGAACTTAGCACAGCGTATGTGACACAGCTGAAATACACCTGCCTCTCAATAATGGGCATTAAACCAGCACGTTCTAAGCTATTCTGGCTGCAACACATGAACTAGTATTATTATTCACAGAGAGCATCACTGTGTATGCTGTGATTATACTAGTTATAGACTAAAACTTACACGGCTGTTGTGCAGTCCCTCTTTACTTATGAAGGCAACGTACTTCTTTGTGTGGAAGAACTCAATTTAACACTTTTACCCATGTTCCAATTCTACAAATCTCTGGTGTGTGAAGATCTTGCAACACTGAGTCATAATTTCACTCACTTTTATTAACAGGATGTCAGTATCTTTCTCTTCATTTGCACTAAAGTAAATGTGTGAACTGCTAATCACAAGGTTCCCTAACATTATTAGGAGATCACTTCCAGAATTGCCTATGTATTAAAAAATACTACAACAAAAATGGTTGGCTTGAAAATGTATGCAATATGACTGGTGGTTGTTGCTTGTGGTGTATAAAGCTGAATGGCATTGCTTGTGTGTTAATGTTTCTGTATATTGAACATTAATTTCCCTAAACAGCAAATAATAGCAATTTTGACAGTGAGTACAAGCTTATACTGTAACGATCATGTGAAAGCTTTGAGCCAGTGGTCATATTAAGGACATTTACAACCCTTTATGATACATTCCAACATGTAGTTAAGTGAGAAGCTACACCAGGTTGAGGTAAAAAAACATTTTGCCTATTTAATTTCTCTGTCTGACGGGCTGCTAGTTTACAGGATTATCTTCTTTCACGGGACCGTACACTGAGTTCATGTTGCTAATGCATATAATTACCATGTGAGTAACTCATTACACATAATGACAAAATAAATCCGACCTAACTCCTTTAAAACCTAAGTTGTCAGTGGCAAAATGTTTTTTTATGGACTAGCCAGGATAGCACCTTTATCTCCTTAAAGGAGAATTTACAGTGTATGACTATTGTGGATCTGAGTCATGATAAATGGTAAAATGGCTATTTCTAGAGAACAGATTTATCTTAATGTCGGTATGAAATATCTTTGTTATTACAATGTGATGTAGAATTTTCAAAACCACACTGAAACATCAAAGTCTTAAAGACAACATGTGTCCCAATGTTCTTTGTATATTTCTTGGCTTTGACGTAAAGCAATGTTGCCATGAAAAGATGATCAAAGTGTTGCATCTCCTAATTTATGGGACCACACATTCAGACATGATAACAGTTGCAGCCTGCTGGGAATGTGTGGATGAAATGTGTCTTCCTGAGATGAGTGGTCAACCCTACAGCACAAATCAAGGCTAATGGGAGACCTCCTAGAAAAGACCAGGGGCTGTAAACTGTAAAAAAGCCGGACTGACTATGTGTTTCTTATGCTGCTGCCTGTCTTGGCCAGGTCTCCCTCTTTTTTCTCAGTTGCAGGTCTGCATGTTTTCAACCTTGGCCTGGCATTAATTATGTTCTACGTAAACCAGACGCTAAATGGCTTTGAGCCTTTTGCGTGAACAAGGCTACCTATGGATGACCACAGTATATGACTTTTAAACTGTATAGTATGTTGAGCTGGTGCAATTAAAATAAATATTTTTGATTTGCATTAACAACTGGAGGTGGTGTGATTTGATGATCAGTGGAACAATGTCCTAGAGGGACGGATGGATTGTGGCTTCCAATGAACAAAGCCCATTTAGGACAAACAGATTATGGGGTTTACTGTAATCTGCACATAATGTATTTACTCCCTCCTTTATCTCCTGTATAATCCGCTACAATCCCATTTAATTTCATTGGCCTACAGATTATTCTGTTTTTAGAAACGTAATTGTCTGCTTCGAATGCAGGAAAATTCATCACATGTATGTTTCTATGAAGAAAAAACAAATGCATTTAACCTTCTACTAATGTTGCTGTATGCATCCTTCATAACTAATTTAGCAGATATTTCAGTGATTTTTAAAGGTGAAAGAAAAAATTCAAAACTATTCATCTCTTTTTGTGGAAATAAGTTTTAAAATCTACATTCAGACAGAAGTGCAGACGTGGACTGATTAAACTGTATAAATGAATTTCATCAGGCTCTCAGTCAGACAAGATCATTCACTGTGGCAGATCTTTGATTTACTCTCAATGATGTACAATAAAGACTTGTTCCTTTCATCGCTTCATCTTCTTTTGATGAAGTCCAGCTCACTGCCCTGTAAAAGTGACAGTGTTATTGTTTTATTTCCCCTACTCCATATATCTAATTTCCGCTCCCTAGGTCTGTTCTTTCTGATGAATGCATTTTATATTGCTGTATTCGGGAGGGCCGTGAAATGATGAAAAAGAAAGGCGATATCAGATCTGTAATGTCAGTGTCAGGATTTGTGGGTATTTTTCAAATGACCTTATATGTCTTGAATTTTTATTTCTGCAATGATCAAGTTAATAACACATTTACTGCATTTGACCTGATGCTGTGGTATGCCAAACTGTATCATTAAGCAGGGTAAACAAAAGAAGTCAAACTGCAGGAGAGTTCATCAGCATCAACTTCAGGGCTTTATAATAACAAGCAGGAAGTAATCCCCTGTTATCTCGGAGCTGTGACTGACTCAATCTGAGGGGGACTGCATGTCCTCAATCTAAGTCATATTATTAATTGTACAGTATAAATTAAGAAAAATAATCATTGATTTACACCATGGTCCATTTATATAGTATGTTAGCTGTTGCTTTTAGCGGGGAGGATATTCCATGGAGACATGTTAAATGGGTACTTAAGATAACTAGCCACTGAAATGATGCCTGAATATTACACTTTCAATTTAATATTTTTTGTTTTAATGCACCATTATCTTGTGTAATACACAATGAATGTACATTGTGGCAACTGCCAAAGCAAATAACCGAGTGACACTTAATCATCTAGAAAAAACATATTTGACAATTAAACAGTGGAAATAGTTAATGATGCTCAAGTTGTTCCATTAAAAGTCTGAGCCATTTATCAATTCCAAATGATGCTATTACCACAAAAGCAGATTTTGGAAATGTCACCACTGCATCTATTCATTTCTCAGGTGTGAAATGATTCATATGCCATTACACAAAAACGTAAAGAGTGTATATCTTTCTAAAAATAAATTATCCTGACCTTCATAAAAATGAGATTTTAAATGCAAATCACCTCTGCAGTATAGGGAAAACTTCATCAATATCTTAGGCATGAATACTAATGATAAATGTGTCTGCATGGAATCAATAAGTCTCTGTAGACAGTCTGTATATACGCATTTATTATGTCTATGCTATTGATACAGTTATAAAATAATAAATTGCAATACACTAATATAATATGACTATACCAAAAAGTGTTGTGAATAAATTACATATACATGGTTAAAAAAAGAAGACGAGCATCCATGAACTATAATTTATATATAATAGGCCGTTTTACCTCACATACATCCAGTGCCCCACACTAAGTGGCATACTCCTTCAGTCAATAATCAGCTGTACATGGGGGCAATTCACATTGAACCTTATTGCATACATTTGTGCTTCTTCTTTCGGCTTGGCGATGCAATATCATCGAGCTTCTTACAGACCCCCAAAATCCATCACTTCTTAGAGCAACACAATCTCACTCCCAACTGGTCAAATACATATGCTTGGTCAGTGGCCTTAACACTCTAGGAATACCACTAGCATACATTTTGGACATGGCAGTGTCACTTTCCACCCGTTACATGCACATTGTCTTTTCAAAATAAACTTCCAAATTCACAGGAAGTTAAGTTTAGGCTTCAAAACCACTTAGTTAGGTTTAGGTTGACATTACCTTTCCTGAATAAAGACTAACATGAGTCACATGAATAACAACAGAAGTGAAAAACGACTGACAGGTCTGACATTCTGACAATGGCAACATTTACTTTCGCAGTGGACACAAACAGTGGTCTCCTGGATGAAAGTCCTGTGTTTGTTTTTTTTGCCCCGTGTGGACTAACTCTCATTTTATACAATGTTCTTGCTCTGAGCATATAATAATGATGCGGGTGGGTTTACATTGGAGTAAGTTGCACACATGATGAATCAGTATCAGACACCGAGGAGCACTGACCAACCGTCGGTATATGACGGTTTGGGAGCAAGACCGGGTTGCTCACAGTGGCGTTTTCAAGTGTAGTGACAACAACTGTTGCAGTTTATTGCAAACACAGGGATCACAGAGATAACCAGAGGAGGGGATTGGCTGGTTCCTCACAACAGGCCACAGGACACTATCTGAATGTACCAGAGTCCTGCTGGGTAATCAGCAATCACATATCATTTCTCAGACACACACACACACACACACACACACACACACACACACACACACATCTTCTGAGAGAGATTGCTTGAGATGCCCACTGATCTGAAAGACAAGGGGAACAGAGAGAGACAGAGCAGCCATCCCTCAAGGGGCACCTGCTGAGTAGCCTTTCATGAAGCAATACAAACAGAGCAATACTTGACCAAATCATTTAGACACAGAGACACAGTGGACAGGAGGACGACTTGACATTGAGCGACAGTACTTTCAAATGTTAGTTTTTTCTGCGCAAGTGCTCAGAGCATCATCCCTGCTGACAGCTGTTTTTGTTATGACTTGTCAAGGTATATATAGATCATAGCTACAGTGTCTCACTCCGCTGGGTTTTAGAGCGTAGACAGATAAATGTATAGTTCCATTGATGTGGTTATAATGGCAATGTTTCACTTAATGCAGTGCTCTGGTAATGAAACTCCTGTTCCATCTCTGCTCACCTTAAACTTGTAATGGAAAAAGTTTTCACTTTGTTGACAAGCACTGACGCACACGCTCTCTCTAGCACAGACACACACACGAAAACCTCACAGCAGATTAGGTTTTTTTTCTCTTTAGTGAGATTAGCCTTTCAGGCACCAAATTTTTTAGGGGCAACATAAAAATGAGGTCACTGTGATGGCGCGGTGCTGGTTACGGACGCAAAGGGATTGGCAAACTAAACAAAAACCGATGGGTTGTCCAGCAAAATACTGAACCTTGCTTTTACCTTATAAAAAATAAACCGCCCGGTAAAAGTGAGTCTTCAGAAGAGATTTAAAAAGAGGATACTGAATTTGTCTGCCTTAGATTACCAGGAAGGGAGTTCCACAGCTTAGGGGCCTAGTCAGCAAAGGCCCGGTCACCTTTAGTGACCAGTCAAGAATTTGGAACTGTTAGTAATCTTAAGATCTCAGGCTGCGTCAGGCTCATTAAGAAGAAGCAGATCACAGATATAGAAAGGAGCCAGGTAGCTGAAGGCTTTAAAAACGAGCAGTAACATCTTAAAATCAATTTCAAGACTCACAGGTAACCAGTGAAGGGCAGCAAGGATTGGTGTGATGTGGTCACTTCTCTTCGTACAAGTTAAAAGCCTGGCAGCAGCTTACTGTATTAACTGTAGTCTTCAAATGTTTTGCTTGCTGATACCAGAATAAAGTGCATTGCAGTAGTCGAGTCTTGAGGAGATAAACCAGGTCTCCAGGTCTGTAGGCGAAAGAAATTACCTGATTTTGCTAAGCTGTCTCAATTGAGCAAAGCAGATCTCCACAACTTCGGTCACCTGAGCATCAAAAGTAAATTCAGAGTAAAAAATAACACCTAGGTTGCGGGCTTCATGCCGAACATTATTAGATAAAGCGCCCAGACTCGAGGAGAGATCATTAATGCAGTTAGTGCTGGGGCCAGCAGGGTTAATTATAACTACATCACATTTGGAGTCATTTAGTTCCAGGAATTTTTTGAACATTCAATTTCTAATGTTGGCAAGGCAGGGCATGATACACGAAACAGTGCTGAAGCTTAATCGGGTTGTACAACTGGGTATCATCTGCATAGCAATGAAACTCTGTATTATGTTGACATACGATGTGTCCTAGTGGTAACATGTATATAGTAAACAGGAGGTGACCCAATATAGACCCCTGAGGGACACCACAGAAGAGAGGAGCAGATGAAGAGGAGGCCTCTCTAAGCATTACAGAAAAGGAACTGTTCGACAGATAAGATCGTTCTTTAGACGGCTGATTAAGACATTGTGGTCCACTGTGTCAAACCTGAGGTCAAATATGGAAGACAGGCCTGTGACGGCTGTAAGCAGAATGTGATTTGTGACCTTGACCAGAGCAGCAAAAGCCTGACTGAAATTTTGCAAATATTTCATTATTATTCATAAAATAAATCAATTGAGTGGAAACAGTCTTTTCTAAAATCTTCATGACCAAAACCTGAAGTGAATATGTAATTGATAAAGTATCTCAGGGGGTGGTACCAGACAGCAGCAGGAAGCTGTGCCTCTGTGGAAAAAGTCCTTTTCCTTGTTTGCATAAATCCTATGAAATCAGGCTCCTGGCAGATACAACTCTTTACCCAGCCACAGGGCATGCCCTGGGTTCAAACATGACCCAGGACCTTTTATTTCCTGTTATCTTTCTCCATCTTCTCTTATTTATTTTGTAGCAATGGATATTGACCTATATTTAATCAGCTAATTGTATTGCAATTAAGATCTTTTTATTTATCAGTGTAATTCAGTGGGCAATCTATAGCAATACAATCTGATTTGGTATGTTTACACAGGGTGGCACGATTACCACATTGACCGGAAAGTTTTCTGCCTGAACATATTTGTTTCTTGCAAATGTGAGGGGTAAAAGTTCGATCTTCTCTTGAGAGTAAAATTCAGTGTGTAATACGGTCAGCACATGCAGAGTAGATGTTACGCGGTTGGATTCTCTCAATCCAATTACACCAGTCACTTGAATGAACAGGGTGAATAGTGACAACTTGTAATTATCATTCTAAGTATTTTCTGAAGAGATTTATTCTTTCTCCACCAAAGTATTTAATCAAGATGGACTTTGCCCGGGCTGAGAAATCAGATGGGAAAAGATAGAGCAGAGAGGTATTTGAACACAGTCCAGCAAACCCCTCCAAGCCCCGCCAGGACTGATTTCTATCCCTTTACATGTCCTGGGTTAAATGCAGTTTCCATCCATCAACAAGCTGAAAGTAAGCTAGAAAGTAAGTTGATACATTATAGAAACAATTAAAAGTAAATTAAACGTTATCTGAGTTGCAGCAATCAATGTTTGAGGTTGAACTAATAATCTAGAAAAAAAGTTTCTTAAGGTTGTGTTTTCATTACTATTATGCCTAATTTCATTTAGACTGTTTTAGTCTTTTACTTAGAAGCCAAAAATCATTTGATTTATCTCCTCAATTAAGTGTTAATGTCATCATTTGGAATTCAGACCAGGGACTGGTGGCGATTTGTTTTCATTTGCCATCTTCTTCATAAGTACACGAGAAAATATGTGTTTCTATGTGCGTGTGTGTGTGTTTGTGTTTGAACTGTCCCTGATCAGCACAATGTCGCTGGATGACGGAGGCTCAGAATCATTTGAAAACGTGTAAAGGTTAATTCAGGTTCACCATAGCCATAGGTTTTAGGCCAATACCCGAAACAGAGAATATTTTATTTATTTATTTTCAACCTATTCACATTGCGTACGCCTTCAAATCAGTTTTTTGTTTAATTATTCATGAATAGTGCATAATTTATTCCACACTTGTTTGTGTATGACTTGTTGCCCAAGGGCGTAGTTGTTTTGTTTTTCTTTCCTTTGGTGAATGTTTGAGACATGCTGTAGTTTGGAGGCTTTGGTTGTAAAATGCTTAATGCTGCTTTAACAAGTTTAGAGTCTGACCTCGCCAGAGGATTCTTCTTTTCTTACTCTGCTATGGTCTGAATACTAAGAATAGGAAAACCTACTGTAGTTATTCTTTAGTTACATATTTAAATCCTCATTCACTGATTATAAACATTGATTTTAATTGGTTTTCACTGCACTGCTGCAGAATACTTGTTTAACTGAAATCTAGAGACTACACTTCAGAATATTTAATTAACATTGTCTCTTACGTTGCAGATCATTCACAACAATAACAGTTTTAATTTAATGTATGTTTCAACATATGAGGTTTTGATAAAAAATATTTTCTATCTAATAAGAACTTTTATATTTATAAAGTACCTTTCAAAACACTGTTAAAAATGTACTTTTACATTTAAAATACAAATAGGATTAAATTAAATAAAAGCCCAAAACATACACTTAAATTAACTATAATATCACAAAACATACAGAAAATCTATTCTAAAAAAAAGTGGGTTTTTAAAAGTGATTTAAAAGACGACAGAGGGTTTGCTGCCCAGATCTTTTCAGTCTTGGAGCTCTGACTGCAAAGGCTCTATCACCTTTATGTAGGAATCTGGACCTTGGAACAACAACGAACGACTCATCTGAGGATCTCAGGGTGGGGTAAGAAACATGGAAACAATAAAATATCTGATAAATAACTTGAGACAGAGCCTCTAATGGTGTTGTACATAATCAATAATTTACCTAATAACCTAAAATCTATTTTAAAAGCAAAAGGTAGCCAGTGTAGGGAAGTCAGGAATGGTTTCCTGGTCTGATTAAAAATCATGTAAATCTCAAAGAGGACCATAATCTCTCATCTCCACAGGTCTGATGCAGCTAAATTAAGTGTGGATGAGCTCCGCTCCTGGGAAACCAGATATTGATCTGACAGCACTAGACTCTCCTGACCTTTGACCGTGAAAGCTGCATGTGTGGACTGCACTACTGTGAGGGCTATGAT
This sequence comes from Ophiodon elongatus, assembly GCA_016806645.1. Lineage (NCBI taxonomy): Eukaryota > Metazoa > Chordata > Actinopteri > Perciformes > Hexagrammidae > Ophiodon > Ophiodon elongatus. The sequence goes on from JACSYO010002157.1 coordinate 534,862, forward strand.
GTAACTTGCAACTGAACATGCAGGTCTGTCGATAAATCAAAAGCAGAATGAGTTGGAACAACAGGCAGATGCCTTCAGCTGTGAAAACTACCACCAAGGGTCAGCGTTATTATGGTACAGTACATTACATCACTCATCTCCGCAGGGACCAATACAAAACATTTGGCCTTTGTTTAGATAGCCGGGTGTTAGAGAAGGCTGTAAAGCAGTTTATTTTTGTAGTTTATACAATACAAAATGTAAATAAACAATTATATATCATTTTTTTAAAGCTACTATAACCTACAAAAACACTCGCCCTCTGAAAAACACAATAAAAACACATCCAAATATTTAAGCCTTAATATCTGGTTTCTGGTATTTTTCCTTTTCGTAAGGTTGAAAAAAAATATGTTATTTAGCATCGGCTGACAGTAGCACATCTTCAAAGGCCTTGACATGATACTGACAATGAGGGGAAAAGTGTCTTCCTTGTTGTTATAGCTAGTGTAGACTAATGTTAAAAACTATTGCAAGTACCCTTCATATTTATTTTCCCCTGGAGAATTATTTCTATCATTGTTATTTTTAGCAGGACAAGTAGTGCCAGTAGATTTGCATTAATTGTCACTATCACTTGTTTGACACAAGGTACACATACTGATGCCAATAACCCAAATTTCAATTCTGAACAATTCTGAAGCCTGAACATTAACTTTACAATCAGCTAAGAGTTTGAGAGACAAATGGAGGCAACATTCATGGTTGATGGGGCACAGAGTTCATTGTTAGTTTATGTTTCTATTTCAAACTTTAAGAGCACAATAATTCAACCATTAACTTCTTTGCTGTGTTTCATTTCATGACAAACTAAATATTGGGATTCTGTCAACAATGAATATATTTTGTACACCATCTAATCTGTACTTCACCTATCTATTTATTATTTATATTAGAGTACAAGTTCCAATTTGTTTTCCGTGGACTATCAGTGGAATAGTGGCATGATGCATCAGCATACGGATGCAACTTCATATCTTTGGATCAAACTCAATACAACCACTAAAATAATGTTGTGCAGCCTAAAGCTATAACGCTCATCTAAGCCACCCTAATCATGTGAAAGGAACCTGCACAGACAGCAACTACGAAAATGAACTTGTCAAACTCAAAGTGAATCACTGGGGTATCAGTGTTAGCTCGCAGCGGCCAGCGAGACAAAGCTCTGCTCTTGGTCGGAGGAGGAGACACTGCTGCTGCGCATGGACCTCTCCTAACCCTCTTCACACAATTTATTTTCCTTTTTATTTTTTTTATTTAGCGATTTCTCACAACCTAAGGGGGACTTACTCCCTGAGATGTTGGGTTACCTTCTAGCGGAACAGAATTTTTACACAGAAGAACAGCCACTGCAAAATGGTGAAAGGACTTGTACAGAGACTTTCTAGCTGTACACTACATGTCATCATTCACCCATTCACACCCATTCACACACTGATGGCACAGCCTTCGGGAGCAATTTTGGGACACATCGACATGGACTAAGCCCCCCAAGAGAAGCAGGTTCTTCATGCTCCCAACACAGAAGATATTTTTTTTTAGCTGCATATGGCACTTATCAACCATTCATATTATTTACCCGCTTATTCTTGTTGAATTCAATGGGGAGCTGAAGCATGCATGTATTCGGGTGAAATGCAGAGAGAACTCTTGACAGGTTGCCAGTATATCAGAGAGCTGGCACAGACAGACACATTCACACCTTGGGCAATTTAAAGTTTCCACATCACCCGATCCTCAAATGTTTGGACAGTGGGAACTTGCCTGGACCTGGAAGAAACGCAAACTCCACACAGAAAGGCCCTTGGCCCAAATCAGAATCAATCCATGACCTTGTTGTTGTGAGGAGGCAATGCTACTGTGCCGCTGTAAAAGCTGAGAAGCTCAATACATTTAAACTTCATTCCAAACACAGACAAACGGTGCTCATCTGGTATTCTACATATGATACAATGAAGACCGTTGCCACAGTCTTTTTGATTCCAATGTGGTTTGCAATCATCAGTCTGCTCAACAGTAGATTACTAGTCTCATTCTTGCACAATACTGAACCTGTGACAGTGGACGAGTTCACAAATCCTAAAAAAACTCTCTGAACTTCAGTTTAGGCGGATTCACTGTTCGTCGTCTTTCTCAGCGCACACATACACACAGGCTGCTCTACTGAATATTCTTTTTTTTTTAAATAAAGACTGGAGAGAAATGATGCCACGAAAAAAAAAACCATCATGGAAATAGTGAGCATAGGGGAAGTATCCATCTCTCTTCACTCACTGGTATTTGTAAAAGTGCCATGCCTTTGCTGCAGCTAAAGCCGTGATCAATCTGCTCGGGGCTGCCTGGGCACGCTGCAGCAGGCAGCTCTCGGGCGTCAAGTCATTGCTCAAGTCTCAGCTCAGGGTCCTGCACTCTGCTGGCAGGCCCGCCCTCTGTCCAACAACGTGAGATTGCGGCATTTGAAATATTAAGCAGGAGCAGCGGAAAAGAGCAAAGTCAGGGTATCACCTTTGTACACATCGAATACACTGAATGATATGGCCGTGTGCCATGTATCGGACATCCACTGCCATGCTGAGTGGAGAACACCTCCTGTGGCTTTTCGTCCGATAGGGCATAATGTTTGGCTCAAGTGCTTACCTGCGACAGCATACCAGAAAACAAATAACTGTGCTGCATGAGCAGTTCAAGTATTCAAGATGTTAGTTTTCTTTGTTTTCACTAAATAAAACTATACATCAGTTTGTACTTCGGTGATAAGAGTATAGTGTACACACGTGTGTGTGATTGTGTGTGCATGTTTGTGCATGCTAAAGCCAACACATCTATCTGTTGCTAGCCCAGAGCTACGAGGCTTTTCTCTACCCACACACTCCCGGCTGCATTTGAATTATGACGCTCCAGGTGCTCCAATTTACTGATAAGGCAAAGCTCATAATCCATAAAGGAGCTTGAAGGACCAATGGTTATGTTTAACATTCACGAGATACATATATGTATATTTATATAAAGAGATAGCTGTGTCCTGATTTATATACATGTGCTTTTGATAGCCGCTTTAAACATAGTGGGGTTTCATTTATAAAAAAAGTGCATGTGATCTACACTAAATGTTTCCGTACGTACAAGTGAGGAAGTGAACAGACACCAAATACTTTATTTCACATCTTTTGTTTTTATTGATAAAACATTGCATACGCCTGCTAATGCGCAATTTCGTTTTTATTAATACCAAATCAATTTGGAAATGTGCACACAAGGATCAGCATCCTGTCCCGCCCTATATACGCCCACTTTCAACTATAAATGGTCAATGCAAAGCCCCTCATGAATTTGGTTGCATAGAAATGAGCCTTCTGATCAATGGTTCTTTATGGTGAATCCCGGCAACAACCGTGAGAAAGACTAAGAAAAGGAATTTTTCAAATTCAAATTCTTCCATGCACTTAGTCCAGTGCCAACAGTGCCAGTGCATCCATCAGCAGCTTTACACATCACGATTGTCACTCCAGTACTTATATGTTTACAGCAATCCCACTGATTGCTTACAAAATGATCGGGACAATCAGTGTATCCCCCCCGCTCTCCTAGATATCATTAGAACATGTTTGATAGGTCTAATATTAATTTAAGTTTTGTTATGGGGACCTTGGCCTGCATTATGATTATGATTCATAATGAGGACATGGAGCGTAACGATTGTGTGATGGCTGTCATTGGCATTATTTCCAGACTTTGAACAAAGGTGGTGAAGATGTGCCGGGTGAGATAACTGGAGAAGGAAGTAAGAGTGTGTGACCGTCACCGTGGTGGCTCCAGTGCACTCTGATAGTTACAACGGACAGCTGTTTTCACTTTGTCTGAATACAGTATACTGCACCTATCGAATATATCATGAAGGAATAAAACATTTTTTAATGCTATTTATTGTCATCTTGGATTTGTACAACCAATGATGATAATTTCATCAGCTGCGGTGCTGACTACAAGTGTCGGTAGTCCGGCCCTCTTCTCTGTGCTCCAGGAGTGAGGAATGTGATGGTGAGACATCGCTGATCAAACACTGAGCAAAATGTTTCTTGAGATTTGAGTTGGTTTATTTCTTTTACAATTGAAAGGTGCTTGTGGAATAGTTATGGCCCGCTAGCACGAACAACAATAATGAATGTTGAATGTTTATGATAAAGCAATTCTAAAGGTGCGTGTGATATGAAGTCAGATTAAATGATTATATGTTTAATGATTCCTCTCACATTTCATTTCTACAAACTGGCTTCAATTCACCAACTCACTACCAGCCTCGACAATGTCCCCTGTCTTCATAATGTACTTAGGAATGGGGTCAGAGTTCACAAACAGGAGTACACATTCCCCTGCCAGGTTTGCTTTTATAGATCACACCTTTTGCGTGAGAAGTGGCGTACGCCTTTTTCAGGCTCTGTTTTGTGCATATGCAACTGTTATAAATGAGATTGTGTATAATATGATGCATTATATGATATTACATACTACAACCAATTATGATTCACATTTAGTGACAGAATTGACAGTTTTATTTCTTATCTTTTAGCACAACTATATTGTAAAAAAAAAAAAGAAAAAAAGAAAAAAAGAAAAAGTGTTGTGAAGATTGTTTTCCAGTGGCTGGAGAAGCACAATGCTGAATTACAGAGGCACCTCAGGGGACATACAGCTTCAACAACAACTAGAAGATGAGGTTTGTTGTTCTGTTCCAAATACACAAAGGAGAGATGAGATGTCTGCAGTACAGTAATCTGCAAAGAAAACTGTTCTGAGCTGAATGTATTGCACCTTCAAAAAGCAAATAAAGGACATTATTATCACTATCCCTCGAGATTAATTTTTCAATCAAAATCAAATTTGCAGCACAAAAGGGACAATACGAGTTTTGATGACCATAGCGTAAATACAACAAGAAGATATCCAGAGCAAGGCTGTTGATTAATGCTACGTACCTTAGTGCTGGTAATCTTAACTATCAAAATGTGATCTATGTTTTATAGAACAGTCCAGCAACAACAAAGGCTACAAAACCTTATTTTCTAACCAAATTAATTATAAATAAAGCTGCACATTTAGATTCTAGTGAAGAGAAAAAGAATGACGTGGGGTGAACAAAAGATTGTAAAGTGAGGAGGAGGTAGAAAATAGAGTGCTGACAGTTAGTTTACATCATTACTATGCATTTTTGTGCACTAATTACTACCTCCTCAAAAGGCCTTAGTTATTTTCCATCTAGTGTAGGCTTTGATTTTCAAATTGGTCGTTGTGAAGATTGTCTTCAAAAACTTGTCACTAAGGTATTATTGTAATAATAATAACTATTATTATTAATGTGAATGATACAGTTGACAGTGTACAATTTGATGTATGTGATTAAATTTTTTAATCTTAGGTTAAAGATTAGTGATTTGATCTGTTGACATGTTAGAAGTAAGTTTATTCTTTTAGATGGCCCATGAGGCACAACACGTACTACATACAACTGTATGTTCTATTTAGTATACTGCATCAGAGTTCTGATTGTAAAATCTTTATCTGTAAAGTAATTAGCAACCACAATCATTAGACACGAGTACGAAATGTCATATTTTAACTTTAAAATGTGGTTGAAAATAAAGTCTCACTATAGAAATTATGCCAATACCTGGCCAGTACCTCAAAATAATAAATACCGCACATAGATGTACTGTTTTACCTCTGATCAGCTGTTGAGAGCTGACTTTGCAGCACTACATGCAGCACAGCAGGTACAACTCTTCACTGAAGAAGGCGACTCAAGTTAATAATATTGATTGTGAGGCAAAAAGTAAAAATAAGGACCATGTAGAAAATTGCAAAATTTCAACGTTATAGCTAAATTGAGAAAATAATTTTTTAGCAAATATTAAAGCAAAATTCCTTTAGTGGCTTGTAGTCTTGGGTTAGCCCACGACAACATTTGTTTAGTAAGCTTCACCAACATATCAGCTGTAAGCTGTTGTCACAGCTGTTCTGCAACTTTGGGTAGAATTTACCGGCCAATTTCTACAGGCCCAACACCCGGTGTGCTGCGGGAACAGGCATTCCAGCTCTGACCTGGCCCAACAGAAAATCTCAACACATGGATATACTCGCCCATCGGGGCGCTGCTCCGCTGTCAGTGCAAATTATAGCTCTTGGAGACTATGATGTGGAAAAATAGCGTGACAAATTGTTCCTGGATCAACCCAAGGAAGTGAGAGGGATTAGACCGACTACGAAGAGATCTGTAGCACAGTGGGTCTGCTTGCAGAAGAAATTTTTTGCACTACTTTGTCTTGTTGTTTGTACGCTTAAAAATGATTTCCATTGACTGAGCTACTTTACAATTGTCAGGTAAAAGAACAGAGTCGGCACTGTAATATTACTGGCATAAGCCTTAAGATATTCATCCTATTATATGATGTCCTTTTTCTGAAGCGGTATCATAGATAAATCCCTGTCAGATTAAAGGATGTAAATGCAGTGACCCTGAGAAAAATTAAGACCATACTGAGGAACTTTAAATCCAGACAATGTTTTTCCTGTTGCCTTCATTTAAATTCTGCTCCCCTGCGGCGTTTGTGTACAATCTGTTCTCTACAAGCCTAACCTTTACAAAAAATTCACTTTGCAAAGGTTGTGAATTATTCAATCTTTTTCTAAGAAAAATACCTGCAGACTCACTTTTTCAAAACATATCATCATATGAAATGAAGACAACACGTTTTCTTCCTTTTTTGATAAATGCTCAGTAAGATAATGACTCATATTATATTATCTTGTATTATTTTTTTAACTATGCGAAATATTGAAATGGATAAATAGTGAAATTGTGATTCAATTTAATGCTATTAAATTAATCTAATGTTGAACAATACACTGTTTATGCATCAATATTGTCAGACAAATGTTCATATAGTAATAGTTGAAGTAATGAAGAGGAATTATGGACACAAATATATAAGTGCATAATGTGAGAAAGCTCGTCACTATTTGCAAATAAGTGCCTGCATACAAATGCATATAGTTAATTAATGTATATTCTGGTGCCCTATTCTTCTGTTCTTTGTTTATCAACCTATAACTGCTGCAGAGCAAAATTTCACATCCCAATGTATAGGCAAAGTCAAAGTGGATATTAAAACAGAAAAGCGAGAGAGAAACTTCAAAGCGAACTTGGGCTCATTATAGAACCACAGTTTATTAATAAGTGTCCATATGTTGGCAATGTTAACTGCACAATTCATGCTTTTAAAAATAATGAAAATTTAAAAAAATAAGGATGAAGAAAGTCATGAGCACACAATGGAGTGGTGTCTTCATGGTTTTTTTTCATGGTGCGAAAACAAACACTGATTCCAACCTTTTCAAAAGAACTGCCACTTGTCTCTAATTGTGCTTTTACACCTAACCTGTTAGTTTCGGGTAAAACTCCGATGCGTTTAATCATTTGATCCGGACTGAGTGAAAAACAATAATGCATCATTGCCTTTTAGTTCTGCTCCGGTTTGTGTTCACACCGAATCTGCCATAACTGATAGATAATCCTTTCACAATGATTAGCACTCTGGCATGAAGATAGAGGTCAAAGGGTGACGTTACGCGATGCACACATGTGGTTTGTTTTGGAGGTGAAGGAAAAATGTCGGCCATGTGGGAGATCATCACAACATGTTGGAGAAAGATCAGCCACATGCAGTTTGTAAAACAGGTTCTGCACTTCGATATTGGAGAAATATCACCTCTTTTTTTTCCAGCACTGGCACAAATGGCCTGTAAATACCTGTGTGCTCCGTACACCAGCACAGACACTGAGCGGCTGTTCAGCTCTACGTCTCATGTCTTGGATGAGAAGAGAATTAGACTGAGCTGCAACACGCCAGGGATGCTTCTCTTTGTAGAGAAAAACATGCGTCTTACTAAGAAGTAGGCTATGAGGTACCGGTGATTTTCTTTTCTTTTTTTATCATTAATATTCATAAGAAGAGGCCCACCGTTTTGGAAGGCTTTTCCTATTGCCCACTTTTTGTTATGTAAAGAGGCCCATGTTCAGCCCCATGTTCCAGTCTACTGTAAATTTATGGAAAACACATTGTGTTCTTTATGGAAAAACCCAAGTGTGAAATATAGTCCTATTTATGTTTGGATTCATTCCTAATTAATTGCTTATATTTTATTCAATATTTTTATGCTTTAGTAATGGCTTTTACATTTATATTTAATTATTGAAAATAAGTTGTATAGCTGGCTAAAGGGACTTTTGAAGCAATTCTTTTTCCTGTGAAAGAAAGTTTTTTAAAGCTCGTTTTATTTGATTGAATTTCTTTGCTTATTCAAGATAGGAATCACAGGCTGAATGCCTTTAAAAAAGTTCATAATTTTTTTCATAAGATTCTTTGTGTTCCTGGCACCAAAGGGGGAATAAATACAAAAAAGAATACAAAGTAAACAACCACAAAACATTGGCATTGGTTATTTGACAATTCTTTTATTTTAAACATTGTTATCGTATTGGCCCAGAATTATATTATACAATCTGTGCCTCCATAGTAATATTACAGCATTGGTTACTGGGTGATTACTACATACAGTATGTATGTATATGTATGTATGTATGTATGTATGTATGTATATATATATGTATGTATATATATATATATATATATATATATATATCTATCTATCTATCTATCTATCTATATATATATATATATATATATATTAGTGCTGGGCAAAGATGAAAAAATGCAATCGATTAATCGCATGATTTTTCTGTGATTAACAGTGATTAATCGTATTATGCGCAAAATTCAATAATTAATTAAAAACTAGTGTATTGCACGCTTTTATTTTAAAGTAATGTTATCAGAACAATATAACAGGCACTCTCGGAGCAACAGCAAGTTAACATACAGTATATAAATCTGTTTTCTTTTTTTTTCTGAACAGGTACCAGAAGAAACATTTGTTTTTTATCAGGGAACAGCATAAACAGTCTATGTTCAGGAGTAAGGGTCTAAGGGTCTAAAGGGGTCTAGGGTCCCTGTTAGGGGTCTAAGGGTCTAAAGGGGTCTAAGGTCCCTGTTAGAGTGAGGTAAAGTGGTCTACCACAAAAATAAAGTACACAGCTGGAATTTACTTTGCAGGGGACTTTTTAGTCTGTAAAGCCTCTGGATTTCCTTTGGATAATCTCAGTCAAAGAAAGAAAAAGAAACACTTTCAGTGATGCAGGTTGAACAGTTGCACTCAGAGCTACTGTTGTATATTTCAAGCGACATTCCAAAGTCACAGGCCCCTTCACATATGTTATCTTCATGCATTACAGAGCAAAATATACTACACTACACTCAGAAACACTCCGTTTCATACAACTTGAGTATTCTCCTTACGACGGTACGTCTTGAGGGAGGCTCATACGCGCCGTCATTCGTTGCGATTCTAAGGACGCTCCTCAGACCGACGTCTTCCACCACAGTAATCGGCCTGCAGTCCGTTGCTATCCACTTGGCCGAGGCATTTGTTCATTTTTCTTGCGTTGGTTTGTCGACATTTCTCCCGCACGCCGCATCCAAAGTAGTCTGCCGAAGTTTCGCCCCACTGGTTGTTTGGGTAGCTAACGCTAG